>CM023451.1:176984267-177456767 GCA_013339765.2 Haemaphysalis longicornis | reverse complement strand
AATGGCCACACGGTCTACGTCTGATAATCGTAGTTCATGGTACATAGGTTGGATACCAAGGGGGGGGGGGGGCATAGCCGCGGTGGTTAATATGCGGCCCTTCCCTTCTAATCTCCACGTCACGTGCCTGCGCAGGTATTGGACGATCCTAGTATTTTCACTATTTTTAATTACAACCATCGCTGCAGTAGTCCTGGTGTGTCCCTCATACCTGCGAGCGAGGCGTGCCCATCAGGCATGCCCGAAACTCATGCAATCCCACCAGAGCGGACGTCACGACAGCAGCAGTAACTGTCGCGTGTTTTCGACGTTAGGCCTAACGAATATTGATCTGCGTTTGCAATCCGGTACTCGCAGCTTGGCGCATAATGAAATGGACCGGGCTAGGCACTTCATTAAGCTTAATATTCGGGACACGAATCGTAGGGATACGAACCGGTTACAGCAGCAACTGTCAGGTGTGTCACGTACGTTCGGTGTAACCTTCCGCATGGTTGTCTTATACATCTTCATCCAGTACCCCAACCTTGCAGTAAAAGTGTTCGACGTTGCTAAGACGTGGTTAGGGAAGTATAAACATAGCCCAACAAAGTGGAACGTCGGAACAACAATCGGAAAAAGGAGCCTTAAAAAGTATAAACACGTTTCTGTAGCCGATTGTTAAGCCACGATAGCATAGATGACCAGCGCAACTTAATTTTAGATGCGGAGCATCTCTTGTTCGAGGGTATGTCCCGCGGCGTCGGCGTCCGCACTCACACTACGCATGAGCAACTCTACTTCTTCCCGCTCTCCAACAGCTGCGCGTTACTCTCTTCACTTCTCTCCTACCACCTGCTTGCGCTTCTTCTGCGTTCTCGCTTCTGCTCTCGCGGCGCATGCGCTACTCTCCTCCTCTAGTCTCCTCTCCTTCAAGTGTGAATATAAAGCGGGTAGAGCGCTGCTCGCGTTCAGTGCAGCGCTTGCTTCGGGTGACTCCGTTGATGCTTCCTATGAAGTGTGATGGAAGCAACAGTCCCGTCAGTGATTGGGCTGACGCAAGCACTCGTCAGCATCAGCCCAAACACTAATAGCAACGTTACGTCCACTCGAGACAAAGCTGCGAAGCGAAGGGCACGCGACGCTGAACGCAAACGCTTGAAGCGAGCGGCGGACCCTGAACTTCGTCAGCGCGAAGCAGCTTCGAAGCGTCAACGTCGAGCAGCGGATCCTGAGCTTCGGCAACGTCAAGCAGCGTCGGTTCGAGAACGTCGACCGGCGGTGCAGGAACTTCGACTATTTCCCCCAAACGCAACTACTAACACAACGGAACGCAACGGAACCCCCCGATGCTCCGCATCCTACTCAGGGTTGCCCTCGGGAAGATGGGGTAATTTTTGAATTCAATCACTTTCTCTGCTTTCTTCTCGTGTTTTTTTCTGTTGTTGTGTTGTCCCGAATGCATTACCAAGCATGATTACAGATTCCCGACAACCCTCCCACAACATGCATTCTACGGGAACGCATCTCACTTCACGCCTTACAGATGCTCACATGAATCCACCCCCCTCGACATCTGCATAGTCTGTAGCGGTCGACACACGTGCCTTGATTAAAATGAGCCGCCTGACGCCACTTGCCGTGACCTTGTACACCGGACATTCCCTCAGGTTCAGAACCCACGGCCCCGCCTTCTCCACGTCTCGCTGTTCTATCAAGCTAGCACGACATCCTCCATCATTATCTCAACTTTCGCCTTAACCTGCTTTAACCACATCATCTACTAACCAAGTAGGAAGCATTCATCTAGCGTCGTTCACAAACACTTATCAAAACACACCCATCCTCCACTCTACCCCCTCAACCGCTATTTCTGCCGCTTTGTACACCCGTTGTGCCATTGTGACCGATTCACAAGGTCGAGGCAGCAGCTCTCTACCACACTCGGAAAACTCGACGGCAACGTTTTAAACACAAACTATTTCGAGTCTTAGGCGTTGCCCGTCACAGTCCCAAAAGACTACAAAGGAGTTACTTCAGTTTTCGAAAGACACAGGCCTATCTGAACCATTGTGTTGACGCTACTAGCGTGCAGCGTCCTTTCGTCGATTTTGTCGGGTTTCCTGCTTAGTTTTGCGCGTGTTCTCCTTTTTATTGGAGGGGGAGGGGGGGGGGTGGCTTGCTTTGTACTGCCTTTGTGCTTATCAGTTGCACGTCTTCTTTTTTTCTCTTTTTTTCGTGCCAGCCGGGACCCCGGGGATCAGCTTCGGCTGGTTGAAAGGACCCGCCTGGCAGCGACCGCCCAGGGACTTCTAGACTGAGAAGACCCCCCGTTACCACTACTACAAAAACTAATATAGAAATAACGTGTATTCCTCCTCCACCTCCCACTTTGGCGGTCCTTCCTTTCCTTTTATTCCCCGTACCCCATTCCCATATGTAGGCTAGCCAACCAAAAAATTCCCTGGTGAACCTTCCTGCCTTTCCTGTACTGTTCCTTCCTTCCTTCCTTCCTTCCTTCCTTCCTTCCTTCCTTCCTTCCTTCCTTCCTTCCTTCCTCTTCCCTCCCTCCCTCCCTCCCCTCCCTCCCTCCCTCCCTCTCTCTTATACTACCTACCACATGAGGTGGACTTGTCAAAGCACCCCATCGCTCACCCCGAGATTCCAGCCCTTCCCCCGAGCAGTGCATTGGCATGCTGACCAGCTCCCATCATGCTGACCAGATTATCTGGCCACCCGTGCCAGCGCTGCCGCCAAGACGCAAGGGCACCTGGACCGATGCGAGCCCACCCCACCATGTGACTGCTCAACCACCACCGTTTGCTGCAACAATTTTTTATTCTTGTGGCTGCTCAACCACCACCACTTGCTGCAACAATTTTTCATTCTTTCTTTCTTTCTGTTCTTTCTTTCTCGTAAGCTCTCACGCACTTTTACTCTTAATGACGCCGCTATCAATTCTATCGTTGTGGTCGCAACATGAGGAAAATAATACGCACCATTGTCACAGCGGTGTGCTACCGATGGTAATAGGAGCAGAGTTTAAGGCTGATAAAACAAAAGGTCATACTTTTGGGAGCCCGCAGGCGACATGAAACACCGACTTTGCCCTTTACTCGCTCCAACAGCGTACGTGCAATCAGAACGCAATCAGAACGCTTGACTGCCGGGCGTCGAAGGCCCAGTTCCTAAATATGCCTTCTTGTAGCATCACATAATTTTGCTTTAATAACGCCGCACACATGAGAACTGTAAATACTTGACAAGGGTGACCCACAGGAGTCACTCAGTGGCTAAGCCATTGACTGCTGACCACAACGATGCGGGTTCCATCCCCGGCCCCGGCGGCCATATTCCTGCTGTAGAGAAATAATCAGTACCATTCCACTGTGTGAAGGTGGATGGCCGGCGGAGCGACAAAATCCCGCCGCGTAGCGGAAGGAACGATAGCGGAGGTGAGGCGGAGCGTAGACCTGTTCATAGTGGAGCACACATCCCTGATAGCTGTTTCAAAATGCATTCCAGTGCAGAGCAATAATTCAGAGACTGAGCTGTAAACTCTAACAATTTTTTTCCTGACACCCTTCAGAAGGTACTACAAATTTTCCTAGGTAACCAAACAATCAATTTGATAAGTCATAAGTAAGATTTACGTGCCTGTTGTACGATTTTAGAGGGAAAGCTATATTATTCCAAGTACAAATCCCAGGAAACTCCTCGTTCCGTGAATTCCTCGTAGCGTCAATCTGACCTTCAAGAACGAGCAAGGTCACCCCAGCACCTCGAGTGGTTGCGTAGTGAAAGCGCCGAATCGCTCGTTCGTTCCAAGGGGAGGTGTGCGGAGAGGGGGACAGTGGGAAGGAATAACGGCTCGTGCCTTCAGAAAATAGTACAAGGTGCCGCTGGCTGCATTGAAGTTCCCTGTGCGTGCGCTCCCAGACCGGGGTCTGCGCAGAGAAACGTCCGTGCTCTGTCTTGCAGTGCGAACGTGTGGCACGTTCACTCTTGCGCTCGTGGCGCAAAAACCGAGGTATTGCTAGAAAAACGCACTGTAACCGCGTTGACCCTGGCGTTTTTTATGCTGAACTGATAAAAAAGAAGTACACCCCTGGTATTTAAACATGACCGCTCTTAATGTACTGTGGTGACTTTAAGCGTGAGGGTAATTCCATAGAGAAGATTGTGATTTTAATACAGAGAGAGAGAAAGAGAGAGAGAGAGAGAGAGAGAGAGAGAGAGAGAGAGAGAGAGAGGAAGGGAGGAATAAATCTTAATTGTGTGATTTTTTTACAACCAAAAGTATATCACACAGTCTCGTTTCTTGGCGGGGGCTTTGTTGTTGCTCCTGGACAGCTAAAGGGCTGGGCAGGAAAGTAGCTGGCAAATCTCACTACTTCGTCTGTTTTCCTTAATCTCGTCGTGCTAATGCTCACAGTTGCTCCAACCGGTACCTCTTACAACCACGCCATCCCAACCAACAAATCCCCCTCCCTCTACAACCCCATATGCCAGCACTGCAACCTCGCCCTCACCACCTACTCTTTTCTTGCCCACATAAACCTTACCCTCCACCAAACCCCACCCTTGAGCAATGGGAGACCGCATCGATAAAATCATTGCCAGACAAACAGCAACCATTCGTGTTGAGACCCTTGGACGCATTGTGAGATCGCGCTCTCCTGGACCGAGTAGGTGGAGCTACCCCTACCCCCTACTTTCCATTTCACGTCAATAAATGTTTATTACCGCTACTACTCTCCTAAAATATGCAAAACATTTACTGGGAGAAGTATTTGGAATACGAGTTATCATGAAGCGCTTAGCAGATAAAAATCTCGCAAAAGTTGCAAGAACATAAAAAGAAGTTCAAAAGTGTCGCGAACTGGGCCAGTTGGCACAGATTCATAGTGGTGAAACAGCGAGAAAAAAACCAGGACAGAAAGAAGAGGACAACAACACGAGCGCTGTTGTCCTCTTCTTTCTGTCCTGGTTTTTTGCGCGCTGTTTCACCACTATAAAAAGAAGGTTTTCTAGGCAGCATTAATTTTAAAAGCAGTAATTTTAAAAATAATTCAAAGGAGTGAAGCTACTTACATTTTTTGGGGGGGACGCCTTACAAATAGGACAAGGTTAGAACCATAAAAGCTGCTTTCACTTGCGGATTTGTGATTCCTTGGCACACTGATAAGGAAAACATAACTTAATTCCGCGGGAGGAAACAACAATGCAACATGAAAAAAATTTCCGACATTCGTAGCTGCCGAAACTTACAGTTACAGCGGAGTGAGTCATTCCGGCTGTGGCAATTACGCGCATTAGCACGAATAAGGCCGCACCACCAAAGCATATTAGCTGTCAAAAGTTAAAACGCTTTGAAGTTTCGTATTCTAATCAAATAATTACGAGACGTCTCGGCTGCATTGGAGACACTAATGTAGTTTAAATAGTTTGATGGCGTCAATATGTTCGCATCATAAGAGTTGAAATTTTGTGCTTTGAAGCTATCTTGTCCGTTTGTGTCAGTTAAAAATAGAATCCTTCCGGAGAACGATATTGAGATGCAGTTGCTTCCACGTACGATATAATGAAGAGCTAGCATGTGCCCTTACGTTGAAACTTAAATGTCGGAAAATTGCGCAAATCTTATTTGGACAGCGGGAGCTACTTTGATAGGTTCAGGTTCTTCTTTCCCAAGAAATGTTTTTGCTTGCCAGACCCCTTATTATTTATATGGTATTCGGTGTGACATCAGCAAATCTTACTTTTGATGAATTACATCTTGGCTAGGTTTTTGAACATGCAACAACTTTCGGGCTGTTCAAGATCTCTTTAACAGCAGAGCTCTTTAAGCCCTTGGTTGCGGCGTCAATGTACACAGAAAATACCAAGAAATTGCCGAGCCCTCCTGAGCGTGCCTCTCGTGATGTTCTTTGTGATATGGCACGCCGCCACGTGGGGGATTGGCCAGTAATAGGGCGTAAGGACGGATAATGTGTCCCCAACACAAAACTGTACATTAGAGACTTACAAATTTGAGTTAATAAAGAGCATATAGCCACAAAGGATAACTGGTTGTGCCGTCGATGAACAGAAACGCGCGCGTAGCCTTTCGTCTGCTCCTGACGTCACATGCCACACTAATATTGCCGAGGCTTCGCTAGTTTCTACCGCCTCCAAGGGGATCATTCTGGTTAAAATGCGAGTGGCTCGGCCTGCTTAGCTGTGTGGGCTTCTTCTTTTTCATTGTGGGTCTTCTACGTGTAACTCATCTTTTAAAGAAGCTTCTTCAACAAGGAAACGCCTCTTTCTTATGACATTAGGCAGCGAAAGTACGTCTCCGACGCCCTGCAGCGCACATGGGGGATGGGGCGACCAAAAAAGAGGCGGGTTACCAAAGAGGCGGCTTATCAGGACGCGCACCGCGATACGAGGCGAGAATCTAACAGGTGACAACGACCCAAGGACGCCGAACTGGTGCGTGCAAGTGGGCACACGTTTGAGCAAACAGTGTAGCCGACTGACACGACCCCGCCTACCGAGTCATGAAGAGAGGTCACCGTCCGGTCCGTTGATCCCTGGGTGGCACAAATGCCCGCTTTCATCGAGTTCGGGTGAAGCTGCCCCGTCTGCTACCGACTCTGGTTCGACGTGAACCTGTCTACCATGGGCTCCGTTGCGCCGAGCTTAGCAGAAGGAGGTGTCCTTGCAAGTTTTACGCGAAGCGAAAACTAGAAGCCCGAGTTACTGGTGATCATGGGTGATTGGATGCATATGCAAGGTACGACCACCAGTTGATCCCCCGAAGAACTAGAAGAAGTATTATGTAGTGCTGCAGGCCTTCAACGCCATGGGTGCGCTCGACGCAGAATGTGGAGGGCTGAAAAGGGCACTGTGGAAATAAAGAACTTATATACTTTACTCTGTGTTTTATTTGGTCTTCTGCTGACAAGGCCACTATATATATATATATATATAAATACAGGGTGTCCCAGCTATCATGCACCAAGATTTAAAAAAAGAGTTATGGCGTAATTCGAAGAAAACCTGCTGCATAATGTTCGCAGTTCTGTGGAGAAGCGGGCAGCATTTTTTCGTTAATGAGACTTAAATAATTACTTGTATTTAATTATCTAACTCGAGAAGTACTGTCCTAATCACTAAAGTGTCAATGAGGCACTTGTAGGTACCCACGAGGGGCATCTAACTGCGGTATTTTCAGCGATGAACTAATTGCGTACGCATTTATTCTGACTGATAAAGAAAACCCGCGAAATATGAAAAATACCACGTGACGGTTCCTCCGCGCGCATCGTAAAGCAATGCCCTCAAACAGGCTGCCTCTGAGTTAGTGAGAATGAAATAAACAAAAGAAAGAAAGAAGAAATCGCGACCGAGTTTCTGCCTTATGTGCACACGCGCCCCGCGAATCTTGCTGTTGCTTTTCCTTCCATGCATGCCATTATCAAGGTGATGCGCTGTCTCGTAGGGCGCGTGACAGGCGAAGCATGTTGCTTTCAATCTGCTTATTTGGTGGCGCTGCTTTATAATGCCCGTGGAAGCGCAAGTCACGTGGTATTTTTCGTATTTCGCGGTTTTCTTTATCAGGCAGAATAAATGAGTACGGAATTAGCTCGTCGCTGAAAATACCGCAGTTAGATGCCCCTCGTGGGTACCTACAAGTGCCTCATTGACAGTTCAGTTATAAGGACAGTAATTCTCGAGATAGACAATTAATTACAATTAATTAGTGAAGTATCAGTAACGAAAACAATACTGTCCGCTTCTCCACAGTATTGCAAACATTATGCACTAGGTTTTCTGCTGGGACACCCTGTGTGTATATATATATATAGCGAATGAGAACATAGGAAATGAGGGGCTCGGTGAATTAAGACAGAATAAGGGTTGGCATTCAAGAAAACCGCAGAAAGCAGAGGGGGGAATGCGGTAGGTCATAGAAAGATATGAAGAATTTTTTGAGTCAGAAAGAAAGTGGTGCCAAAATGCCCACCGGGTGGGTATTTTTTCACCACTTTCTTTCTTCGCCACTTTCTTGCAATGAGTCACCCAATTTATACATAAAAATAAAATTTACTCTGCACACTACCATGGCTCACTTGACGGCCATGGTAGCGTGCAGAGTAAATTCACCTTGCCAAAATAAAGCGCAAATCAGTGGCTTATAAGTACTAATTGTGTGGAAGTAGTTTCAAAATCATGCACTCCTCCGTCTAATGACGACGATGGTCGAACGCGAAGCTTTCTCGGGCCGGATTCTTTGGTTGTGATCTGCATTTTCCGAACCGCTTCGACCATGCCGAAATGGAGCAATCGGAAAGTACGCCAACGCGAAGGTCCCCGGTTCGATTCCGGCCACTGCAAGCGTTCCTTTCTTTCACTTCACCCACGATCATTCATCATCATCGTCAGATTTTCTGCATGGCGTTTTTCGCGTTACAGACCCATGAATGAGTACAATAAACCTTCCCTTTAAAATATATTTTGACTCTTTTAGGTGTTCTCGCTTGCTACTGCTTCGACAGCTGTATTGGTTATGGAAGCGCAAACTCCTCGCGGTATTCATTGGAACGATTATAAAAAAAGATACTAATTGTCGCCAATATTAATAAAGAACAAAAATTTTGTGTAAACTGTGTCTACACATCGAAAATCTCGGTAAAAGGGCATCATAGCTAGCAGACCTGAAAGAGTAGAAGCATCACCGCATACATCCTTTCAACAAGATAAATCCGTCAAAAGGAGTCTGTCTAAAAACGCAAACCCAATGAGCGTGAAATTTCAAATTATTCGATTGTATTTGGAAAGTAATATCCTTAAAAATTCAATAAATTTTGTTGAAAATACAGATAGAAGACCGCATAATTTTTGAGACAGAAACAAAATAGACAGAGCCACTTAGTACTGCTTACGTCTGCGAATTGCGAATGAGAAAATGAAAAACTTGAGGAAGTTCCGCAGGTAAAATATTTTCTCGTAATTTCTGTGCATGTATTATTTCCGTTGGGAGCTGCGTGGCTGCAGATGGTGTCTCACCGTTCTTCTCTGAGTTTTAGCGAGGGCACTCCGCAAGTGGTACATTCAACGATGTGACGACAAAACCCATTCTATCTCCATGGCAAACCAAACCAATTGGAACCGGTTCAACCAAAGCTGTTTTCGATATCGGCTTGCCGAACAGCGTTCTTTTCCTCAGCAGCCAGCCTGTTAGGCCGGTCCACATGGTCCAGCAGGTCCAGGCCCAGCCAGCCTGGCCAGCCAGCCTGGCCGGTACAAGAAAAAAGAATTCAGCAGTAATTCCGAGAATTATCTACTAATGCGTAGCATTCTTTTGCCGCTTATCTTGAGTGGGTATTTTTTCCAGCCAAATTTTTAGGTTTTTCAAAATCCTCTCCTACCAATTATCTCCGTTTACGTTATTAAAACGATTCCATTTCGACTTCCGCGAAATCTGCATTATTGGGGAAATGCAGGGCGTTATACGGTACGCCATTTTCCTTGATTATTTAATGTTTATTCTTATTTTCTTAGTTCTTCGAAATTTCCCTCTACAAATTATCTCCAATTACGCTATTTCACCATTAGAGGTGGAACTTTTGTGAAATATGCATTATTGTGGAAATGCCATGCATTTTGGAATATTCACTTTTGGAATATTCCGTAATTTTATTAATTTTCTTATTTTTTAGTCTTTCAAACTTTAGTACAGCCAATTTCCTCCCTTTACGCTATTATAAAGATTGCAGGTGGAACTTAAGCGAAATCTGCATAATTTTGAGAATAAAGGGTGCTACACGTTTTGCCTTTTTCCGTAATGTTTTATATTTTTCTTATTTTTAGTTTTTTTTATTTAGCGCGTCCAGTTATCTCTATTTACGCCGTTATAGCGATTGCAGGTGGAACTTTTGCGATGTCTGCATTTTTGTGGAAATGCGGAGCTTTACAGGGTCCTGGCTGTGGAGGTACTGGACAAAGAATGCTACCAATTAAAATTATCAGCTTCTCTGCACGGCTCTGCGCACGCCCCGGATTTGCCTAGCAGGGCAGGAGCACGTTCATTCCTTTGTTTCTGTTTTATCACTGACGATAGGGGCGTGCCTGATGACGGGGGGGAGAGAGACAATTACTTTATTGAGGTAAGGAGGCCAGATGCCCTGGGGGGAGAGAGGTAAAAAGGTAGGGGAAAGATGACGGGGGCTACGGCGGCTTTCTAGCCAGGTGTGCCGCTTGGTTTTATCTTATACCTGCAGATAAGGCTGGCCTCCACGTATCGCGCCCGACGTGCTGGCCGGGGAAGGGGCTACCGGCAGAGGGCCCGAGATAACTTCCTTTCGGTGTGTATCCCGTTCTCCGCGCTTGAAGCTGCTGATGTCATCGTCATGGCAGATAGGGACGTTGAAGGCCTCTAGTTACGCCTCGTATTTCTCGACGCACTCCCCACTGCTCACAGTTCTGAACGATCAGCAACTACGCTGGGCACAAAAAAAAAGAAAAGAAATGCCACTGTGCCAGTTCATTTCCAGCCAGGTATTCCACGACGAAAAACCTCCTCGTCACGTCGACTCCCACCTACGCGTGGGATAAGCCAACCTTTTTAAAGCGAAGCTTTTCTCCTCTAGCCCCCCAAGGGCCCTGTCGCGACCGTTGGTGTCAACAGAAAACTCCCGCGAACCAACAACAAAAATTAAAGTTACTGGCCCCGCCAGGAATCGAACCTGCAACGAATAGAGAAACACCGCGATAGCCTGTTGTCTTACCGAATTGAGCTACGAGCCCCTCGTGAAGACAGGAGAGACAGACGGTGCACTCACCGAGCACATCTGCGGGTTCACCCCCTATATCCTCGCTGAATGCCATCTGGTAGCGTCACGCGACCTCTCGCGCCGATGTGCGCTCCCCCCACGGCACGTGTAGCGGCCATGTGCGCGCCTTGCGCATGCGCTAGGAGTTCTAAAATTAAGGAAGCTCGCACGAATGCATGACATCGCAGTTCTCCTCCGTCTCTGCCGCCGATCTCCTCGCCTCCGTCGGCGGAGGAAAAGACGGGGGAGAAGTGAGATCGTCTAACACCGGGTTTGAGCTTCCTTTAATTTCTATAAAAAAGACGTTTGCACTCATGTGCTTCACCAATACAACTCAACCAACCACCGTTCCCTAATCATGCATTAATTTAACCTTAGCAAAGAATATCTCTTTGAAGTAGGCCTGATAAAGGGTGTGGTTAAGTGCATTTCACTTGTCCCTGGCTTCCCTCTTTGTAGAGTCCACGTATGTGAATTCAAGTGATGTCGCATGGGTAATCGTTGTGGGTGTCGTGTACAGCTTAGCTTTCAAAACACCTTCACGAGGCGCATTGGTGGGCATTTTTTATTACTATTTTTGGGCCACAATACCGCCTTCTTTCCTTGTTATAGGCCATAGAAAGCGGCGACCACATGGAGCGTCTTGCTCGCGCCTGGCCGCCGTCGGTGTCACCTGGTGGCGAGGCGAAAGCGTTGTAGAGCACAATTTACCCCAACAACATCTGCCAGACTGGATTGTTACCTAAAACAAGCCTAACTGGTCAGATTGGGTATTTCTTTTTTATTATTTTATTTCCCTCCAACGTCCGCTTCACGTCGCCGCGAGGAAGCGGTGGCAGTGGACAGACGCAAGCAAAACACTCCATATGGTGGCCGAAAGCTTTCCTCTTAAAAACGCAAATCCAGATTTTAAAACTTTGATCCGCTCCCACCACTCGCATGTAAGCAGTAGCATAGCAGCTCGAGCGCGTGACGGGTTTTGTATTCATTTAACGTCCGTTTATCAGTATACTACTAATAAACTGTTGTTATTATCTTCCGTTTTGATGCTTCCAGATAGAAGGCGCCGGGGACATACGACGTCAGAAAACGAGTAGCAAAAAAGCGCGAAAAATTACTTGCGCAATTTAGTTCTTTACAAAAGACATCCCGACATTTAACCAAAGTTGTTGCTTTTTGTTTGAAATCTGTTGCGCATCGCGTAATCTGTTGCGTGATGTATGGCTTAGCTTATGGAAGTGTCTCCGGGGTGTAAAAAAGTTTCGGCGGCACCGTATATTGCGTCAGGAAAGTTTTACTGGAACGCAAATTGCGAGAATTTTGCGTAACCACACGCGAGAGCACCCAAGCAAGAGATGGGGAACTACTAAAAATGAACGACTTTTTTTCATTACTTCATTCAGGGTGGCAGGGGGAGGGGGGGGGGGAGAGGACAGGTAAGTGTGCACAGAGCTCGAAGATGAAATGCTCCACTTAAGCCGATTTCTTCTGGCGCGGCTTCAGCCTTTGGAGAGCTGTGGCGGTATCTAAATCGAGTGCGGTGTACGTTCACGTGCCGATCGTCCCACGGTGCTCATCTATAGGCCTCTAGATTACTTTTGAAGAAAGAGCCTATCATAGGTACAAAGATGGTGTGGGAAACTGGTCACCCAGGGAATGCACAGGTGTTGGAAGAATGCGAAATCGTTTTTCGCTCAAAAAAGAAATCGATCCGCCATTCCCCTCTATCAAGGTGGTTGACCAGTGAAGCTGTATTGGCGACACGATGGTGCGACAGCGTGACTGCATTACATCACAGTTTAGATTTTTTTTTTCTGTCCACAGCGTCCTTGCCATCTCGACGCCGTCAATTGCGCTCAGGTCTGCTCTTCCTTCTGTGACGACCGAGTGGCGCGACGCCCTTACGCTCGGCGTCTAGGCGCCGCCGAGCTCACAGGTCACCGAGTGGGTACGACGTAGACGGTTATATTCGACAGCGCGGGTGAGCTCTCCATATCTTACCGCCGCGCCTGCGACGCGATGGCGCAAATCCCATTCCCGCTTCTACTGGCGGCGTCGTTCCTGGTACGATAGCGAGACCCGCTGTGACAGTGTTCTTTTCACTTTTGTGCTCGTCCACTACGACACAAACTACGGCACAAGGCGCGTTTCGCCGCAAGAGACAGTGTAGATCCCTTCCCCTTGGTGTCTTTGCGCCATCGGTCTCTTTCGCGCATGCGCACTCATTACGCGTTGGAGGGTTTTCTGCTCGCTAACGAACGGTTTGCCCCAGCCAAAGACAGCTTTCACAGTAAACGGTGCATAATCAGTAAAAGGCAAAAAACCTCTTCCTTTCTACTTTGTCTCCCTTATAAATTGGCGATGACTATCCACGGTCTACTGCAAATAGCGTGGAATTTTCACGAGTCCTTCGTCGTCCTCTTCGTTGCGTGGTTCGTCCAAACCGCGTGTAATTTTGCGCGGAAAGTTCAACACGATTGGCAACAACGTGCTCGGCGGCGACGACGCGGTGAGAGATAACGCGGAGTAGACGCATGCCGTCGTGCGTTCGCTGATGTCGCGATCCCTTCCTGCGACCCAGCAGCTATGCGCTGTCACCGAGAAGACTGCGCTCGCGCTGCGCTCAACTTCTGCATCAGGAGATCGTCTCCTCAGATAATTTTAAATGCGAATGCATTCTTAGTCGGGGGTGTCGTGCTCCGTCGGCGTCTGCGCTCGCAGGTGTTATCTCTTCCGCGCTCCTCCTCGCCCCTAGCAACAGCTGTGGCGCGCCTAGCAACCGGAGCGGTGGTAGCTCGGGCGGGAGTAGCAGAGGGCAAGGGGTAGAGGGGGAGCGCGCTCGGGCGTGTGAGGGCGCTCGCATCGCGGAGCTCGGGTGGAGTAGCGGAGAGTGAGTGGAGAGGAGGAGCGCGCTCGGGCGTGTGAGGGCGCTCGCATCGCGGAGCTCGGCGGAGAGAGCTCGCGCGGGGACGGGCGTGTTGCGCGGGTCTCTCTCTCCTCTCCGCGTACCCTCTCTCCGCTCGCTGCGCTCGGAAAAATATATATAAATGCAGTGGAGCGCGCGCCTCTCTCCGTGACTGCTTGCCGCAGCGCACTCATCGGTGCACCCAATGCATTCGCATTTCCGCACGATCCCCTTCGGGGAGGTGGGGGGAGTTTTTTTTGAGAGCGTACGATGGCGGATGCGGGCTTGTCGGTGGGTGAATTTAGGCAAGAATTGCGAAATAGAAATTCTTATAGATAGCTAAATAAATGTATCGAAAAGAGATCTGGTGTGGGCGGATGGAAGCACGTCAGCAGACGAATCTGTAACGACAATGCACCTGACTGCGATATCAAGAGAATGATCATTATACTGATGACGATTATACCCTCGGCGCGGAGGACACGTGCGCAAGAGTGACCACTGGACAGAACTAATGCAGGTTACGACCCCGGTTATAGAAGCAAGTGCTTCCAGCGGAGAGCAGTGACTGGATGGATTTGAACTGCTCGCGGCTGCAACGGACCCTCAGGGGGTATAAAAAATTAGCAGTGGCTTAGCTCGGCTATGCCAGGATATACGTAGCGTGAGCTAAGGTTCAGCTGGTTATTCTTAGGTTTCCTGGTTGTCTAGGATTAAGCTGATTATCATCCTGACTTCTGCAAAAGCGATTTACAATCCAATCCAATCCAGTCCACTCCAGTCAAGTCCAATCCAATCCAGACCGGTCCAGTCGAGTCACTGCTCCTCGCGCATGCGCAGCATGGCTCTCCAGGAGCCGCGCGAAACGGCTATCAAGCGCCTCCTGCGCAGCGTCAGACTTGGCTACTGCGCGACGCAGGCGCACAGCTGGGCACGCACCGGCGCCAGTGCGTCTGCCGCGGCTATGACGTTAGTCCTCTGGAATGCGCAGACCGGCGAATGTGCAAACCCAATTATCTACACACCCGTACTCCAATTGGATTGGATTTCCAATCTAATCCAATACAAGTCAATTTATTCCAATCCAATACAATCTAAATCCAATTCAATCTAATCCAATACGATCCAGTCCAATGCTCCTCGCGAATTCGCAGCACGGCATTTAAGTTCCACGCGAAACTGCTCAACCTCGCCCAGTGTAGCTTACGCTACATAAATAGCCCGGAAGCAGCGGCAAGCGCCGCGTTCATAGAAGGCGCCGAGTTAAGACGTGCTGTCGCCTTTGTGCGAGCCATGTAACGACCTTAATACCCTTGTACATATTGTATATAAATACTCCTTCAACTCACTATCCGTTCGACAACTTTCGTCGCTCAGCTATGCGCCGCGCTGGTATCGGGCTGAGTAAAGCAACTTCGCAACAGTGGTGACAGCGTTGCGGGAATCGACCGACGACAGCTACTGAGGGTGATGAGTTCCCAACGTTTTCTCTCAGTTCACCAGACTTCTCCAGCGCAGGTTATCGTCGTTTATAGGAGGACTGTGTGAAGCACTGTGAAAAGCTTTGATTGTGTAAATCCTAGAAAGTGTTTTGAAACCAATGTTATAGAGTGCCGAGGGTAAACAAAGCACGTTAGCGAATTACTTGCGCGTGCCTTACTAGTAGCTCGATAGTATAGGAACGGCAAGGGACTTCTAACGTGGGTAAGCAGCAAGAGGACAGTGCAAACGATGGAGGACCTTAAAGTGAAGGAACTCATCGAAATTTGAGAGCAGTTGGGCCTTGACTTAGGCCGTGCGAAACGGAAGCAGGCGATCCTTGAGGTCTTGCAGAAGAAGAACGTAACGGCTGAGGAAGTCCATGTGGCCTGAGCTGAAATCAAAGAGCACCGTGGCCTCTAGGAGCTGAAAGGGCAGGAACGGAGGAAGGAAGCCGAAAGGCAGCGGATACGGACCGTGCGTCACACGGCCTTTCGTCATAGGCCGCTTAGTAATAGGCCGGTTTGTAACAGGAAAACATTCGTCATAGGCCGGATCGACAGACGGGAAAGTTCGTCGTACGTACGTGCGGCAAAATGTCCACGTTTTTTTTTTTTTTTTGTCAAGGCGCATATGGGCCTCGGCGAAGCGGTTAGGACTGGTAACGACTCAAAAGAAGGAAGGGAGGCACGGACGTAACACAATAAAGAAAACGTCCTGGAAAGACATGCCGCAAAGAATAACCTGCTCCTCTTTGTATATTGTTGCCGCCGCCTTGTGTGTCCTTGAACCCCATACGTGTACGGAAAGAAACAGTGCCAGACTTCTTACCACTATACGCTACCTAGAAAGAATTGTGAGAATCACGTGGTTTCAGTCTAACGAGCTTTCTTTTGTTTTTCTCCTTTCGGTTGTACATACGGGGGACTTCAGCAATGTGTGCCAGTGGGAGTGGAAAAGTAGGGTATCGTTGTTCAAACCAAAGTATAGATTCAAGCTTAACGATCATCGAACCATAGACACAACCCTGAGGCAGGGACACGGAAAACAACTGGGAAATTAGAGAGGCCATGAAGACGCCCCTCCCCCTACCAATTACATGGTGGCGGACGGCTTGTGCGTCACTGAGCGTTGCCTTAAATTAAGCCCCCCACCGGAACTACGACCGCGTGCCAGGACCTGACAGATATGGTACAAAACATTTTTAACACAAGGTGCTGCCCAAAAAGGCTCAATGGCGTCACGTGGTTCCAGAAAAAACGTTCTCTGCTGCCCCTTTCGGCTATACATCCGTTCTCTTGAGCAGTGAAGGCCAACCAGAGGAATGTAGTTCGAAGCTAAAATCCTTTCTCACTTTTGCCAGTTGTTTGCCTTTTCAGTTTTAGCCGCCAGGAATATTGCCTATTAAATTGCTAAAAGATGCACTCAAATGTTTTTAGGGGCGAAGCTCCTTAAGGCGTGGGTCTGTCCATCCTCGACGTATGTATGTAGCCACCTCTAGTTTAGTTCTTGGATTGTTTACTAGATAGCGTGGCTACCTCTAGTATAGTTCTTGGATTGTTTACTAGATGGCGGTACTTGTATATGATGAAAAGATGCGCTTGGATTGTTTACTAGATGGCGTGGCTACCTCTAGTTTAGTTCTTGGATTGTTTACTAGATGGCGGGGAGCGTTGTAATAAAATCCGTTCGCTGTTGGCGCGCGCTCGGAGTCGCCCGATGGATAAGGCTGCAGATGTGCGAGCCCGCGAGGCAGAAGCGCTCCGTGAAGCTGCGCGACGCCGCCGCCAAGATCCTGCCGTACGAGAGCGGGAGGCCGAAGCGTGTCGTCTGGCTGCGCGACGACGCCGCCAAGATCCCAGCGTTCGAGAACGAGAGGCCCAAGCGTCACGGCAACGGCGCGAGGACCCTGCCGTACGCGAAGCGGCACGGCTGCGGCGCGAAGAGGATCTCCAAAACGTCAGAGAACGGGAAGCGGCGAGAAAGCGCGCGTATCGGCAGGCAGACCCTGATGCAGTGAGAGCTCGTGAGGCGTCTGCAAAACGCATCAGGCGAGCTCAGCCCCAAGGTGCCGACGCGCGGTTTAAGCGAGACTTTCTAGACGTTACGTTCGGACACAGATGTAGTGGGCGAACTTTCACTGAAGAGTCACGGTTTTACCGATGATTTCCCCTCAGGAGCTTCGCCCACTCATCATCATTCCCCCCGTGGATATGCTGTGAATTTTTTTCTGTGTAATCAGGGATCATTATGTTGTCATATATTTCTGTTCTATTACACGTATTTGCAGTAATGATTCAATTAGCGAGGGTATGAATTAGTTATAATTGCAAACTTTCTTTCCCAGCATATACAAGGGATGATGAGTGATTCCTTATCACCGCTTCATCATCATCATCACCAGCCTATCTACGCCCACTGCAGGGCAAAGGCCTCTCCCATTAATCTCCAATCACCCCGGTCCTGTGCCAACTGCGACCAATTTATTCCCGCAAACTTCTTCATCCCATGAGCCCATCTAACTTTCTGCCGCCCCCTGCAACGCTTGCCTTCTCTAAGGATCCACTCTGTTACCTTTAATGACCAACGGTTATCCAGAGGTCCATTTCTTCTTCTTAATTTCTTCTAATATGTCGTTAACATGCGTTTGTTCCCTGACCCACTCCGCTCTCTTCTTGTCCCTTAATGTTACACCTATCATCTTCCGCTCCATTTCCCGCTGAGTCGTTCTCAATTTAAGTTGATCCCTCTTAGTGAGCTTCCAAGGTTCTGCCCCGTAGGTGAAAGTTTGCCGCTTATACAATTAAAAACCCGCAAGCCGCCCTGTTACACCCCCCCCCCCCCCCAACCCCCGATTTGACGGCCGGTCCTCCACCGCGTCGATTTAATGCAACTCGGCCTTACACCTCAAAACGTTGCCGACTCTTACACTCGTATCATTAGGTTCGAACTGGGAATAAACGAGGAAAAAGCGTAATTAAATAAAGTAACCCGCAGCGGTGGCTCAGTGGGTAAGGCGTTGCGCTGCTGAGCACAAGAATGCGGGTTCGATTCCCGGCCGTGGCGGCCGCTTTTCTGATGGAGGCGAACAGCAAAAACGCTCGTGTGTACGAGATTTCGGCGCACGTTAAAGATACCAAGGTGGTCAAAATTAGTCCGGATCCCTCCACTACGGCGTGCCTCATCGCCTGCGTTGCGTCGGCGCGTTAAACCATACAATAATCGAGATTTATTGCTCACTCTTCAACCACTTTCATCCTGGTAACCTGGCTGTACTCTCTTGTGCCCTCACTCACTCGTGCCCTCACTCACTCATTCGCTCCCTCCCTCCCTCCCTCCCTCCCTCCCTTTCTCACTCACTGTTCTCGTGTGGTTGCCCTACATCCTTTTATTCCTGTGAAGGCCCAAACAGCCGATTGCGGGGGCCACGGTGCGCCGTCACTCATTACGTCGGGCTCTGCGGGATGGCGGTACTTGTCCGTGCTAAGCACATGACTGTGTTGCACGTTAACAAACTCTACCTCACCGAACGCAAAGTATTGCCTCGAGTCCAATGTGAGTGCAATTAATAACATCTCTCTTGACACCACCGTTGAGACTCGGGTTGAAAGGGGCAGACGACGCAAGCCGGCGTTTTTTTTTTGTTTTTTTTTCTTCTGCGTGCGAGTGCAGTGGCCCATGCCGCACCATGTCCGTGGCGCATCGGCCATGCCTGTGGCCGTTTCCAGTGTTGCGAAGCGAAGAAATTGACAGTCAGACTTTTCAACTAATACCACCTATAGGCGCCTGCTGGTTTATTTACCAGGCATCTAACAAGTACGGATGCTTATTGAGGAAAACGAGCAATTGAGCACAATGCCATTAACGTGGTCAGTTCAAGCTCCGGATGCTGTGCTCGTATACACGTATACAGGGCAAGGCGCCATAACCACTCCATTCACAAAGTAGTCGTGGTTTCAACCTCGTGTGATGTTTCTACGTGTAAACCAAATCATAAAGACTTGAGAATGCCACACCCCTATTTAATTACTTCATTTCTATCGTTAATAAAAAAAGTCAGTACGGAGTGTAAAAAGTTAGTAAGGAAAGAAGCTAGTGCTGGTCGGTTTCCCGGCGCCGTCATAACACACACACACACACACGCGCACACGCGCGCACACACACACGCACACGCACACGCACACACACACACACACACACACGCACACCCACACACATACGCGCACGCGCACGCGCACGCACGCACGCATACGTGCACACACACGCACACACACGCGCACGCATACGCACGCATACGCACGCGCGCACACACACACACACACACACACACACACGTGCACACACGCACGCACACACGTGCACATGCACGCACACGCCCATGCACATATGCCCACACGTATACACACACACGCACGCACACACACATGCTAATTACGCATACGGTAAAAACACGTTAACACAATGTTTGTTCAGACCTGGCGGGATATTGACCGTATATTTCCCAGTAGCCATATCTTCTTCATAATCAAATGTGCGTTATAGTAAAACTGCACTCAAGAGAGGAAGAGTAATTTTCTTCAATTCGTTAAACGTCATCTAGTAGGCCAGGATTTGTTCTTTGCGCCTGAAGGGGTTAGAAAACAATAAAGAGCTGCATGGCCATATTCATCGGCTTCAAATCTTGTTATACTGGAAGCTGCCACGTATACTATTTATTGCGTTTGTTGGCGAATATATCGAGCCTTCAGCACCGTAACCATGTCATAACCTTTCGAATTGATAGTCAGTTCCTTGTGATAACGATGGTCACGATGGAAATTCGGGGCACAAAAGCCGCCTTGAGTAATCTGGAGAACGTAGTCTGCGCCGTTTCGCGGGGTCGTAGCACAAACCCTTTCATGGCATTTGCATGTGAATAAACAACGCACTCTGCGAGATATGCACCTTCTTGCACGAAGCCATAACGAAAGCCAATTTGTGAAGAAGGGAATGTATGCCACATAACCTGAAGTAAATATATACACGAACTTTGTGAACCTCCCAATCAACCCAAACTCCTAATAAGACGCTTGTGACGGTGCAGAAAAATAACTGTTAGGGAAATAAAACGATTCATCTGATACAAGAGAACGAAGACGAAAGAAATAGAACACAGCCGTTTTATCTCCTGCTGTGCAAAGCGAGTGTACGGGCCCGCTGCTTGGTGCGTAGCATTACAGACTGTTGAGTCTTCATAAGAGCATTTCAAAACTTCTTTAGGGAATACTTGAATACTTATCGAAGAGCTCTGAGCCCTGAACCTCGCACATATGCCAGAAAAAACTAGTTACACACGGTTTTTCTTACCGATGCTCTTAAGAAAGTTGTTCTCTCTCACCTCATGCGTTGCAAACTTGTGCAGGATCATCATCATCATCATCAGGCTACACAGGTCCACTGCAGGACGAAGGCGTCTCCCTTTGACCTCCGACTGCTCCTGTAATCGCGCGCTCCGCAACCGCAGCTTTTGGCGCTGAGATTTCGCGAGTCCCAAAGATGACTTCAGCTGCCAGGGCTCGCAAACGAAGTAAATCACCGCCAAAAGCTGTGGTGGCGGCGCGCGCGAGGATGTCATCGCTTGGCGGGGTTATTCCTGCACACGTTCGCCTGCCCACCCAGCAGTTTAAACAGCATCGCTGTTAGAGAAAATTTGGAGGCAAAAAGGAAGGACTCGGGCACCACAGGGTAGGAGCGGCTGGGGGTCAATAGGAGAGGCCTTCGTCCCGCTGGTGCACCTAAATAGGCTGATGATTATGATGATGGATTCAGCATAGATGTTTGCACAAAATTCGTATTTGAAGGAACGAACATGTGCTCAACTTCACACTGCAGTCATACAAGATTTATGGAGCCTTATTTGTAGCAGTCTTGAACATCTGGTGCTAGTTTGGACAGTTGGTAACAGAGATGGGAGTTGTAAACACTGGTGCTGCTGGACAACCGTCCTTGGAATTGTATTTTCAAGGCCGACCATTCCTGTGTGAACATTATTCCTATGTCAAGCTAATGTACTAGCTTGTAGCTGCGAAACGATCCAGTATTTCTGAAAAATAAAATTGAAATGAAATTGAAATTGAATTCAGAATTAAATATGCTGTGTCACAGGCTCTACGCTATAAGTAGGAATCCTAACGGCAGTAGGTGTGAGTAGCGTCCGGCTGACGAGATTCGGTGCGTCCGCCTGCACGAGGAAATTATAATACCGGCTGTAGAAATTTTACTGACTGGGCATGTGCGCTACAAGCTTAATTTTTTAAACGCAGTGACAGGCTTCTTCTCTGCGCTCGCCTAAAGGGGGCTGATAATTCAGTCCGTATTCACATCGATGAACCGTCAAAAACGAGTTGGAACCTTTGAAATGAAATTCGAGTTGGTCGCGAACACTAAAAGCTAGACGAAAAAAACTAATGCCTTTGGTAGTTAGTAAAGCTGAATGTCCTTTAACTCCTCTTTCAGGCCTACATGCGGAATGATGAACAGGGTCGTGAGCTTCACTTAAATTTGAAGATATCCGACCGGCTCGCTTATCAGTGTTTTTCGAATGTCACCCCGCTCAGGTTTGCGATTAGCGCGCGTAGTAGACGCTCACGCTCACAGGGGAGGCAGCGACGGGCTGTGCTGGCTCTTGGTTCAGACTTCAAAAGCCTTTTTCTGACACAGTGCAGAGTGAAGCCCCCGCCGCATAGCTCTGTGTCCACCAACCGAAAAGATGATTTAGCGTACAAGGCCTAAATCACCACACATTATGCCGGACGGGCCCTGATACCCCTATCTCGATTTAGGTATAGTGTGTGGCAGATGTGTTCACCGCAAGTGTTTCTAGGTGTTTCTCTATTTCTAGAGGTATTTCTAGAGGTTTTTCTATATTTCTTTTCTATATTCTACACTGTTTTTCTAGAGGTTTCGTCGATCATCTTTCCGAAAGAGAAGCAGGTAGGCAGGCGTCGTGAGCACGTAGGAAGAGGCTGACCAGCTCTGAAATCTCTCATTTATTTTGGAAAAACCGTTTAATCGAAGAACTATCGTCTTCACGATTATCAGGACCGCGGTCCTTTCCTGTAGAAGTCAGACAGTGGGAATATCGGGCACGATATGTTGTCTTGACGCCCGTAGAAGTCTACGTCGAAGAATGCGATGTTATATTTCCAGGAAGCCGAAGCCGGCTTGTCTACAAACGTGACAAACTGAAAAAAACAAGAGAAGTTCACCTTTTTGGCAAGCAGAAAGGCGGAAAACATTATGGAGACACTCATTTAAACTTCAACGTTCAGAGCCATGGTGAAAGAAAAGTAGTCTAAATTCACTTATACAAACTGCGAGAGCGGGTGATATGTCTTGCTTTAAAAAAACCATGATTCGTGAAATATTAATTTCATAATGTTCTCCTCAGGGGACATGCAAAAGCAAATGCTCGGTCTTTACGTTTTACCCCAGAATTTTAATTAAAGTTCCCGAAGCAGCACCACACAAGGAAATTTATATCAATATACGAGTGTGTTGGGGGTACGAGCATGCGTATCACTAATGAAAAACCGCTTCGGTAAGATTGCACTGGTAAATATGCAGTGGGTGGTGCGACCATCACGGTTTACTTCTGTTAACCATGTCATCTATCATGGAGGTATGTACATATGCGGACCCCATTGACCACCTCTGTAACGAATACCGCCCCCATGTGAGAGAACACGCAAAAAATGTAGCCATTAGCTGATAGCTTCTAACAGCAGTGACTAGGTCCTACTCACGTTGGGGTGTATGCGCTTCTATCCCGCTGAAAAAGTCATAGATGCAGCTGAAAAGTTCCTGATTTTTCGTCCTTCTAATTATCAGGAAAGAAAACCTCTTTATTCGTCCAGCAAACTCTACGAGTACCGTAAAACGTCTTTTTGTACACTTGAACCTCGTTATAACGAACACTGGTATTGCGAATTATCGGCTCTAGCGAACTAAATACAAAATTTGGTTGGCAACGATTGGTCACAATGACACCTATTCTCTTATAACGAAACTAAACCCATGAGCCACGCGCCATATCGGATATAACGAAGAAATATTTGACCAGGAGTGTGAAAAGCTACCTGAAAAAAGAACCCCGTCATCCGAAACTGCAGAGAAGTATAAAGGCCCTTTTGTTAGGGGACACTGTGGAAAACTCCATCCTGCTCAGTGCTGTGAGTAGCCACCAGACGAAGATCACATCCTTTATCAAATAAATAAGGACGCAGAGGCCTGTTTTGTCAAGTGAACTTTGTTCTGTTGTAATTTCACGTACTCATGTTCCGCTTCGTTGAGCTTGAAGTGCAACAATAAGAATGGTAAGGGTTACATTGTTTATAGCAGATTGGAAGATTAAAAGGTGCATTTTTGTATGAAGTATTTTTGCGCGAGCCAGATTTTCGATTTGTTACAGCCGATTTTACCGCAACTGTTACAACGAATATCGGATACAATGAACTAATTTGCTGCCCCGATACTGCTTCCTTATAACGAGGGTCGACCGTATAACCAACTACTGAACTCGCCTGCGGTGTCCCTCAGCGGCCCTAGTGGACCACAGTCTCACTCTGCTTTTTTTGTGTCAAAAAGCTCTGCGAAGGCTGCAAAAGGCCCTTGCAGCCTACAGCAGTACATCATGAATGGCTTAACACGGCCAACACTTCTTTCGGATGATCCATAATCTCTCACGTGCATTTCTTGCGTTGTTCCTGAACGCAAATGTCCCTTTATTGTCCACTTGAAAGGAAGCCGGAAAATGGTAGCCATATTTTGTCTGACCAGACACTGGGCAACGAAGTATGACAGGATTTTCAAAAGCCACTCAAAGTTTGAGCTACTCTAACTCACCTGCTACACAAGCGTGGCGCTGAGGTGTATCGTTACAACACAGTAAGTCGGCCTAGGTTAAGATGCATAGGCCACGTTTTATTTTATTGCAGGGGCAATCAATGTCTCAAAACATGCACTTTCCTAATTCACACCTACTATTGGTAGTAGCGCTGCCAAGGCTACATCAGCTTTGCTAAAACAAAACGCTACAAATATCCCGTACAGTTAGGGATAACAGCGCCCTGCAACCCTGCTTCGAAAACAGGGGGCTGTTCTTGCATACGGGGCGCGTGCGCGTGCGCGTGTGCGTGTGCGTGTGTGCGTGTGCGTGCGTGCATTTTTCTGGTTATTCAATTGTAATAGTAATTGTTACATTGTCTACAATGTCATTACATTGTAGTATTGTTACATTGTAGTATTCTTATAACGAGTTCCAGTTACAACTATACGTATCTTAGCATAGCGCCGAGGTTTCATAAATGTCCCATTTCATTTCATTTCATTCATTGTAACCTCATAAATGATGCGCTTCTTGTATTGAATCCCGATCTCTACGTTATATTGTGCTTGCATGTGTTGTCCTTATACCAAGCTACTATGCCAAGGTACTAAAATAACCAATTATGTTACTTCAACACGCTTAAAATCGAAGATGTGGTTCAGTTGCACTGCAAATGGCGCTTCGATTTTTTATGCACAAAAATGTATTCTGGAATCAGTGAAGCATCCTCAATGTACTTATTATTACAGCTGTGGCTTTGCCCCGGGGCAATGTGGGGAAGGGCTGTGGCGTGGTTCACAAAGGGACGAAGTAACTAGGGGAGCCTTCAAGAATGAAGGTCTGGGCCATGAATGGTATCGGGATCACGCCATTTGCGGAAACGTGCGCCTTCATCAAGGGAGGTTCATTACGAGCACCTCGCACAGTAGCCGCTCAAAATAACAGGTGCCAGGGAGAGGAAGTTTGTAATATAGCGCCTACGCCCAAATCAAACATTCAACTATCCTAAATTCTGCGCCAACACAGGGTAACTAGGTCCTTCGCTTACCAAGTTTTGAGCCGTCTCGTTGGTTATGTACTCGTATACGAATTCACCATTTTGCTCGTGTCCGCTGTTCGTCAAGGTCCCCATGGCCGCGCAGTTCTACGACGCCAGTGAGAAAGAGTCAATTTAACACATTCAAGTGAAGCTGTCGTCGACAAACGCATTCCGCTCTGAATCGTTCACTCAGAGGTGTAAAAAAACTATTGTACCACTCAAAATCTCACCTTTGTCCCGGCATTTACAAAGCTGACCATTTACAACTGTTGACAGTCTATTAGGTGGGCTGCGGAAACTGCGAAAAATTGGTCGGAAAGACGAAGGTTGATGAACACTCAAAATCTAAAGCAGCCTTTGAAATAATGCGGCCGTAGTACATCGCGCTTGGCCAGCACATGGCAACGCTTCGCTGTTGAGAATTGGCTCATCTAGCCGCGAGAGGACTTGATTGAAGTGACCTGGAGAAGTGAATTTTTCTAGTGCATTGTTCACAGGATTCCAAAAGCTTGAAATATAACTAAAAAAACTTGCCCAAGATTTAACTTGCCCTAAAGCTAAAGAATATTCCATAAACTTCCCCTTCGACCCGATAGCATGACATTCTATAGTTGCTATGCAACAATATTTCGTACTACTGCTTATCATCACAATTAAAATGGGTATCTAATTTAAAGACATACTGTAAGCCGTGTAAGACCGAGGCTGCGGTCTCAGGCTTCTTTGTATGAGCACAATGCCTTCTACGGTCCTTGTTGTCTGGATATCTTCAAAATGTAGGCGAAAAAGTATTTTTCAGTATCAAGTAGTTAGGGCATCTTGTGAAACTAACGAAAGCAGTTCACATCTACTTGTTTTATTGAACACGACAGTATTTCCCTCATGCATGACTGCAGAAACGTAAATAACGGTAATGTCATTGTATTCACTAGAAATTTCATCAATTGGCCATGCACCGAACTACATGATCCTATAGCAAAACACGCTTGAAGGTATTGTTTTCCGACAAAGACGAAGTGTCACCGAATCTCAACGTAGGAAACTTAGATACAACACACGTCGGATGTTATTGTTTGTATACTAGAACGAATTATTGCCGGATCTCCGCATAGACAACTTTTTGTCTTTGACTTCCTTTTTCCGAAGTGCTGCTCAGTGTACTTGAGTTGCAGAGATGGAGACGTCACACTACTAAGTAATGGCACCTCATTTTCTATTTGTTTTTAAAGCGAACGCTTTTTAGCGGTACCAATGGCGTTCTGTCAGAGAACTAATGCATTTTCCCATTACACCGGTTGGTCGACCGAAGAGCTCTGATAAGATATCTGGACACACGGCGCGTGCGTGAATTCGGGCTTGTGTCAAGACGGTTACTTAAAAATCGCGTAAAAGGAACGCTTCCAAATTGGCAATACACGCGTCGACCACGAAGAAGGAGTGCGATAGTAACCTTTATCTCATATCTCTCGTAGATGCGTTTACTTAGTACGCGAAAAATTGTCGCATGGGTTCGCTCTTCATTTACGATTTGCGTCTTCGAAGGTTTGACGATCGATTGGGCGCCCTTTCAGCGAAGGTTATTGCGCCCTTTGGAAGCGATGTCGATGACCAGAAAGCTTTCATGCTTCCGTCAACTTTCCTTTGGAGGGGATGGTGAAGTTTTCTTTCATTTTCTCGAGGAAAGGGTGTTTTGCAACTTCCAGGAGCTTCTCGGCTCTGGGATGATTTCGAACGACCAGCTGTCGAATGACGGTCTGCATGTGAAATCTGAACACAGCCACCATCAGAAACAGCGACCAGCACATGCAGCTAGCATCGGCGAAACAGCGAAGCAAGCATTGCAGATTCTTCAAATGGTGTGCATAACTGGGCCTGGTTGGGAAAAGAGCTGCCCAAGCTGCACCAACCGGGAGAAGGACGCAATATTACGCGTGGGGGAGTAATGCGTCAGCTAAGCATCGACTGCGCTTACAAAGAAAACTTGACTATTTTAACCGGGCGCGTGGCGATAACGGGTAGTGGTGTGGCTTCATTTCCGTGTTTTTCATGGGCAACTAAAACGCAGAAATTTTGGTCGGTCTTTCTGTCTGTCTGTCCGCGACTCGATACAGCCACCCGGCCAAAGTGAAACAAAATCCGCGCAATAGTTTTGTATACTCACAGCCAAATCTAAACGTCTAAGTCCGGTGTCAGTGTTCATACTTGTCAACATTGTTGAACAAGAACAAGACATTAGGCAAATATAAGGCAGCAAATCAATACATCAGTGATATCTGCAGTGTTCCTTTATTTAAAAAATTCGCGGATACTGGGTTTTTGCATAGCAAATGAAATACTACATCAGCGGCAGAAAACCGTCGCCTGCTGTTGCCAGCGCTACCTCGTGGCGGCATTTAAAAAATCAAACGGCAATAGCAACGAAAGGTTCCCCTAGATGGAATCAACGTTCCGCTTGGAACGCTCGTTCAGTAGGGCATCGTGGTTCTATAAATGTTGTTGTGGGGTGCCTCGATTCTCGTGCTTCTCCGCAGTACGGCAGCGCTGGCATCGAGACACCCGACTTGGAGCAGTAGAACGCAGTAAATTGACATTGCCTTGAGCAAACCTCTAGCGTGTTATTGTGGGAGGAACGAGGCGGGATAGGAACAGCATGAGAACTGAGTGGGAAAGAGAAGGGAGGCCTTTACTTCGCAGGGGCGCCAGTCGACTATCATCTTTCGGCGACATTTGCAACGAAAAAGCAGATACCGGGCCATTTTTTTCTTTTGCATTTTCTTTCTCGCTGCCGTTTCCATATGCGTGGTTCCGAAGAAAAAAATCAGTTCATAGTCAGCATTTTGCTCTTCCTATCTTTTTCGCCTTGTCCCTGCGGTTTTCGCTGTGATGCAATATGCAACACCAACTCGCCCAAATTTTCACGTTGCCAACTTACCGAGTTTCCATACGGCTAACGTATTGTATTTGAAGTCCCTTAGTTTCGTGAAAACCACGCACGCTCTAGACATCGGGGCCGTGCTTTTAACGAAATTTGGGCGGAACATGTCCAGGTAGATCAGAAAGTTTGTTCCTATCTTGTGGGACAGTATAAAGTTCACTTAACGTGTGAAAGGTAAAGGTGTAATCTCTGCCGTCTTCCTCTTTGTGAAGTAGTTCCTATAACACATTGACATCCTACCTATATCGCGTAGCCTTTTCAACACATCAAAGGAGACGTAAAAATTTAGTGTGCGCCTGGTCATGCCAGGCTGCGTATTTCCAAATGCTTCGCTGCACAGAGCACCCACATGACATGACTGTTCGCGCGACGCAGAACGGTAATTCAACGTGTTCATTTGGCTGTGCCCAAACCTAGTGACCTAAAACATACCAAATCCCCATTATTAATGAAAACCACGGCGTAGATTTGAGTTTAGAAAAAAAAATTCAATTTAGAAAAAAAAATTACGCAATAAAAAAAATCTAAGAGCTAGACCTGCTGGGGCTCGAACCCAAGCTGTCAGCGCCAGTACTGAATGCCTAAGGTTTCGGCACGGTGAATGGATGTCAACGCCAGCGATCTTTCCTAATGTAACTTCGGTAACCACCCCATAAAGTACTTGGGAACCCCTCTGGAACACTATCGCGACAGTGAGCCCTACTGGTGGGGCAGGTGCAAACACTGAACGAGAAAGCGGAAAAAGTGAAAGCAACTGGGCTATCAGTGTTCGCGAGAGTCATGACTTGTAATCTTTTCTTTGGGGCAAATCATTGGTTTGTTATGCAAGTGCTGCATTGTTCACGTTTGAATGTCCAGAAGCTACATCGCGTATTTGCTGTTCTTGTGTAGGGGTCCACGTGGGAGAGGAGCAGTTGGACGAATTTGTTTTGGCGAATCCGTGACGGCGGTTTAGGAGTGGCTCACGTGCTTGTATGGCAACTCGTAAACCAATTTTTGTTTTTGCGCGATGTACAGGACCCTTTTCTGCGCACTGTAATGCAAGTTAGGTTAATGCATGCTTTGCCAGAATTTGTGGTTTCTACAAGTTGCTTACCAGGTGGTGTTCATGGATATTCTAAAGAAATTGTTTTGTCATTCCGATTTTTGGAAACCCGTTTCGCAATGCAATATCTGGCCAATGCAACCAGGAAAAATTATATAAGGGTGTATGTGACGTAGTCTTTCCAGTGCCACTGTATAGAGCTCTATACAGCAATGGTTTAGGACAACATGGGTTAAAATGAGTGAAGCGAAAGGGAGTTCCACCTGGGGCAAAGGCTTTCTTTTTTAAATTGCACCCTGGTACACTTTCAGTCGCAACTTGGATGAAACAAAAGGGGCTCTCAGTGCCCTGGGGAACCGGCTGTCCTATTTGTAAACAACCCCAAACTGTGGAGCATGTCTTTCTTCAATGTTGTGCCGCAGTGTTCCTTTGCGATGTCCTCCAACGGTCACTCCAGAAGGATTTTCCACTTAGCCCGCACGGCATATGGTTTTTGTGCATTCATAGAGAGGACGGTGAGCCATTTGACAGTGTCATGTTGTTGGGCCTGCACAGTATTTGGCGTTCGCGCATGGCTTTGCTTCATTGTGATGTAGACGCGCGACCAACGCGAAAGTGTTTTCGGGAAAGTGTGTCACAGTTTGTTGAAAGGAGCCATGACGAGAAATGCAACTTCGTTTAATTTTAAAGCACTAGGATTCAGTATCTCACTCAGCTCCATTACAGCCACAAAAGATGTTTTTTTAACGAAAAGAAGCAAGAAGCATTTAAAAGCTTTCTTATTTTGCGCCACAGTGACCTGTTATGAGCAAGAATGACGTCATACGGGCCAACAATAAGACATAATTTTCAGTGCGTTAACTGCACGTTAGCATTCAAGGGATGGGGTCAAATGGAACTAGAGGCCCGATTACAGACGTCCAGTCATGTGTCGTCGTGACAGATGAGTTAGGCGGCCGCCAATCGCACAAACATGGTTGCAGGTTCCGTGACGTCATAGAAAAGTTGCGGGAAATCGGCTAGGGGGTCGCGACTGCTTCACACGTTTTCTTTATTATCGCCGTTATATGTTCGAAGATTGCGATGATATTGGTATCATTGTTATCGGGACTAAGCAGTGTTTCTAATAAACGCCACTTGTATTTTGTCTTCATGGCTCCTTGAAGTTAAGAGAGCAAAGGACTCTCCACCAGGGTGGTGTCGAAAATTGAACCCCTAACTGCACTAAGGGAATTTCAAATGACAACACCGGCCCTGAGGGGCTTGGTGGCATTACTGTGGTTTTTCTTTGTCATAGTGCCTGGTGCCTAGTGTTGCTGTCCGAGATTGGCAATAAAGAAAAAAAATAAAATCGAGCCCACAGAGCCAGAACGGTGGGCTCGTTTTAGCAGGCGCTCAAAAGAATAGCGCGCGCAGTGACATCACACATGTCACGTGGCTGCCCTGTGCAGCGAAGCGTTTGGAAACACGCTGCCTGGGCTGCAGGGTAATTATGGGTTAACCAGCTCGCCCGTAAAAGCGCTTGCCGGGCTCGCTGCTACAGCATACAGCTCCTCATGCTCTTTACGCCTATTGCGCTTCAGGGCCTCCACAATCATCCTACCCACACGTACGCCCCACCCACAACTATCGAAACACGAACAAGTACTGTTTAGGCAAGCGCAAATGGGTACCTTCGTAACAGCAGTTGGAGAGGCCCTCTACAATGGACTGTCAACCGCCACCTGCCCAATGTCCTAAAAGGCCCTCAACCAAAACTAGCTCTTGAATGAATGCAACCCAGTTACCAATGGGAGAGCAGCACTCCAATCCGCAGCCCTACACCACATTTCGCCAATGTGCTTGTTAGGGGTGCCGATACCTAGACCAGCTTGTCATTTATTCAATAAATCATTCATTCATCATTCATTCATTCATTCATTCATTCATTCATTCATTCATTCATTCATTCATTCATTCATTCAGGACTAAAATTTCCGCCAACATAGCCGGCATGCAAATATTCTTACTTCGTTTGTACGATTCAGAAGTTCCCTAGTGGAGCAGGCAGCTCCCGTTCCTGTCTCGTTGGAGTTCAGAGGCCGAAACCTCCCGATGGCCAAAGTAGTCGAGATGGCCACGGGATTGTCCATACCGTCAGATATCTTGAGGTAATCCTCCTGCAGACGCCATAAACAAGGTAGACATTACTACGCTCCGGGGAACATGAAGGTAGCGCGTAATGGGTTAAACAGTCCTCGTAGATACTACCTTCGGAAGGTCAGCACAAGTGACGTCCTTACCTTTGAAATCATAAGCTCGTTGATTCCGATTTTACATGGTTGCATTTTTGGAGGTTCGTGCGCTTGAAAAATTATTATTACGTCCCTGAAACAGAAGACATTGGAAAGGCTGCAATTTCTCATTGAAGGACAATGAACAGAAAGATGTCGATGAGTTAAATTTCGTATCTGACGACACCAAGTAAGAAAATATTTTTGATTCGATGAGTTTGTAACCATACAATCTTTCCCATGAGAGAGCGCGCAGAAAAATGCATACACCGGAACATTGACAGCGCAAATATGTGTGATATTATGAGCATTTCTTTAACTTTGCAGAAAGAAATTGAATTCAATTGGAAGATACGTTCTGGGATCATTTTCTAGCATATCTGCTTTAGGGAACCCGTTTTTGTAAGATTTTTCTGCAAAATATATCTTAAGCTTTGCATTACACGATTTCCCGTTACCCGTGGTCGAGCACCTCCGCGTACTTGGCTTCGTTTTCCAGTTGAAACGGCACGACTGCCACACCCTAACGTATGTCCGCACGAAATACCTCCGACTAACGGGCATGCTTCTTTCACGAGGTACGCACCGCTAACGTGTAATCCCAACACAACAATGTCTACATATTCCCGAATTAGACGGCTGTCGGTTGTTGATTACGCCCTAATTCCCTCACCCAACATGCTGTCTCCCTCCCTGACCAACGCCTCGCCATCGTGACGCAAGACCTGGCCCTGGTGTGGATTCCTAGCCGTGCCGTAATTGCGGGTGATAAGGTGCGCTCACGCGTTGGCTCGCCAGGGCCTTTGGAATCCCGTTACGCGGACCTTCTCCCCACGCGGCTCACCCGAGGGGAATACCAACCACCCCACCCATCCCTATCGAGATACATGGCCGTGCTGTGGCGACAACCGCAAGCGAGTTTATTTCCGAACTTTTGTGAAACACGCCATCCATCGAATCGGTAAGTGAACGACCATTACGCCAAGAATTTTGCGTAGGTCTAACTCAATACTGACGGCGTCATGCGATCGCGAAATCTGGGAGTTCGCGTGTAGCGACTAAGAATGCCGCTGCGTTTCACCATGGGAACACGCTTTTCACTTAACGATTTATCTGCGGCGGAAGTGCAAATTAATGATTTACCCGCCGCGGTGGCTCAGTGGCTAAGGCATTGTTCTGCTGAGCACGAGGACTCGGGTTCGATTCCCGGGCGTGGCGGGCGATTTTTCTGATGGAGGCGAAAAGCAAAACCGGCCGGTCGTACGAGATTTAGGCGCTCGTTAAAGATCCCTTGGTGGTCAAAATTAATCGGGAGCACTCCACTACGGCGCGCCTAATCGCCTGCGTTGCGTCGGCGCGTTAAACCCCACAATCAATCAATCAATCAATCAATCAATCAATCAATCAATCAATCAATCAATCAATCAATCAATCAATCAATCAATCAATCAATCAATCAATCAATCAATCAAAATTAAACATTTCTGGGTACAGATGGGCCGATTTTGCGGAAGAGAGTGTGCTATCGGAGTTGCTCACAGACAACAACCTTGATTTTTTTGCTGGAGGTCCCTTTAAAAAACGGCACGTTAATAGGGGAGAGATGCAGAACCCGCCTGGAATGGGCACGCCACGTAGTGTCGGTCAGAACAAGAAGACATTTAGATTTTTAAGTGATCCCACATTTCCAAGTATGACAATCATTGTAGGTTTTTTGGGATCTGCCCGCTTTCTGCAACTTTTTGCTGAAAGGAGCGAGGTGCTGAAATGAACATGAGCGGTTTCGTTTCTCATCAATGATGGCCGCGAATACAGCAATAAGAACACCCGACATTTTCTGCGTCAGGTGCAGCTTAGCGGTTCATCGTGATTTTTCAAGGAGAGGTTACTGTATTGTTATTCAGTGTTGTGCAAACTTTTTTTCGCAGAGCCAATGCCGATGGTGAAGCTGTGCTTTGTGTGCGCAGATTCGAGTTTAGTACGTTGATTCGCACGGTTCCAGAGCCATGAAAACTATCACATTGAAATTTATAGGCCTTAACATGTGGCAGCAAAGTTCACAGAACCTATTCCGAGTTCTTCACAGTTTTTTTTTTTTACAAGCGCATATCCAATTCGACTCCTTGCTGTATGGGAAATGTTGCTTTCCTGTTATGGTCGTCACTAGATTCCTGAGCAGTAAGAATTTTTGCGAAAAATCTGGGGATGTAAATATGGGAATTGAGAATCTGCATTACACATACACCGGCCACATTTGAAATTTCACCTCATGAGGAAGTTTTCTCTTTAAATAACTAAGATAGTTTACCACAAAAGCAACCTCGTTCTTCAGGGATATGTACCCCTTGTAGGTTGGGCTCATTTGAACGAAGCAGTACACGTGTCCCTCGTGCCCCTGCCGAAACTCGTGGCGCATTACTCTAACCTTATCATCTGCGCATAAGCAAAAGCAGCGAACAGCCACAAACTGTTAAATGTGAATGATGAGAACTATGAGACACCTCAGTAAAAAACGCCGACATGAAGATCTAAACAAAATTCGTTGCCTGTGTTGCAAGGTTATTATGACCAATATGAGTTTTTTCTTATTTTGCGAGAAAAGAAAAAATTCAAGGGAACAAATTTGTTGCTTTTGTAAACGTACGTTGTGACGTCCGATCCGTTAGTTAGTCAATACAAAAATTACAGTTCTTCAAGCGTGCAGGGCCCATATCGGTTGTTCCTGAACAGTTAAGCAGCAGGTCTGAACCATAAATAGGCCATAAAATTTTTACGCCTTCGCACCAAACCACACTTATTGACAGCGTATCTTCTCTGCCATAGTTCGTGAGACTGGGCGTGAAAGCCTCTGGGTATTTGCTTCGTGTTTCGAGCTTTTAAAAGACGCTAGGCCTTTGGGGCACTTCGCCGCGTGTGAAATACTGCATTCCATCGCCTGGCTACACATAACCATTCCCCATATTTACTTTACGATCCTTTTACTGAGATGGCAAGTTTGTCTTTTTCGAGACCAAGCTGTAAGCTCAACGGGTAGTTTTATTGGTGAGGCGATAAAAACGCGTACCAAGAGATTTTTTTATCAGGAGCTTTTTTTTTTTGTGCACCTCGTTGGTCCTTCCTATGTTTCCCTCTTTTTGCAACTAGCTTAGAGGAGGGGCTTTTCGTCGGAGTTATTTGTGGGCATTGATGCCTGTTTGTTGCGTTTCCTCGTTTACGGGCTGTATTACATTCGTTTAATTTTTTAATAATACACTACGGTTGCAAGGGGACATTACCTGGCGAAGACTCCAAGTTTTGCACCCCTTTTTCTTAGTAGCGTCTGCGTCGCTGGGGTTCACCTTTATGCCCAATGCGACCAGTTCCGGTTGCGTGTAACTCTTCTTCAACTTTCTGAACACATTCTTGAAGAGAGAAAAAGGGAAGCGCAAAGAGTGCTTTATTATGCGATGCCAAAACAAAGGAATGGGATTTGCACTTTGAGCTGAGTTAGCAAAGCCATTTGTTACGATAACCGTCCGTCAATTTAGTAACGATTAAAGTAGGGCGGGTTGGTAGTACATACTGAGGCTACTCCAGCGATAAGCAGGGGACGTGTACGTTTTATTATAACGGATAATATAATTGTCAGCAAAAAGGCTTGCGTGATAGCTAGCTCCGTTGTGGACATTTAATTGCCTGTAGAACCAGTTCCCAATGACACCTGATTCCAGCAGAGAAAAAATAGCCTTGCCGAACGGAACAAAACATTGTCACAGTATTGGTGGATAAAAGTGAAACCTCTGTACATTATTTTTGGAATAGGTTTCTCAGTTAGCATGGTCGGCAGGATAAGTGTAATTGTATTAAAATCTGAGAACAGTGACTGGTACGTTTTCATAGGGCTAAAAAATTACTTCCAAAAACATCAGCGTCTTTCAAGGTTTACGCAATAAATGTTGCTCAAATCCCACGGCAATACCTACATGTAACTACGTCAACTTGCCCCCCACGTGCTCGTTGTAGTGGTACCCAACATAGCGTCGTCTTTTTAGCCCCCACAATACCGTTGCATTTAAAGCTTTCTTTTCCAAACTTATGAAAAATACACTTTAGTGTTATCTCCTTCAGCTCTTCGCGATACAAGAGTGGATTAACTCAAAATGTATTTTGAGCCAAACAAACGCAAGATTTTCCATCACTCTTGCTTTAGCTCAGATTTTTCAATACTGCATTCTTACACAGATAGGCGTGTACAAGTAGCAGTGCCTCTGATCCAGCCGAATGCTTACCGAGCCACAATCACAGTGCCCAGCCTGTTGGCAAAACCTGCTGTACGCTGGCCATTTGCAAACGGTATGGCCACATAATCCAATCCAATCCGATAGAATCCAGGCACTTTCTCCTTGTTGTTAACCTACTATAATTAGGTAGACCGCTCGGCGCCAACCTACGAAGGGTGCCGGGGATAAAACTTGGGGGATCGAGGCAGGCACCGATAATATCGGCGCGCTGAAAGCGCCCCGCTAGGAGAACAGTGTTAAAGGAGCCATGAAGACAAAACACAAGTTTGTGTTATTCGAAAGATTCCGTGTTTTATAGTGCCCTCAGCGCTTGTCCGAATGCAAACGTTGCTTTATTCACTGAGAAATTATTTAAGTTAAATTTTGATTTTCCCGCTAAATCGTGCGTTTTCGTAGTCTGCAATGACATCACAGGGCCTTGTTTACTGTTAGTGAACCTCGGTGGCACCACCACACTGCGGCAAGCAGTTTTCTGGTTTTGCTTTGTTTGTAAATGTATTTGTACCTGGCTTGTTTTGTTTATGGAGACAATCATTTCGTAAAACATAGTGCTCGCTCGACAAATACAGTCACGTAAGACATCCTCGCTTGCGTCAATGGTCCAGTGTCGTCTGAAACGATCTTAAGCCCCGCAGTGCTGCGCAGCTAAACCAAGCATAGTGCGCGCAGTACACAGAGCAGTACGCATCGGTACTTCTATGTTTACGTGTGCTTTCGTAACTTCCACTGTTTGTCCCACACCATTCTTAGGGCTTTAAAAAGAATGTGCCCTAAATTTAAGCGCAAATAGCTCGTTCGGCAGGCTTATAAGCTCTGCCTAATTTGCGTTGGCTTTTGCCACCCTCCGCCTATCGCAGAGCTGTCTGGTTTGACATTATAGGTTCTGTTGGGGGAAGTGAGCTAGTGGGTCGCATGGCCATTCCCTTTTTTCCTAATTATGTGGCTTATTTGAGCGAAGTTTACGTTAAAACCGGTGTCAGTATGATTCTAACGGGGCAATCTTTTGAATGAACCAAACTTGCGTTTTCTCTTCATGGCTCCTTTAAAAATTATATTTCACCTCTACAACTCTCCGCACCGAGTTAGGTTGGAGTCATGAACACGGGCCGGGTTCAAGTTAATGTCATTGCCAGAAAGGGCGTAGATATCAATGGCAAATGGAGGCAAGGTGTTAGGGAAGGCTCCTGGTGCCTTGTAATGACCACGGCTCAGGAAACGCAACGCAAACTTTATACAAGTAGCTCACCCCATTTCAAAACACTACTGTGGCGACGCAACGCGGCGCTTCCGTGTGTGTTGCAAAGAGCGCATGCGCACGCAAGAGAAAGTTATCTTCGAGAGGAAGGCTGACAATAAACAGTCAGTCGTTGTTTGGGACGCGAGTTGTTTACTTGCGCAGCTCAGCCGAGCAGCGCGTCTTAAGACTACCAAGCGTGCCCAGTTTTACCCTTCAGCGTTTCAAGGCAAGGCATCCCTTACCTCGATTTTTCTCGGGGCCTCCCCAAAGTCGGAGAAGTCGTTGGCGACCACGAAGTCAAGAATGGCGTATTTCGTGCCCACCCATTGGCCAAGCGTCTCGTAGAATCGATCGGTCGAGGCGCTGTCGGGGCTGTCGGGATAGTCGAGACTAATGCCGAGGTAAATCTTAATGCCGCGTATGCCGAGAGATATTTCTGGAAATGAAAAGAAGCAGAGTTGCGTTAGTTCATCAGTACTCAGTTGTTTAACCCCTTGCTTAGCTACTCAAGCAGACCAGCCGCGGCGGATAAGAGGCAGAGGCCTTGGGCTGGTAAGCCCAAGGACGCCGGTTCGTTTCCCGGCCACCCACCGCGGTGGCTCAGTGGCTAAGGACGTTGCACTGCTGAGCACGGCGCAGGTTCGATTCCCGGCAGTGGCGGTCGCTTTTATGATGAAGGCGAAAAGCGAAAACGCCCGTGTGTGCGAGATTTCGGTGCACATTAGGGATCCTCAGGTGATCAAAATTAGTCCGCAGCCCTCCACTACGGCGCGCCTCATCGCTTGTGCAGCGTCGGCGCGATAAACCTCACAATAAAAAAATTCAGGCTATCCAAGCATACTTAAATTCAGACTCGATTTATTTTATTTATTTATTTATTTAGTTATTTATTTATTGTTTTTTAGTTTATTTGTTTGTCTGTTTGTTTGTTTGCGTTTGTTTATTTATTTATTTGTTTATTTTAGTACCTCAAAGGCCTGGAAAACAGGCACTACATGAGGGGTGAGCTCAAAAGAAAAATCACTGGTAAAAACCACGCGAGATATTAACAAAGGACTTGACAAACAATTGATTTGAAAAACTGCATGGGAGAGCGGGTCACAAGGGGAAAAAATAAAAAGCGCAAGGAATGTCAAAGAGTTTAAGGCACGCGCACAGAATAAAAAAAAGAAAAAAATCACAGATGAAAAATCACGCGAGATATGAACGAACTTGACAAGCAATTGATTTCAAAAGGTAGGGTGGCGGGTCATAAGGGGAAAAATAAAGAGGGGAAGGTATTAAAAAAGAAGTTTAAGACGCCAAAAGAAGGATCAAAGCAATTTTAAAGACATGCAGATGATCGAAAACGTGCTATCGGGGAGAAAGCAATGCCGGTAAACTTAGCTACGTCAATCGGCTTGTATTTTAACAGCGATTAGCCCGAACTGTACTAAAACTCTAATCGGCTCCTAGTTCCTGCGGAAGATCGTTCCAATCTTTGGCTGTGCGAATGAAAATAGTGTCCATATGTAACCGTTTTTGGCCGGGTATACGATACTTGAAATGCGTTTTTGCTTCGCCTCGAAAACCTTGCGCGACTTATGACCTATTTGTTTGGTGACAGTCTGTAATATATTTATGAAGGAGTGCTAGTCAGGCAAGCTTTCGGCGATGACTTAGAAGTGGAAGAGAAGCACGCTGTTTTAGCTTGGTTATGCTCGTAAATGATGAATAATCTGAAAATGCAAACCTGACTGCTCGATGTTGTACAGTTTCCAATGCCTGAACAATCTACGTTTGGTAGAGATGCGAGATAGCGGCTGCAGTGTTCTAATTTCGGGCGTACTAGTGTTCTGTAGGCTAGTAATTTTAGTTCTAGAGGGGCCAGTTTTAAATTGCGTTGGAGAATACCGAGAGTTTTGGCTGCTGCAGAAACAACCAATTTAGCATGAACAGACCAAGTCAGATCATTTGTTAGATGTACATCCAGGTATTTATACGAGTTAGTAGGTTGGAGTACCGAACCATGGAGGGAGTAACTGTAATTAAGTGGGTTTGCGGGTCTATGGAAAGATGTTTTTCATTTGAGTATATTTAGTGACATTTGCCGCTCGCTACACTAATTTTCAATAGCTAAAAGGTCTCCTTGTAAGGTTATTTGATCGTCGCGGCTATTTATTTTAGTATATATGTCCCAATCGTCCGCAAAAAAACCGAATTGTATTAGTTACTCGGGAAAGCAGGTCACTGATATATATTAGAAACAGAAGCGGTCTGAGTACAGTGCCTTGTGGTACTTCAGAGTGCACTTTGGTAGAATTAGAAGCAGTGTTGCTCACGACTACATATTGTTTTCTATTAGTAAGGAAGTTACTTATCCAGGCTAATGCAAATGAATCAAGGTTCACCTGTTTTAATTAATGCATCAAACGGGGATGAGGGACTTTATCGAATGCCTTTCCGAATTCAAGAAATATTGCATCGGTTTGAATGTTATTAGTTAGGTTAGTGCGCAAATCATGAAGGAATGTAGCGAGCTGTGTTTCACACGACAATCCTTTCCGGAAGCCGTGCTGTGAGAGATCTATGAAATTGTTGTTTTCCAGATGATTTACCACATTTGTGAAAATGATATGTTCTATAATCTTTGAGGGAATGCTGGTTAGTGATATTGGACCACAGTTACATGGCGATGATTTGTTACCACATTTAAAGATTGGGACGATTTTTCCAAGTTTCCATTCCCAGGGTATATGGCCAGAAGACAGTGATTGGAAGAACAGCATTGTCAATATTGCGCTTGTAACATCCATTGCGTTTTTAAGTATTTTTGATACGATGTTATCCGGCCCCGCAGCTGAAGAGTTCTTCAAGTTTTTGTTTAGGCAAATGATTCTGTTGGTTCCAATTGTGATCGGGGGCATATTATTCAAAATGACCGCACGGTCTGCTGGGAAGGTAGTGGTGCGCTCTTTCGTAAACACGGAACAGAATTCGTCATTAAGTACGTTTGCACAATCTTTATCCCCAATAGCGTTTCGTCTAAGTTTCCGGGTAAAATTATTGAAGAAGAAGTAGACGGAATTACGGTTCGCCAAAACTGCTTGTGTTGTTTTTAAAAGGGCTGTTTTTAAGAGAGCTGAAGCTACATCTGAACTTCGAGGTGCATCGTGGTGCAGAGCTACGGACCAGCTCAGGCAACCTGGGGTTCTTTAACGTTGGCCGAAATCAAGCACGGGCGTTACCGCTCTGGGCTTCCGCCACTGCGAGCGGAAACCGGACTCGTGACGTCATGCTCGGCAGTGCTCTCCTGAGCAGCCTTAGCCATGGATGCACGGCGGCCCGTAACGAAGATTTGAAGCTTGAACTACAATGCACGGAATAGACCCGTAGTGAATACATTTGATGATAATAAAAGGTAAAAACGCCGACCAGGAAGTGAACAAGTAAATATTTTAATTTTTCGGCTCCCCTAAGGCAGACTTGGTCCCAGATTGTGACCAAGGCTCCCAAGGGTACGTGAAATGCTAAAGTGTTTACTTATTGGCTTTGTGTCCGGCGTCCTAGATTTTATTCCTGACAGCAAACCCTTGACGTTAGATACGTTTGATAGCTGCAAGCTCGACGGTTTACACTCGGTTGAAAAAAAATTCCCGCCATATTCGTATTTCCCATTTCTTCTCTTGCCAAAATAATTGGAAACAAAATGTCAGAATTGTCTTTTTAAGCAACGAAGCTCCACTGCAACTATTGGGCACGCCATAGGCAAGGCTGGAGATAATTCTGACAAATTGCCTTTTCTTGACGTGCGCTCAAATCTTCGCGCCCAAGGGGAATTTCGCAACTGCTTTTATGCGGACATGCGAACAGCGCCTGAACCAGCAGTAGTATTCGCAATATCGTGTGAACCAAACCAATATTCGGCAGCTTCACGGTAAGGCCGGGGGCTCTTTAGACTCACTCGGGGGAAATCATCTTCAGATTTTTCACAACGGCAATTCTATGAATTTGAACAGATGGTCGAGCCCGTCGTAGAAGCCCGTAACAGCCTTTCTGTCTTGGTTACGTAACGAAGACATATTGCCCACCCAGAATGCATCGATCGCCATCCCATTCTGGTACAAAAGGCTCACACTGGGCATCGAGCAGCTTCTTTTTTCACTTCTCTGATGCTCCATAAATGCAAATTCAAGAAACACTCAGCGTGACTTTACCGCTTACAAAATGCGCATGAAACAAGCGGCGAATATCTTGAGCATTCTATAATCATCAGTCGCCGGCTGTAAACTCTGTCAGATTCAATGTTCTACAACGCCATCAATGAAAGACGTTGTGGCGCGCTTTGAAATGCTCTTCTGAGCAGCTTGCAATGTTAAGTAACGTTTAGTACAAAAGGCATTAGCACAGGAATGCGTCTAGCGGAAAAGGAACACGTTGGGCCAAAAGGCATTCCTTGGGTTGGCTTGATATCGATCTTCTTCTTTTGGTTAGAACGTAGCGGTGCTGCACTGCCGAATTCAAAGCAACTGAACACTTACTCGTGTCGCTTCGTTCGAATCGCGGGTAATAGATAAGGTAGTCACATGCTGCGAGTGGATGCGTAACCACATCGCGGGCGACGATAGGTGACGTTCGGGTGACGCAGATTAGTTGCGCTGCAAGAAATAAAATTGCGATATCAATGAGGCTTTATTAAGACAAGAACTAACCTTGCCCCAAATCTTTTTAGAAACAAAAATTCAAATGTGGTATTTTAAAAATAAAAAAAGGCGCAGCTTGCACCAGTGGTGCAAGGCTGGAGAAACAACAGAGCTGAAGGTTGACCTAGCTCCTCCCCGCACTGACAGCGGATCCCAGGAGAGTGGGAGCAGAACGACCAAGTCTACGCACGTTCCTCCTACGGCGAGCGGCAACACGAGGCTGTCACCGTCGACGTTAACGGCCGCCAAGACATTATCGCCGCCGAGCGAGTCAAGCCCGCTTACCTTGCCTCCCTCCGACCCACTCAGGGCTTCCCCGTTGCAACGACCCCGCCTCAGAATTCCCAAGCTTAACCGACCAAAAACGTCGCGTGCGCAACACAATGGCCTCCGTCTCTAAGGGGAGAAAGAGAGAAAGAGAAAAAACTTTTCATGAGGTCAAATGTGAGAGTGGAACCCTAATACAAGAATTCATGCGTTGCCCTAGCAGTCTTGGCCCGTGTCACCAAGAGTCTGGTCCTCCTTTTGACAGCTCTGTCAACAGTGTTTCCCACAGCTCAGGAAAGGAGCAGGTGGAGAGGGGTGCTGGGTTGTTAGCGCATTCCAGGGTTATATGCTGGAGGGTACCTAGCTTTGGTCAAAATTTACATAGCGAGCTGTACTGTGTGCGAAACAATAAGTTCATTCGAACCGGGTGTACGTACGTCTCTGCTTGTAGTTGCATTAGTGTTATTTCCTGTGTTTTCCTGAGAGATGGGGGAGGGCACGGGAATTTCTGTCTGATGGTCCGGTAAAATTGAGTGATGTCCTGATATGTCAGAAGTGGCTCCGGAGCTGGGGTGACCTCGGGGGCTCGGTGGGGCTGTTCACGAGCCTGTTGGTGGGCGATGTTGTCGCCCGTTACAGAACCATGGGCAGGTGTCCAATCGATCACCACTCAGTGAGATGGACGGTAGTGCTTAAGTACCCATAATATCATTGATGCCTCTTTCCCTGAAAGGAAACTACGGCAGGCTGCTTGAGAATCAGTGATAATGACTAGCATTGGGTGAGGGCTAAGGCAATGGCGAGTTCTTCGGTGTCTCGAGGGGAGGTCGTCAGGAATGGATGGGCATGCAATTAAATGTTTTGTGGGTGTTGTGACCGCAACGATAGTTTTGTTGACAGCGTAGCTCACCGCATCGGTGCAGGACCCGTCAGAGCGATTGCAATATAAGCGTTCGTGGAGCTTGGCTGGGGGTGGTCCTGCGCTCGGGATGGAGGTCAGGGTTTATATTCTTTGGTAGGGGTCGTACCGAAAAATGCTTACGCCACTCGTATGACAAAGGGGCCAGGTGGGTTTGTTCTGCGCAGGGCCAAATGATGCAGTGCAGAACAAAGGGGCCTGTTTGAGTGTGTTCCAGATGAGGGCGCTTGCTTGCGAGATGACCTTCAATGAGTTCCTCGATAGTATTAGTGACGACCCATTTGAAGAAGCTTGCTTGTCGATGTACTCATGGAGAGCCCGAGTGCTTGTTTAAATGCTTTCCCGAATGATCTTTTAAATGTTTCATGTCAGGTTGGTTAGGGCCATGTATGGGACGACATGGGTGAGTCGAGATGTCCCAAAAGCTTTAATTAGTCTTATGAGGTGCGAAGTATCATTAGGACCGCCAAGCGTCGGTCCGCGTCCGTGCGCATAGCATTTACAATCACAAAAAATCACACAGGCACCGGCAGGATTTGAGCCTGTGTCTGGTAGACCGGACAGAGTTAGATGCCAGCCATCTTATCCATTGGGATACGACGGTGAGTTAGTACCCAAGAGTCAAACGGCTTACTCCCTCGCCTGTAACGTTGCGGAGTACTTTAGGACCTCCCAATGTCCGCCCGCGTCCAGCCATGCGCACACCACCATCAAGCGAAAATCAAACGGAATTCGGTCTGAGTCGCGAGTTGCAGTTTCATTTAGGGAATAATCAAGGTGCGACTCATGGCTCAAATCAAATGACGGTCGGGGTTCCAATCGGATGTCACTCTTGGCGCAACTTGGATGTCATTTCGAGTTCCCGTATTCCGTACCCTCGCCATCATCTACGGAGTGGAGATGCTGCCATTTTTAACACCGTTCTCCAGCAGGGCACTTCCAGCGCTTCCAGAGGTGCCACGTACTCTTTTGTATTCCACACGTGAAATATTTCATCGTCGAATTGTTGCCTACGGTATTACGCAAAACGTTCTTTTCCTTGAACCGGTCAATGCGCAATATGCATGGCGTTTCACTCCATTTTTTTTTAACCAACACTAGAAGGACATCTCGTCAGAAGGGCGTCGGATAGTTTTCGTGATTAATTTTGGTCACTTACGAGTGTAGGATGTCATATTGCCTTCATTGACCTCGTCAATTCCGGTGGTCTTCTTTTCGTTTTTGTCGCTTCGTTCTGAAATCAAATGGGATCATCGTTGGGAGCTGAACAGCAACATAAGCAAGTGGCAGAAGAAATTTAACCTTATTCGTCAGCCAAAACCGCCACTAGATTTACCACACAAGAACGACATTCAGCAAAGTGGCATAGGCGCATACCGGTAGCCTCCCTAGTATAACCGGATGACAACCAGCAATCACGTTTGCATCACCATTTGACATCGCCCCGATCACGTCCTTCCCTTAACATTAAGGCTATAGTTTCAACCACCATGTTTCCCTGAGTGACTCTGACACAGAAATTACGGGCATTTAAACATTTATATATGATTCATTTTGACTTACTTTGGGCTATGCTTTGTTTTAGAGCATCGTGTAATCCACAGGCCAAGCAAACGAATCGTATGTCAACCCAACGCATAGGTATATAGTCTTTTGTCATTTGGGGCCCATTGTTAAAACGAGATGCCGTCGTTTTGAAAGGACGCTGTAGCGCATGAAAATGCATGTGTTCTCGGGTTGGGGTGCCGCTTTGAAGGACCCAGGAAAGAACACAAAGCACTATGTCCGGGAGCACAGCAACCGGGCCGCAAAGCGAGGCGCAAACCGACGGGGGTAAGTGAGTGACGCTTTGCGCCCTGGTACTGCGCTCCCCTCACGGGTTTTCGTTCTTCCTGGGCCACTGAAAGCGGCGCCCCAACACGAGAACACATGCATTTTCATAACGCGACCACATCGTTTCAAAACGACGGCCTCTCGTTTTATAGAATTAATCCCCCTCAATATTCAATCTGCCGTTCGAGGTTTTAGGGCGTGTTCCTTTTCGAGTGAAAATCTGGTGGTGCTACACTCGCCCGTTGGGGTTCAAGACAAGAAACCACTAACCAGCACGCTTCACACTGAAGAGGGAGGATAGGCAGGGAAGCCTCAAGGACGACGACGTATTTTTTTTTAATGTCGAGGACTGGCTGCAATTATTTCTTTGTTTGTTTTTATCTTCTTAGTTTCAACGCCTGCCTACTATGCACTCCAAGCGATTCAAAATAAGTCATCGGAAGCGCTAACAGGCACCTTACGCATGTCCTACCGTGTGCAGTAACCCACTGGCATGCCGTGACAGAAATGTATACAGGGTGATCGATCAATAGTTCCCTTACTAACTAAAAGTTATTAAGTAGAAAGAAACCGATTGTTGAATAAAAGTCTTTTGAGTGTACAATTAAAGCTTCACAGCGATGTTGTTTCCGCGCAATTTACTCACCAACGCGCTTGAGTCTGGCTTGCACAGCCGTTACAACTGGTGTCACCAGCGGACGGTGCGGTTTCGCGCGACTTAAAAATGACTAGTAAGGTGTATTCAAGGGGAAAAAAGCGTTGTCTCCGCAATATTTATTGGAGCACGAATTAGTGCTGGCTCGCAGTTCTGGAATTCACGGTGCCACAGTGTTACATCTAGGAAAGCCTAAGTGACACCTCCTCAATACCTCAAAGTGGACGGTTTCTTCCTCCGTTGAAAGTTGCCTACGTGACCTTCGAATATTCACGAAATGTCCATTTTTCCCTCCCTGCTACTCCCATACCCCCCCCCCCCCCCTGCCCAACTGGCCTTCGATTTCCAAATAAAATGGCAGTAATTTGGCTCTCCATTGTGCGGATTGTGCAGATGGTAAATGTACTCCTTTTTTTTCGAGCAGACACGTGTGCTAAGACTACGAGTTGTGCCGCGCCTCGACCAGATGGCGCCACGGGTCCCGCGACCGAGAGAAGACGCAGTGAAACATCCCCCTCGCGAGGGGCACGATCAAATGCAGAGCATTTCCGGGGGCGCACGACGTTAAGTAGTTTGCGTTACGTTAATGTTGTTGCACTTGTGGCAACTGCTGACGAAAGAGCGCTCATCAGCAGTAATTTGAATGAGTCAACGATATAAGGCGCGTTGGTAGCGTCCCATTCTGTGTCGGCTTTGTGGCGCAGTGGGATAGAGCGCCATGTACATTGCATTCCGCCCGCAGGGTCGAGGGATCGAAACCGGCGCCGGATAGTATTTTTTTTATATAGTAGGGAGGGGTGCGGTGGCGGACTACGGACCGTCAACGCGGGTGACATCGTGAGCTTACTGAAATGCTCTGCATTTAAAAGGCGATAAACAAAAGAGAACAAATACCAGGCATTTGTTTTTGAAAACTTTACTGCTTCTACTCGTCGAGATCGTCGATCCAATGAGCGAAATATGCTCTCAGGAGGCGACGGGTGCTTCGATTTTCCTGCCTATACGTAGGCATTCTATCGTCGAGATCGTCGATCCAATGAGCGAAATATGCTCTCAGGAGGCGACGGGTGCTTCGATTTTCCCGCCTATACGTAGGCATAACAAAAGATGTCGGACCTTGATAGACCAACTAGTAGCAGTTTGCGTCAATCCTTCAAACTGTGAGCCTCATCCTAGGGACCAGGCGGTGCGGAAACATAGCTTTCGGTAAAATGGACGAGTATACGGCGCAATGAGGGCCTCTCGTGGGCAGCTGCGGCAACAGACGATCGACGCGGGAGTGGCGAGCGATGTTAGTCCACGACCACGACTCGCGAGCAGCGAGGAATAAACATTGTCAGCGGTGAGCACACAATGCTCGGCTTTCGCCCGGGGAATATGAGACACTACCGTGATTGTCGGGGGACGCTCCGTACCGTTATCCACTGGACCCAGCCACGCAATATGTGAGGTGATTTCCTCACTGTCGTGTTGCTGCAATGCCATGTTTTCTCCGTTTTCTTATGTTTTCCTACGTTTTTTTCTATGTTTTCTGTTTTCTCTCGCTTCAATTTCAGTTTCCTGGAAGAAACCTATGATTTACGTGCTCGTGCGTGTCGCCGGTATTTTGTCAAGCGGGAGCGAACCCGGTAAATTTTCGCATGTGAAGGACGTTGCTTCACACTTCAGGTGGAGAAATTCGGAGCATGCCGGGTTGTTTCTGATAACCCCTACTTCCGTTTGGGAACCTAACGCACCCCTTTATGTGCGGATCATATCTTGGAGACCCTTGCCGTCTTTCTGGGGTCAATTCCTTTAGCTTATCATTTTTCATGTCGCTACCTTGCAGCAGATTATATCTGACAGGTGCCGTATGGTTGCAAAAATACGTCTGTTGCAAGCGGGCCTACAAGTAAGGGCTGGTTTTCTGATACAGGTAGTCCTAACTGTTAAGTACGCCTTGCTCAGTGGCGGAGGCTTGGTGCTGTTGAGCCCAAAAACGCCGGTTCGATCCCGGTCGCGGCGGCCGCTTTTCTGGTGAGGCGAACAACGAAAACGCCGTGTGCCGAGAATTTGGAACAGGTTAGAAATAACAGGCGGCCTAAATTAATCTGTAGCCCCCCAACATAATATCCTGGTGGTAGCCAAGATGTAAGTTCGGAGTGTAAAACCCCCATTTGAACTTCTTAAACTGCTCAAACGTACCCACGTTTTGGACTGTGTCGTACTGCGCCGAAATGCGCGGCACGTTCCCGATGAAACGGTACTGTATACAAGTCATACAATACAGAGTGGCGATAGGGATTAAGACCATATGAAACTATTCGTCACCGCGCGCGCACTACTCGAATAAGCAAATATGTGCGCTGAATGTCTTGCGCAGATTTGACACGCGGAACTCAATTGTTCAGAACCCGGAAGATGTCTTGGCGTCGGTGCGTTAGTGTTGTGTTTTTCTTTTTGCCATTGGCCAACTTTTTAAGCCGATTTCAGCTGACAGGTGTCGTTCCGCCGTAAGAAAAACATACAACAGCGTCTCTGAACAATAGGGTAGCAAATTTCCAAACTAGTCGAATTGCTGACGAGGTTCATGTACGTGTCGACCTTGTTTAACTCGAGAAAAACCTTGAGGAACGTTTCAGGCCGCATGCGAGTATAGCCACGCCCAGTATGCCTTACAACGCTCCTTAGTCTTCCAAAATGATCTCTCCAGCATTAACCGTCGGTGTAAACTTACGTGCCTTATGAGTTAGCTATCTAATGTACACCTACTCGTAATTACGTTAGTTTAAAGGAGCTTGTGCAAAGCTAATAAGCTTTGTTTGTTGCTGTTGTCAGAACTGCATAGTACTGAGCGCAAGGAGCGCGAAGGCGGTGTCTGATGTCGAGTTACGTGATATCCGAGCGGCGCTGTAAATGTCTGGTACTTACTCAGTATAAAATATGCGCCGACACCGCAAATGATGGCAAGGACCAGCAACATCAGAAAGGGCTTGCAACCTTCTGGAATACTGCGAAACGAATGTCATTCTTGTAGCTTGCGTCGGACCCGTGCACTGCCTAGACAGCGCACCCTGAAGGGTCTGACAAAAGCGAACTCCTTTAGAATAAATCCTATTTTAACAAGAAAGTGTTTTATTCCGGGGTACACAAAGATTTCACTGACGTCATATCCGTCACCGAAATGACGTCACGCACAACGAAGCAAGCGGCCTGTAAAGGCTGCACCCCTGCACACAGGGTCTTCTTGTGGGGAAGCAACCTTTAGTGCTAAAGAGTACATTATACTTAGGGTTGTTCGTTTCCGGGTTCTATATTTTAACACGAGAGTGTTTTATGCCGGTATACACGAAGATTTCACTGACGTCATATCCACCATGTAAATGACACCAGTACACCTTTGCCCAAGCGACCCGCTAGCATTTCGTCGCTCGTCAAGCAAACCCACAAGACAGCCGCCGACCCGCCAATCATGCTCAGCTGCAGGTTTCACTGCACAGTTAACTTTCGTGTTTTACCGATTCCTATGACAGAGGAATCAACCAGATTTTTTTTGTTACCCAACGTGCGAGGTGGGAAGTTGACATATTAAAAAATAGACGCCAAAGTGTTCTATATACATAAAACGCGTAACCCGAGTTTAGCGTAACTTGTCCATTTCATATCTCGATATGGGACACCCTCAAAACCTAGAGCTGTACATAAGGAGGGCCAAGGCAAACGTGCAGCGATTGCTAGCTTAGCAGTTTACGGAAACAGGCACAATTAAGCCCCCAGGCAAAGAAAGCCCCGTACATGGCTTCATATGAGTCTATATAGCTGTAAGAAGTTAAGTAGTGATACTTAAATGTGCCGAACAGCCACAAGCTCTAAGTCAATTATGTCTATATATTTTACGGCTGCTTTCAAATTGCAACAGCGAAAACACAACGAAATGTACCACTAATGAAAAAAGTAATAAGGCTTTTCGGAGGAGACTTAACCCTGCCAAATTCCACTACACAGTTTCTCCTTCATTGTTATTACTACCGTACGTGTTTGTCAATACCGAAGACATCGTATTTAAAGCGCGTTCGCAGCGGACCGATTGTATCCAGGGCGAACTGAAGCTTGGGGCCGAAAGAACACCCAGGAGAAAAAAGTAAATAAATCAAGAAGTAGGCCCTGCATATGCGTGGTAAATAAAACTCCTTTATTTCGGCGTAGGAATTTTTTGCAGTCAAAGGTACTAGTGGTTATTTACCTCCGGGCGGCTATACTAAAAATGGTAATAATACGCCTGATAAACCTGCACGTGCTGGCGTTACTAAAATTTAGCACTGCGATAACTGCTTTTTATTTTGTATATTATTGGGGTTTCTCGGACAATAGTGGCACTGCCGCATTCCTCTCCCAGCATAAGTACTCTTCAGCTCCGAAAGAGTTCTTGTTTCACATGCCCGACCCCGCAAATGACAATTAGGAACACTAACTTCAGGTTCAAGACAATCTCACTGTGCCGCAATGAAAAAAGGGCTTCAATAGGTGTGAAAGAGAAAAAACATTGAACGTCGTTTCGATAAAATGAATGTGAGTGGTAGCAATCAAGCCTCGGGAGTGCCGCACGGTTTTTCTTGGTTATCTTTTTTCGTTTTGTTATTTTACGTACTCTACAACCAAGGGCTCTATAGAGACGCCCTCGATCTATTACCCGCGCGGCATTCGGGTGTTCTTCAACCTTGACTTACAGGCTGCACTTTCCGACAGAACAATTCACTTAATTTTGCGAGGGCATAACTTGGCGCTCTCGCACTCAGAACAAACTGTGCGCAATTATGACACAAGGACCACAATTTTGAGTAGAAGTTGACGTAAAGCATTGCACCTGAAATAAAGATTCAAGAAGGTTGTACATATATGCTGATTACTTTGTTCGGTTCAACTCCAGAATGCCTAGGCCATGTACTCAGCACTCCTGAAGAGGCTTTTTTGTCGAATAAACTCAACGAGCCGCCTAACACTGCTTACGTGATTTGAAGGCGAAAGCTTGCGGTGCTTATAAACCAACTTCTTCACCGCTACATCTTATTGGCATCCCTTTCGTCACTTCGCTTCGCTTTTGTTTTCTTTGGCGCGAAATACTTCGATTGGCTTTTTTTATGCGACACCGTATTTGCGTCTATTTCTTCGCTTTCATTTCTTAGTCTTACTGCGAGAATAACGTCATCAAACGGAATGGCACACGCCACAGCATTTTTAAAATCAAAGTTCTGTGCGGCTGGTGCACAACTGTTATACTCACGTGCCAACACTTTCAGGTGTTACAAGTATTATTTCCAGAAGTTCGCTTCAGCATGCCTCTAACACTATCTTTGGTATGTTCTCAAGATGCCGTTTGAATAATGTCTGTTAGCTAATTAAATGCGTTTCAGCGCAGGAATAATGCCGAAGAAAATAGCTAGGGAATATGGCTGAATTATTCGGAATGATAAATGGCTGAATTAAGCCCCTTTGCCAGTGAGTGTTACAGCTTGCGTCATTGTCCTATCGGGGGCTACAACTTACGTTTGTTTAAATGTTGAGATCAAGCCCGTAACTGTGAAGCCTCTGAATGAAATTAAAACTTCGAAGTCTTGGAAGCCCTACTTACTCAGAGTCATCATGCCTTAGCTTGTGCACGTGTCTTTCATCGTCGTCCGATTCTGGTCCTTCCACTGCCTCTTCGTATTCGTCGGCTTGGTGTTCCTCGGCGTTTGGCGGGTGTGCTATCCCAAAGGAAAAGAAAAATGTAAGTAGCCACGCCCGTCAATCGCTGTGTAAAGAATCTGATAATTGCTGTAGCCACAAGGAGCTTTCCTGCATAGCAAATGTAAGCGCCAACAATGTGCCGTCAAGAACAGCCGGGGCCAAGTGGCGAGGGGTTTTGTTAAAGCGGGGAAGACAGCGAGGTTTTGATGCACTACATCCCTGTTATTCGCAGTGCACGTGAATGCTTCTGAATAGCCCAAAAGAACAAAATCGTGCCCTGCCACACCTGTAAGGATCGAGAAGTGTGGTTATCGATTATACCGAAAGCAGCTACGGGTGATTTTTTGTTACTACGAGAAATTACAACGCTTTTGCTCGCATTGCTTGCAAAGTGACTAATTCCCATGGAATGTGTTGCATCGACTACAGTTCTTTGTACGCCCTACTATTTTTCACTACAGTTCTTTGTACGCCCTATTCTTTTTCACGAAATGTGCTGCATGTCTGTCTCCACCCAAAAATCGGAGTCAGGTCACAGTCTCTCAACCACAACTTTATCTGCTTTAATAAACCGTTGCACGAACTTGCAGCGGGTAGGGTTTTCGCCCGGAGGTATGTATGTGCTATGGCGGTGAAACGGGAGAAACGTGTTGTGACACCGATCTTCAGCACATCGTGTAAGTACAACATTTGCAGCTGAATACGCTGTCACTCTTGGCATCCCGTATTTTCCAGTTGATAAGTCGATCATTTGAGCAAAGTTTGACGCGCAGTCGAGTTAAGGGGCGACGCGAATATTCCACGGCCCTACGTTAGGACTAACGTCGCGCGTCGAGGTCTAACGACGCCAACCGGTACCCGCAGTTCGACGTACAATGAACATATCGTAAGGCTCAACTTGAAGGATACCTAGCATTAGGCCTAACATAAGACGTTAGAATGGGGCTTGGTTAAGGTACCGATTTACAAACCAATTAATTTATGGCAGAGAAAGCAATAGGAGGTTCGACCCTCATAAATTTGTGTCTACGTGCTCTGAACGTTGTGCCCTTGATCTGAAGCGTAGCGTAGTGTTTGCACTGGAGCGCACTTTATTGTACTTCGGCGTACAGATGACCAAGAGGCGACCGTCCAACCATGTGGCTGCTGCAGTATGAATCGTGTATATACAGGGTGATCGAAATTAAGTCGACAGGTGTATTTTTTTTAATTAGGTGCTTTAATTTACGTGAAGACGACCTCTAGAGTGAGGTTATGCGCCCAGGGAAACACAAAATTAGGTGGTAATTACTGATGCCAGTGGCTTAATTAACAAAAATTGAATAATTAAATTTTCAGTGGCTGCAGTAAGCAGTCATGTCTGTATTGAAAAGCTATTCGCAATCGTGTTTCTACGCAGTTTTATTTCGCAGAATTCTTCTAACGCATCCCTACTGCAAGATATCGAACTCCGAAGTTTAATTGCTGTTCGTATCATTACGCATGCTAGACAGCGACGACTGGCGCAAAGTTTACCAACTGGTCTCTTGAGCTGTCCATATATACCACTTCCCTGCGCGTGCATTGTGGCCGCTCGGGAGGGTGATACGAGGGCGCAGGAGTGACGTGCAGATATCTCGTGGATGTGATTTTTAACTTAGATGGCACGCAAATACTAGCCTCTACATATAAATGAAGGTCATCTTTGAACGTGAGTTGATCAAGAGCCACACCATTGCCCATTGAGACATGCAAACGTTTAGGGACACTGTTCTTCATCAATTGGTCTCCGCAATTAGTCCCTAGCACTCAGGTCATCCTTCATTTCACGCATGTTTGTTAGCTTGTAGATTGGACATATTACGCAGAGTGAAGTGATGATGATGATGATGACAAAATTCGGCGAAAAACGCTGTACATAAGCGATGCTTGTAGTCATTGTTTATATTAAGCCGAGTGTTTAAATTAATGAAATAGTTGGACGGTCGGCAGCAACATTACCTGAAAGACTTCGGTATTTCTAAAGAGAAGTACGAGAACAACAGACACGAACGCATGGAAAAGACATCGTAATCGAGGAATTACTGAAGTGACTGTCGGCTTTTTGGCTCTTTTTTATGTGGGCGGGAATTTTGTAGCAAAGCTCTAAACATGATAAAATTCCTGTTAGTAACATACGAAACAAAAGAAGTTTAAAAAAAGCATTTTCTAAAATAGGCCGAGGAACCGGAGAGGAGATTTCCGCAACCCACCTCAGTTCTTCCATTACTTCATCCAACCGGGCGTCCATTATGTCATGTTGAGCTAAAAAATAACGTCAAATCTCACACAGGCCTTAGCCATCCCCACAGCTCTTACTCCTCGTTTTCGTAGACTTTAGCACATTTCTCTTGAGTTGGCGGCCACACTACAAAGGCTTTCGCCTGTTAACACCTTCGGATTAGGTAACCCAAAACACCTTATGCTAAGCCAGTGTGTCGGCTTGTGAGAACTCAGTACAAAAGAGTAGTTATTAACCTTCGCCGAGTCATTTTTCCAAGCGCTACATTTGAACAGACTGTTGCAGGTACGGGCCCATACGCCTTCAGGCTTCCGCAACCCCGTTATCAACCATGGCCGCACAATTTATATCCCACAAGCCAAGATAGGCAGTTTTTTTCTGCCTAAATCAAGACCGTTAAATCGATCCCTAAAATCCACGGTGTCTTTTTTGCTTGTTTTCTATGGGAGAAACAGCGAAGACGCGTTCGAAACCCGAATACGTCCCCTATTGCAAGTCTCTTAGGCAACATGTTTCGTCGACGCCTGAAACCTTAAACCGCGTTTTTCTATGACGATAATGCAATGCGGAACCAGGGAAGGATTAAAAAGCATCGAGTTCATTTCCCGCACTGTTGTGGCGGATGGAAGGGACGTAGAAGGACGTATATTTGCTTTTCTTGCAGCATACTGCGAAGGCAACTAGCGGTCGCGTATATATATTTTTCAATATTCGTTATTCACGCGTAAGGAGTACTGGCTAAAGAAACCTCGCGGCTCAAATTCACGCAGCCGTAACTGCGCAAACAACGAAGTTTGCTTGGGCATTTATTTTTTGGGAGCGCGGAGAGAGCAGTTCATTTGCTTCCGCCGCGTTTGTGGAGCCGCTTCGAATGAGTCCGCTGAATGCGCACAAAGCACTGCGTGTTGGGAACAATTGCAAGAAACATCAGTGAAAAGTCAACTAAAGTAACCGCATCTGCTCTAGTGACCAAGAGGTTCTTATTCGTACCTGCATGTGAAGACCGAACTTTGACATGGACCCGCATAAGGCGCACGCATGCACAACCCCTTTTCTGTCCCTCCATTTATTCCCTCTTTTTTCTCCGAAAACTTTCTAGATTTTCCTAACCAATCAACTGCACGGGCAATAAGCTGAAACTGATTTCATTAAAAAATCTATTGACTGTGGAAATTTAGTGGGTTCAGTTTTGTTGGACTTTACAAAGGAGTTTGACACGGTTAATCATATTATCTTGTTTAAAAAAATTAAAGCTATGGCATAACAGGACCACCACTAATATTTCTGAAGAACTATTTACTTAACAGACAATACTTTGTATATGAGGATAACGCTTTTTCTGAAACTAGAACATTTAACCAAGGTGTGCCTCAGAGGTCAATTTTAGGTCCTTTACTGTTTTTTGTATATTATTGACCTTCCGGATTGCGTTAATCTTCCCATTGCGTCTTGTATGCGGATGATACAACCATTTCTTCATCTGATAAATCATTAATTTTTCTCACGTCATACTTGAATGCTGTACTTCATTTCTGTTGTAAAGTGGTGCTGCGACAACTATTTAGTGACTAAACCTGAAAAAACTCAGTTCATGGTCTTTAGATCTTATCAGAAACCGATCACGTTTTTTTTTCCGGAATTAAACCTTGGACCTCATTTAATCACAACTTGCGACGATGTGACATTCCTTAATATTCACCTGGACTCTCATCTTCCATTTCGTTCTCATTTTTCTAATCTCAAGCAAAAAACGGCTTTCGGCATACGAGCTTTAATCAAGGCCCGCCGCTTTTTTCCTCGTACAGCTTTATTATCTTTGTATTTTGCTTTCCTTCACAGCCATTTTCATTACGGCCTCGTCTCATGGGGCAACACATACTCTTCTCACGTCACATCTGTGCAACATATTCAAACCAATGTATTCGCATTATAACATTTAGTTCATGTCGCACCTCTGCCTCAGGGCTACTGCGTCAGGATAACGTACTATCAATCAAAGCAGTATTTTACTATAACTTAGGAATGTTTTTTTTTTTTTTTTTTTTTTACAAATTGCTGCATTGCAACCTTTTATATAGACAAGAATTTCAACTGTGCAGTGGGCGCCGCCACTTTTTTAACGACCGGTGCGCCATCTGGCGGGCATTTCTTGGGGACTACGCCGCGAGCAGACGACGCCGCAGTCACACGCTGTTGTTCCGTGCCGCGCGTGCATATCAGACGTCCCAGCGGCATGAAAAATTGGTAAGTGCCATTTATTCAGTATGTCAGCAGCGCGAAGTTTAACAATGCTTTAAAGAGAACGTTCAAAACGTCCGAGAGCTGTCAGGTTTGACCATAAATTCCTGTTCTAAACCCTGCTAAGGCGGCGTGCCACGCACGCTTTGTCCTCGCGGGGGTTGCCTATGAGGCTACGTTTCGCCGCGCCAGCAGGACGCCCGACATTTTATTCCCAATGATGTTTATTTTCTTAATTCTGGGCAGGTTGCCGTCATTGCCTTTACTTTCGATGTAAAGAATCTGCTCGTCGCAGCGCCACTACGCTGTTGTTGGCTGCATCAACAATCAGCGTAAGCGCAAAGTGCTCATACAAGAAACGTGCGAAGTGCACCACGACAAAAGAAGTGTTTGCATGAGCGGAATCTATTCGCTGCACAAATTTCCTACGTCCGTTGAGTGCCGCCGCGATTCAGTCATCACGCTGAATCGGAAAGATTTCGAACCTAGCAAATTTGCGAGGACAAGTACGGTATAAGGCTGATTTTGGAAGCGCTGTTTATTCACCCTCATGTTCAATCGTTATCGCATATTTCGGCGCCCTGGAGGCATTCTCTGTTCATTTCATCGACGGGAAGCCAGCAAAGGCAACCCGACACATAAATGCTGCAGCACGGGTACGCGAAAAAGGCGAGCCGAAAGCGAAATAGCTAGCAGCGCCGCGGTGCCGGAGTACGCCCGGTCGTGTAGGTAATTAAATTGCTGTTGGTGGTTCTCAGAAGTCAGTGGTTTGGTACATTCAGCGAATGCCACTGTTCGCGTGGTAGGGCAAATTTATAAGCTTGTTATGCGGTGGCAGATATTGTTAAAATTTTACTTTTGTGAGCAAGTAACGTCTACGACCTGCACAGGCAAATCGAATATATCATGGCCTGGTTTAACAACCGACCCACGTTCGCACACCAGCAGCAGGATGACATGCTTATACATTTGCCCTACCGCACGATTGGAGGCATGCGTTGAATGTCCCGAACCACTGACTTCTGAGCGTGCGTGAGCGTGAGACATGTATTTGCCGCCGCATAACACAATTTCAAGCTACAAACACAGCAGTAACGTATTAGGTTCACCAGTATTTCACGGATTGCTCAAAAAAATTTTGCGTTTCAGCGGCGGGTGGGAACCGCCCATTGCTCTTTCACTTTCGGCTCGCATTTTTTGTTGGCTTCCTGTCGATGAAACGAACAGAGAATGCCTTCAGAACACAGAAATGTGCGATAGGGATTGAGCATGAGGGTGAATAAACAAACACCTCTTCCAAAATCAGCGTACGACCGAACTTGCCCTCGCAAATGTGCTAGGTTCGAAATCTTTCCGATTCAGCGTGACGCTCATTCGCGGCGGCACTCAAGGGACGCAGGAAGTTTGTGCAGCGAATAGATTCCGCTCATGCAAAAACTTCTTTTGTCGTGGAGCACTTCGCACGTTTCTTGTATACGAGCACTTTGCGCTTACGCTGATTGTTGATGCAGCCAACAACAGCGTAGTGGCGCTACGACGAGCAGATTCTTTACATCCAAAGCAAAGGCAATGACGGCAACCTGCCCAGTATTAGGAAAATAAACATCATTGGGAATAAAATGTCGGGCGTCCTCCTGGCGCGGTGAAACGTAGCCTCATAGGCAACCCCTGCGAGGACAAAGCGTGCGTAGGGTGGCACGCCGCCTTGTTGAGAACGGAATTTACGGGAAAACCTGACAGCTCTAGGAGGCTTTGAACGTTCTCTTTAAAGCATTGTTAAACTTCACGCTGCTGACATACTGAATAAATGGCACTTACCGATTTTTGATGCAGCTGGGACGTCTGAAATGCACGCGCGGCACGGAACAACAGCGTGTGACTGCGGCATCGTCTGCTCGCGGCGCAGTCCTCAAGAAATGCCCACCAGATGGCGCACCAGTGGCCGCAAAATGGCCGACTAGGCAAAATTCTGGTGTATAACCTTATCGATGTTACTATTTTGCACGAAGCGCCACTAGGTTCTCAAGCAATAACAATCTCTTGCTACCGACTGTTCAGACTAATTACGGGAAGAAAACCGCTTGTTTTGCAGCTGTCACATTTTGGAATAATTTACCAATGGCTATTAAAGCATCCCCGTCCCTAACTTGATTCAGAAAAAATCTCAGAGAATTTCTTTGCTGTACAAAAAATCCTTTTTTTTGGTTTTATCTATTGCGTATTTTCCTAGTGTTCTCATTAGCATTTTTCTTCCTATTTTGTTATTCACAAATTGATTGAACTACTCCTTTTATTAGGTCCGGCTACCGTTTTGAGTGTTTGTATGCGATAGGCTAATTTTTTTTGTCCTTTTACACTGCCTACTGATCCGATGGGCTCTTGTGCCCATTCGCTGCTTTTATGCAATTATCGTATGTATACAAAATCAAGGGTCCCCTTTCAGTCTCTTGACTCCGTGACCCTCGTCTGTATACCAATATGTTTGTATTGCTTTTATAAAATGAACTTTGACTTTCAAAAAAAGGAGCGAGATATGAGGTGAAAGAAAGGAAAAATTTAATTTAAACTATTCTTTGTTTTAAGTGCGTACATTACCTTAAACCTACAGCTCATAAACGCTGCTCGTCTAAGTCAGAATAAAGACCGCTTTCTCCTTTTTCGAAGAACTATATACAAAAACGGCGCAAACGCGTTCCCGATAACGAAGGTAGGAAAGTTCTGTTTGTGCAACAACTCTCAAAACACCGACATCTCTGGTAGAACTCCATGTTAATCGAACAAGATATCGAAAAATGCGTACAGTTCTTAACACAGGCAACAGTTAGCCCTTTCTCAAAGGGTTGCTCCACATGTTGTTAAGCACTGCGTTATCCGGTGTTTGCGAGATGATACATTTTATGTCCACCAAACAGTATTGCGTGTCTGGCGCAGTGCCAAGATGTGAGGGAACACTTTGACGACAGCTACTCACCCATGGCTGCTGATGCACCAGCCTCTTCCGGTAAACCAGACAAATCAATCACTGGTGGGACGATCAGATAACAGATGCAAGCCTCGGCCAGGGATCTTGGGCTAATGGGCATGGAATTCTAGATGGTGCAGCGCGCACACTGGGACGAGCGAGCGATCATGCAGAAGGTGCTGCTGCTGTTGTTGTTGTTCCTTTGTGGCGTATATCCATTTGGGGGATTGTCCAGAATCGGGAGCTTTATTAAGGCTAATGTGCTCGATTAGGGAAACTAAGATTTAGAAACAATTTTTTTTAGAATTATCCCACAACAAATAGAGGGTGCAACCTCGAGCACGTGCTATCCCTTGCTATGACGCCATGACAATGACGGCTGTGGTCGGGCTTTGCTAAATAACAAAAGACAACGGCCTCTCGACGCACCTGACCGCGCCGCAGGTTTCCATAGCCAATTTGTGTAAGTACGAGCAAACTGAAATTCATGAAAGTAAATAAATATCATAGTTGTGGTTTCGGTACTGGAACATATTCATGCAACTATTTACCATGATGACGATGATGACTTTATTCTGTCCCAAAACTAAGGGAGAGGAGGACAGGGAAGTGGGAGTCCTCCAGGATTCTATCCATGATGGCAGCCTGCAGCCCAACGATGAAAGAGAACTTTAAGGGGCTAAATCGCCTTCTCCCGCCTTGTTTAGTTTCACCTCACCATTGAAAGATACCGAAAAAGGGAGATTGGCCAATGATTTTGGCTTTAAAGCAGCTCTGAATCAGGCTTCATCTCAACTTCGGAGTTTATCTCGTAGTGAAGTTCATTGCCACCAAAAATCCCTTCCGGCAAGAATTGTTCATTGTGTTCAGTACCGCTAGCAATAAAAATTATCAAGAAAAATCCCCACAGCTGCTCCCTGCGCAGTCCTCCTCGGGCCGTCGCTTCTCGCAGTCTCTCACTCAGAAGCAGAGAAGCAAAGGAGCCCGCTAAGCGAAGCTCATCCCTTAAGACCTTTCCATGTGCCTCACTGCAGCGCTTTGTTTTTTGTTGGTCTGGCGCCTCTACATCATGGGAAAGCTGTACTGTCAGGCAATTGGCTCTTGGTAGGCTTAGCGCACAGAGCTTCCCGCAGCTGGTTCGCCCGTTGAATTGCTGTGCTAGCACCTCACCATGAATCCGCCACTGCGTGAAAACCGCTTATCGGGCATCTGAGATGGGGTTCTGTCAAAACCTCATCCGCTCTGCTTGCTTAGAGCCGTGAGTGGACCTCGGTGCACTCGCGCGCTTGGCATGAAGTCAGCGACAAAACGGCGGACACATTGGCTGTTCATAACCTCGCGATAACTCTGGCGTAAGGTCGGCCGACAAAGTACACCAAAAAGCTCTCCGGCAAATGCGACCATTGGCGCCTCCCTTCAGTAATTGGCCCCTTCTTACAAAAGACCGCTAGGCTGCGAGAAATGTGCGCCCCGTTTCATTTTCGCCGACTGAATCCTTACATACGTGCACTTCTGTACGTCTTACATCTGTGCATTTACGCACTCCTTTGTGCGTAATCTGTGAGGCGCACACCACTTTGGGCCTCGGCTAGCCCACTGCGCTCGGGGACGCTTCTGGCTCTCGGGCTAAGGGCTCGAGTCTTAGCACGTGCGAGTCAGAAGCGTCGTTCTGCCTTTTATGAAGAGTCATAAATTTTCGCGACTTAGCGTGCTTATTCTCAATGCGTGCTTCTCTCCACACACCGAAGTTTGACACAGAATTTCATGTTCACGACCCTATTTGCAACGACTCCTTTTTCTTCATTTCCCGTTCATTTCATTTCATTTCATTATTACTGACTCATGCCTGTGTTTTCTGAGTACCCTCCCAAAGCTTTCTTATTTTTCTTGTTACGGATGTACCCGGCCCTGCTCGTTCTAACAAAGCTTTATTTCAGCACCTCCCGCCAAGTGTTTTTTTCTCTTTTACAAGTCTTGGCGCCGTTCTCTCTTCAGCACGACCCATTGCAAAGAATCATTTTTTATCACATAAGCTTCATTTGTTCATAGGAACATCCGTCAGAACAAATAATGCTGAAAAAAAGACTCCTTGCCTCCCTCGTGACCATCATCATCATCATCATCATCACATGAGCTCGTTACATAAAAGACGCCATTGGAATGGGTCTCGGCGGGTCATTCCTTTCTCAACATTTTGGTACCAAAACCCGGTAACAAGTTGCGTGAATCTGGGCTTCAGAAACAGAGGCTTAAGTACAGAGAGCGGTGAACGTGTAGATCGGAAGCTTTAATGACGGCTAGGAAGGATGAAGCTAGCTCGAGCGACTCGCCCACATAATGATTGGTACCGGCGTACAATGATCTCATCAGAGAGGTATAGCAGAGCGGAAAACTGGTCCCGGTACGGTACCCGGTAAAAGACCGGCGCTGCTGAGCGTACGCATCGGAGGAAAAACTGGTTTTGCGCATGCGCAGGTTTACCGGGTACCGTACCGGTACCAGTTCTCCGCTACCAAATACAAAAAAAAAATCCCAACAAGGAAGCGAAAGAAAATACCAATAAATTTTCCGGGGGTCTCAAGCCTCTAAACTAGGCTTGCAAGATCGATCGCGAACGCGCCTTGTAGCCACAGCCTCGTCCACTGTTGTTGCTAGACGCACTAAGTACGTTGAGCCAAACGTTTCTTGCTAGGTCGGTCACCTTGAGCAGTTCGCATGTGTATCGAAATTATGTGAACGTGAGGAGTTCATGTGGGTAGATAGTCGCGAAAACAAAACAAAGAATTTATTCGTCAACTGTATGGACGGTGACCCATACAAAAATTTGTTCGCTTCCCTCTTCCATAGGAACCGGTAAAACACGAAAGTGAAATGTGCCTTCACAGGAGCATATGAATGTTTATTGTGCATCGATATGAACTCGCACGTCGCTATTTATATTTCGTCGGTATGGCACCGTTAGCCGTATAACGTTAGACACTGGATTGCACGCGTTAGGAGCATTTGCGTAATCCGACTGAAACCACAGGCGCCCGAAAACCGTCCGTGCGAACGAAAACTAACCCTGGTCGTCAGCGAATCGTTCGGTGAACACACGGTCCGCTCGCAGCGAAAGGAGCAGCGGACTGTGTCACGAGCGCGACTATCCGCAAGTCGGCTTCTCCGCAGCTTACGCTGCGCGTCCCCCGTACACGTAGGCGCTGGCATCGAGGCGCTAACTGTCGGCGCTCATTAGCGTCATGATGCACTTCTTGCTTCGCCTCTCCTAGATGGCAGCACCATCTGATAGGAAGCCTTTAAGGCACGCTCGGTCCTCCTCTTCCCACGTCTCTTCATAGCACAGTCGGGGCCCGCTTCGTACCTCTTGTTGAGGCGAAAGAGTTCGTCGCTCGAATCCCAGGGCCGCCGCCTCAATCGAAGTTTTCTGGCGATATCATTTCTGTGACGGATATGACGACAGTTCGATCTTGGTGGACCCCGGCATAACACACTTTCGTGCTAAAAAAGGCACTGAAAGACATACCATGGGGCGAAACTCACACAGCCAGCTAACAAAAGACACAAAAATACAAAACAAATACCTGACGCAACCTGAAGGAACTATAATAGAAAAGAGATGTAAACTACCACAAAGCGTACGCATACAGAGATGAGGGTTCCCTCTCACCTGCAATGAACCGTTTAATTTAAGGTAGACGCACCGTAAAAAATCCATCAGAATCTAGGGGCAAACAAAAACATTTTCCCTGCACTAATGTCCCCAGTAAATGTCTCTCTCTCTATCTCTCTCTCTCGGACCGGCGTTGCACGGTGCAAGAGTTCGGAACTGAACGCTCTCCGCCTCATATCGCGAAATCGTTCCGCGCTGATAGGGAGTCGAGAATATCTGAAACGGGTGCGGCACATTGGAATATTTAGCGAGAGACAAAACCCCTGTCATGGTTATCACCGATTTGTTGTCATCTCTGATAAGCTGGGGGAAACGGCGGGGCTTGGAAACAAAACGTAATACGTAGAGAAGAAAAAGTAACCCCCCTAAAATTACCTTAAAGGGATCCTGCAACACTGTTTAAGCAGCGCAAGTAAACCTGCGTGACGTTTAGATTACACTGCCAGGAATAGCTGGGCCAAATATTACACGTGCACGTGAAGCGGTGAGCGTGCAAACCTCTGTGAAAGACGCGGAAAAACCAACCGCGCTCCCTGCAATTTTCCGCATTATGCACCCCTGGCATGGCTTAAACTACGTCATTGAGGCCATGGCTGCCTATTGGCTGTCGCTGGTGAGCTTCGCGGCTTATTTCTCGCATTTCCTGGGACGATCCGCTGTCGTCGGCCTCTTGTATGCCGGAGCCTGTGCGCACAGTTTTGACGTTTCTTTTCTGTTTTGAGTGCGCGCGTAGTTAGAGTGACGAACTCAATACTCCCCTTTAAGCCAGATCCCATGACAACAAGCTTTTATTGCTTCAAAAAACGCCCTACCAGCCTCAGCGCGCGCTTGCGAGCAGGGAGCCATGCCTGCTTTTTGCGGCACCAAACCGGAAAGAGGCCATCCACGCTTCCGAGAAAAGGAGAAAACTCCCCGGCCTGTCATATATCGTAGGCCACCGTAGAAGATGCCGAATGCCGTTGCCCTCTCCGGGAGAGAGCGCGCAGCTTTCGTCGCGTTATCCGCGGTCGAGTTGAGAAGCAACAGTTATGCGCGATTTCTCATCGCGCGTAGTTTGGGCAATATTCAAGAGATTTTATTAATTATTGCGGGAGGAGATTGCTGAGAAAATAGACTTCACCTTAAAATACATTTCGAGTAGTCGATGGTTAGTGTTGCAGGGTCCCTTTAAGTTCAGGAAAAAAAGCGCCAGATGCGCGCAATGGCTAGCGTTTGGGATATCTATGGTAACGAGTAGAGGGCTCTGCAGCAGCAAGCAGGAGGAGGTAAGCTATTGCGGTAGCGCGTACAATTTGAATTCCCAAACCAATTCTTGTCCCCCTTACCCACTGCCCGGGCCAACTGATTCTACGGCTCGCACTTGCAGCCTACCACAGATAATTCTACCGTGACGCGCTTGGCCGCTTCCGTACGAAGCATTACCATACCAGCAAACCCCTTCCCACCTCCCTCTGCCGAGTGGTCTCCTCGTAACCGTCAATACGGCCTTGCTTCAGCGGTCAGCTGATGATGATGACGAGATGATGATGACGACGATGATGATGGTGATGACTAGTATAAAGATGATGATGACGTATTGGTCATTATTTTGGCAACGGGTTGGCACTGCGGGTGCTCTGGCCAAGTAAAGACAAATAAAAGCGTAAAGGTTAGAAACAAACACGCGTCCGCACAGCTGTCACACAAGAGGGTACCCGTCACGGTGTTCACAGTTGTCGCACACAGTACCTGAACACTGGCGCACAAGTGTCACACAGGAGGGTGCCCCTGTACTGTGCACAGAAAGGAAGGAAGGTACAGGAAGGTAAGGCCCCTGTATTTTTCAAAGGTAGCGCAAACCATTGTACAAAAAGGAGAGAAGAAGATCCTCCTCGCCATCTACGTCTCTCCTCACGCCGTCGCCCTTTTCTGCTCCCCTATTGGACCAGACTCGACACGTGACCAATGGCCTCCGATGACCCCCCCCCCCCCCCCCCCGCGAGTTTCCCTTTCACCGGGCAGCGACGCCATTAGGGAGCGTAGGAGGACGGGCGCGCATGTGCGCTGCACGTAAAGACAGACACAGGTACATCTTTCTCAAGGCGGTCTCGGCTGCTGATCACGATACCGACTTGCTGTGTCGTCGGCTTGCTTCGTAGCATTGCAAAAGGCGATCAGCTGTTGTTCCAGGAGAGAAGAATGACGTTAAACGACGAGCGATATGGCTGCACTGCACCGGGAAAAAAAAAAGCTTTTATTGTTACCGAACTCCTTCATGTATACTTGCCTCTAGAAGTTCCTTAGATGAACAGGCTGATACTGACTTCCGAGTTAAATGAAACAATCAAAAAAAAAAAAAAAAAAACAGCGTGACGTTTCAAAGCACGATCGTGTCTAGCCCGCTCGCATTCGGTGAGGTTTTCGAAAATGCCCACGGTAATTACTTCAAAATCTTTCGCGCACACGATTTTTTTTTCCAGTTGCAGAAATTTGCAGCGGAAGGAATACTTTTCACCAGTGACCCCCTTTATAATATATTCTATTCGCTTGAACTCTGTGGTCGGTCTTTGTGCTCTGAGATTGCATTTTAATTTAATCCATTTTGTGCACTTTCATGGCGAATGTGGTGCCTACGTGTGTACTTATTATAAAAAAGTGTAATGTTTTATAGTCATTTTTTTATTGGGTGCTTGTTGTGAACGTACTTGTCAGTGGTGAACACAGGAGTATGGGGGGTTCATTCGTGACTTGACCATGAGTCATTATTTCCAAGATAAAGTTTCAACCGTTCCTTCGGGACAGGGTCCTCAGTAAACGTGAGCAATGCAGCATGCAAAATAGCTGTGATCCAAAAATAATTCTGATACATTGATAACAGGGAATAGCACCGACATACGAAAATATTAGCAGTTGAGCAAGGATAAAGTCCCTGTGTATGCTCTGCTGGGAACAAAATGTCCTATTTTCGCAACAAGAATGTCAGCTTTACTTGCCATAAAATAAGGACGATGGATAAGTCGGAAGAAAAACCACGATTCAGAATGCGCGCGCACGCACGCACGGGAACAAAAAAACATTTTTTAAAACTGAATGGGAAATGGAACCACGTGAGTGCAGTTTGTGACCTTAAAAAAATAATGCTGGGCCCATGTAGGCAATACGATTCCCTGCCATGTAGTGCGCATAGACTGATGCAGTTTTTTTTTTTTTCAAAACGCGTCAACAAAACAGAGGGTTTAAAGGGTATTGGAAGGGAGAATTTTTGGCGAAAGGAACACTAGGTCCTGTTTGCGCGCTGCCTGGAAAAAAATTCGCATAAAGTTTTAGCTCCCCCCTCCCCCCCTAATCTTCTCTTGGTTACGTCCCTGCACACAATTCTGAAAGTAGGCGAGCATGTTCCAACCCTTAGTATGGTTCTGCGGTTAGAACTCTGCTGGTGCTCATAACTTTTTGACGTGCCCTTCCGCACATCTGTGAACTGAACAAAAATGTATAAATGCTAGCTTTTGGATCCCCTAGAACGGTCCCTGATTTTAAATCTCCGGTGAGATACCAGAAAAGGAGATTGAAATAGGCTGGCACGAGCGCGCAGTTTGTTGCCCTCAAAACGCGGCATGATGCTAAGGCACTGACCAATCACAAACTGTTCTTTCTACACATTATCTGCGAACACCGTTGGGAATTTACGCCTAGAACTGTCACGTTTTAAGCAAGCAATTCAACGCGCCGCGCATACGAAACGAAACGGTCCCGCGGCGCGCTCCGCGGGAGTCGCTCACTAATGGCGGCCGAGAGAGACGGGAGAGGAGGAAACGGCGCGGGGAAGAGAGTTCGCGCTACCTCTTACAGGAAGGAAAGTACCAACGCCATCTCTCGGCAGCCGCCGCCGGAGAATAACAACGGCTGAGTCAGTGCTTCGTTTTCCCGTTCGCCTCTCTCCACCTTCGGTTTCCTCCTCATGCCTCTAAAATACATTTCTCCCGTTTCCGATTCCCGCTTTATTTGCCATGACCTTTCTTCATTCATCGCTGAGCTCCGCATAATTTGAAGGAGGGGAACAGCGCAAATTTGACAGACACGAGAAGAAGGAGACGACACGCAGCGCTGTGCGACACGCAGCGCTGTGCGTGTCGTCTCCTTCTTCTCGTGTCTGTCAAATTTGCGCTGTTCCCCTCCTTCAAGTCATGAACCAACATGCCCAAGCCTCAGTCCTTGCAAGTTCGCATAATCTCCCTTTCATCTTCACCTGTGCCAACAGATTTTTCGCTCGCCTGCGCCGACGCCCACCGCAGGAACTGGTGCTTAAGAGAAGCGCTACCAAAAAGTAGAACAGGAGAGGCAGTAACACCCAACTGCAGCGGGAAAAGATTGCTAGGTAGACAAACTTTGTAGGTCTCGGCTCAACTTGACAGCAAAGACGAGTTCACTCATTTCTGCCGTTGCTTGTCTAGCCGGTATACCTGCTGCTTTTGGTAGACGCCGTTGTTTCATTGGTGTGCGTGCTAGGTGCGCAAGTTTCTGAGATATCCCATTCTGGCTGTCATTCGTAAGCTCTGTGAACAAAAAAAAAGAACCTCGGCAGAGACCGCGAACTATGCAGCAAGTTACGCCACTTCAGGCACGAGTGAAAATTGCGTGTCCGCACTCTTGTACAGCGGTTTTTGATTGCCTTGGTGCCAGGGTGCCGTCTGGCGCAAGCTTTACGAGAAACAGCAATTCTGATGGACCTCTTTTGCCTATCCTTCGCTGCGGCAGCTGCTGCACACTCGACGGAAGCCTGGAAATGACGCGGAAGACGGAAAAATGAGAAACACTGCGACCCACATTTGTCTCCAGGGGTACTGCACGTGCTCACACCCAGCAAAATAAAATTGTCCTGTCCTAGTTATGAGGTAGACGATGAACACGGCGAGAGTGCTTTGCTCCTTAGCTCTGAAGGTGCAACTAAATCGCAGGGAAGCCTCACACTCTCCTCATACTTCTTGCATCCACTTCTTTTCCGGGAATCACGTGACTTTACTCTGTAGCCGTCCACTCCATAGTTCCTGTACGTGCTTATAACTCGAACGCTTTTTCTTTACTCATTGTTAATGCTGCGTAGCACTTGGAAGTACTGAAAAATCATGAAAGGCCCTTTCGGGTGTGGAGCCCTTTTGTGGCCTGGCTTGTCCTCGTTGCTCGTCCGGATTCAATAAGATCAACGCTTCCCCTGGTCGAGATCGGACACGGGCCCTTCGCGTTACGAAGCCGGTTTGACTCCCATTGCGCTACACAGGCACGCGTTACTCATATGCAAGGAGTTAGGGGTGATCTTTGCGCTGTGCCGTTGCCACGGAGGCGGCCATTTCTAGGCTGCGAATAAGTACACAATACTATCAAATACGGGAGAAAATCGGGCCTTAAAGCATTAATTACCCCCCCCCCCCCAAAGAAAAGTCAATCCAGTTACTTTGTGTAGGGGTTTTCAGGGGCTCCGGCACCCTCTCTTGACTACTTTCGGTATCAATGCCAGGATGATGCGGAAACTAGTCAAGAGAAGGTGCCACAGCTTCTATGGCAAATCGCTGCTCCGCACTTGACATCTTTCACGTTGAGTGAAAGTGCTATATTTTTTTGTGGTTAGTTTGCCGCAACCTTTCCGCCTGAAAGAGAAAAACGTAAGCTTTTGATTCACCTGAACTCAGCTGTTGGGGGGATCTGTATGTCGAATAACGGAAAGTTTAAGGCGTGTGTTTTTGCTCACATGACCTGACATGATCGCAGCTTTTTTGTGTGTGTGCTTTCTCGTCTATTTCTACTTCCGCGACTGGTTTCTTTTAGAAAAGCTATGCGTAGACGCAACCTCTCGCTCTCCCTCCTAGAACAACTTCATCTACCCTCTCTCTTTTTCTGGCCTGTCAACCATCTCGGCCAGCAGAGGGTAGACAACCAGGCACCACTATTTTATTCAATCGAAGCTTGTATTATTTTCCTCCCCATCATCCTTGCTTACGAACAAGGCTGACCAAATTTGGCAAATTGCATCTTACGCGAAACGTAATTCATGCATATAAATGCTATCCCACATAAAAATGCGAAATTATTTTATGTACAGGGGCGTTCAGCTTGCTTACCTACTTCCAACATCCCTAGTTGATGCTCCAAGCAATGGTAGTAGGAGATGTACAGTGATCACGGATTGAAACGCGACACTGCGGGTGCGTGGCCTGCGGTACACGCAGCGCCGCCCGTGAACGCCCGTGGAAGCTAGGTGCTGCATTGTGGTATACCGCGAGGATGAGGGCATGTGGACCGTAGGCGTGCTACTTCCGGTTGCCAAAAAGCGGGGATGTGGTTCCCCGCAGCGACAGCGGTGCGCCGCGAGCCTGGAGCGCAGGAGCGCGTTTGTGCGCCGGTGGTAGCCGCCCGGCGGTCCGCGCAGCTAATTTCGCGACATCTTCTGCTCGCGCACTCTTGTTACGCGCTGCCCTTCCGATGCGACACAGATAATGTGCATGTAAAGCACGGTCACGCTTATCTGAATAAAACGAGAGAATGCACGAAGGAACAGCCAACTTTATACCCTGATATAAACTAAACAAGAGGAGAGCCCACAAAGCACTGCACCACAGGTGACCGTGCCTGCAATGGAGTCTTTCCTTTTTTTTAGTTTACATCCTGGAATAAAGTTTGCTGTTCTTTGGTACAGAAGATTCTTTCATTCAGATGAGCGTGACTGCGCATTGCATGAACATTACTGTGCCACATCGAAAGGGCACGCGTAACAAGAGCGCGCGCACACGATGTCGCGAAATCGGTTGCGCGCACAGCCGGGCTACTACCATCGACGCACAAACGTGCTCCAGCGCTCCAGGCTCGCAGCGCCCCGCCTTCGCTGCGGGGAACCACAGTCCCGCTCTTTGGCAACCGGAAGCAGCAAGCCTACGGTCAACACGCTCTCATCCTCGCGGTATACCACAATTCAACACCTAGCTTCCACGGGCGTCCACGGGCGGCGCTGCATGTACCGGCAGCCACGCGCTCGCAGTGTCGCGTTTCAATCTGTGAGCACTGTACCTGCGATTCTCCACATGCAATATGCTTGAGAATAGGGGAGGCAAGAAATTTTCAGGTCTATTACAATGACCTGTATTTAAGGCTGTGCTTGTGCACCATAGTTACGTTTACTTGTTGAGAATATTCCAGCTCGTAAGATAAATTTATGGGTAAGGTTCGTGCCACGCGCGTGGTAGGAGACGCACCCCCCTCGCGGTGGCTGCTGCCACGCAGAAGTGACGTCAAGCTAAATTAATCATGTGACTTCGTGTGACGTCACAAAATATACGTCATACTTACGTCATTTGATGTCACTTTGTTGTGCTAACGACGACGGCAGCACGGTGCTCCCGTCTTGTGTCTCGATGTTCTCCTCCCCGTGGTTCGAATGCCAGGCCTGACGCATCGTTACGTCCTCGGCTGCCTCGCGGCGCTTTTAAAGACGATAGTCTTTCTTGGGCTACTTAAACCCAGCAATTTTGGTCTGCCTGTATGTCTGTATGCCTGTCTGTCTGTCTGTCTGTCCGTCTGTTTGTCTGCAACTCGATTCAGCCACCCGGCCAAAGTAATATTGATATTGCAAATTGCATCTTATATACTCACAGCCAAATGTAATCGTCTAAGCCCGGTTTATATGTTCATACTTGTAAACTTTGTTGAACAAGAACAAGGCATTACGCAAATGTAAGACAGCTAATTAGTACACAAGGGATATTTACAGTGTTATTTTATTAACAAATTCACGGATGCTTGGTTTTTCGATAACAAATGATATTCTGCATCTACTGCAGAAAACCGCCGCCTCCTGGCGCATGTGAAAAATCACGCGGCAACAGCAACGAAAGGTTCCACTAGCTAGGTTCCACGTTCTTCTTGGAACGCACGTTAAGCACGGCCACGCGGTTCTATAAACCTTGTAGTCGGCCGCCTCGATTCACGCGCGTCTCCGCCGTACTGCAGCGCTGGCATCGAGGAACCCGGCATGTAGCAGTGGAACGCGGTAAATTCAAATCGCTTTGCGCAAACATTTAGTGTGTTAACCTTGGGATGAGCGCGGCGGAACAGGAACAGCATTAGAGGTGAGCGGGGAAGCAAAGGGGGGCATTTCCTTGGCAAATGTCTACAAAGACTATCGTCTTTTGACGACATTTGCAACGAAAGGAGCAGATACGCGGCCAATTTTTTCCTTGTTGGGTGGTGTGCTTGTAATTATTTAGATTGGGTATTTGTCGTGAACTTACTGTTGCACGCCTTGGTAAGCCTAACGCATTTTTTTCTGCACGCTGCTTCACCCCGCTTTTACATGCTCCTAGAATAGTAGTGTTGTCATTTAATATTTTGTAAGCTTCATGTTGCCCTGCATTTCGCGTGCCATCGCCTTTACGCACCTGCATACGTTGTCTACTTGTGTCTCGCTTCTTCCATCCCGAGCCTTGTGTTCTGATTCTGGTTCTTCAATGATAAAACGTGGGGTTGAGTATTTTGCATTGCGTCGTGCCGTGGCTAGCAAGATAGCTACTGTCTTTGATGACATGACAACGCGAGCGACGCAGTGTCAGCGTGTGCATGAATCGGGTGTCGTCAGGAAGCGCATAGCATCATCGAACGCAATCCGACCTCGCATGTAGCTTCTGCAATTTTTCCAGCGGGGCAGTACTACTATCGCCGAAAAGTGCATCCTGACTACTCCACGGAAATGATCTGTGCACGCGGTGCTGCAGAATCCGTGCAGGTGGCGCAGCTTCCTTCCGTGGGTGGAGCCCAACTGCCCCTCCTGCCCGTCAATGGACATCTATTCAAGATACCGCTGAAACCATTCGCTGACTGGCTGGCTTCTTGTGCAAGGAGGCTCAAGCTCCAGCTGTGCAAGCATGAGAGAAGTGCAGCCGATAAGATCGCCGTGTGGGTCAAGTTTGGCACTTCTGCTAAATAGTCCTTTGAAGTCTGGTGTGCATAAGGTAAACAAGTGACAGTTCAGTTATTGTTCATCTATGTTCAAATTTGTTGCTTCGAGTACCATTGTGCTTTCAACTGGGAAAGTCTTAATGAAATGATAGGCAAGACTTAAAATCAGCTGCGAATTTTCAGCAACCTGTATACAGCAATTATTGAAAGCACACAAAACAGATTTGTAACGTTTTGTCTACTTTGAAATTATCCACAGAGGGTACGCGGAAGTGCCAGCTAGCAAGTTTGATGAAAAGTTCTTATCGGCGCAAATGGATGTAAAGAAGTGGCAAAGGATGGATAGGATAGCCCTTCACCCTCGCCAGTTGATAGTCCGCTAGCACCACAGGATTTCGTTCGCACTAACTGCTTGGCTTTTTATTTCCCTTTCCTTTGCTCCAAAGCCTTTTGCCTCCTCTAACCTGGTTAGGCCGCGAAAGTTCCTCCTGCATCTGCTTTGAGTATGTATTTAGATAGGCACGTTCCTTCTTTACTCTTGCTTTTGGCTTGGTTGAATTGAACATAACCAGCCACAATACTTTGATTCACTCTCATCATGATGAGCTAATGATAATGAGAGCTGATCTGAGAGGCTTGCAGTCTATCCGCAAATTCCAAGTACTTGTGACAGCTATATGCCAATCCCAAGCACTCTACGGAATTCAACTTGACACTAATGTTTGTATTCGCAACTGGTGAAGCGTACTTAAGTGTCTGCTGTCCAAGCCTTTGGGGTAGTGAACAGGAAGAGTTTCCAATTGTGAGGGGATGTTTCACATTCTATTGCTTTTAACTCCGCACTGTGCAAAGTGTTGTGGAAAATTGCTCAAGTAAATTTACTTAGTGGTAAGGGGCATAACAAAATGTCCCACGTTTCGTTCACAATGGTGCAAGTCTCGTCAGAAGCCAGCTGCTGAAAGCACATTCACTGGTTGTGTGTTGTGTGCCCATAAGCTGTATTTTTCTTCGACAAAACAGGCATTTAAACAATTCTTTAAGCCAATAGGCTTTAAAAAAGTTTATCAAGTACAACTACGGGGAGATGGTTGGTGTCGAGCTTGACATTGCCCGCTCCCGAGAGTACTTCTTAATACCTTGTGCAAGAACTGGAGCCAAGGTCACCTGCGTGGATGTGAATTTCTGTCGGTGTCTGTGAAAGTTGCAGTACAGATGGAAGGTGTATGGATCATGGATGGCTTTAACAATAAAACACTGCTGAGCGTACTTTTGCTCTGATATCAATGAGCAGCATGTGAGCATTGATAAGTGCTTCGCTGTTGACAGTTTTGTTACACAAAAACAAGCCATGTTAAGGCCGCCTGGGAAATATTCATGAAAAACACTGGTAAGAAACTAGAGAGAAAAGCTGCCAACACATGGAACCTATGTTGATACTAGTAACCAACTATCGCAGCGTCGCACCTTAAGCCAGAAATCAAACACTTGCTTGTCAATAACATGTGATCAGCCAAACTTCCGTGGCTATGCAAAAAGTGGGAGAGTAGCTCTACTTTCTCTGCACAGTCTGTGGTGTGAAGCTCCATTTCCAAACAAGATGGCAGAGTTTTTCTGGAAGATGCACAGCATTAAAAAACAAAAAAGGAATAAGCAAGTGATACTTTCTTCTACTACAGTAGAGTCCTGCGGGAAAGCCAAACCAGCAAGGGATCTTTTTGCTTGACTACAAAGCGCTGCAGAGGAGCTAAGAAAAAGATTCCTTTTTCCTGAGACCAAAGCTACGCCGGAAAGCCAAAACGTGTGGTGCCTGTCACTGCAGATTTGCTGCAAGACGGGCATATGAATGTATAGCAAGAAGGCATTTATGTTCATGCCAAGATTTATGAACCAGGCTGGCAGGGTAACAAAATCATTGAGTGAGGTTACAACAAAATGCGTTACAAAAAATGATAGAATGCTGTTTGCTAAAAATAGAAATTAAGGTATGAAATGGTGTTCACACTAGTTAAGTGGCCTGTTGGAAATCATTGGCAAAACCTAAACAGAAACATTTCAGACAGCTGCAATTGTGAAATAGCAAAGCATGGCTGGGGCCTGAATGCTCCAGCTGGCATGCTCCAGCTGAGAATGTATAATTGCAGAGCACAACAATAATAAATGCCTAGGGAAAAGGGGAGCTTACTTGAGTTACCACCAAGGTATTTGGTAGAGAGAATAAATGCAAAAATAAAGAAGCAATATGGGAAGCTTTATTTTCCCTGATTTAAGTTTATCAGCACTGAGCTTCATGTTCTGCATGTCCCATTGAAGAATGTTACACCTGCATGGACTCGGCACATCACATTTTACGGTATAACACAGTTTACTTCGAACATAGGTAAATAAGAGAATATTGCATAAGCAGTTCATTTATACGTGAAATAAAAACAACAGGGTTTTTAAAATGAAGCTCGTAAGCTTGCTGAATGAAAGGGACGAATGATGAGTTTATGTTGTTACTAATAACAAATTTCAACCAGCTTGTCAGAAACAAATTCCTTCCATGCAGGGACTGTGTGTAATCATAATATTTTTTAGAGAAAAGTTTGTAAATGCCCTGTACATGTATGTCAAAAGGTATTTTAACGCCCCAGGCGTGGACCGTGAGTAACCGGCGTTCTTTTCGGCTGTTTAGATGATCAAGGGCTGTTGTACAGGATCCACCTTCTCTTCTCACTTTGGTCACCATCATTCTTAGTCACTGCATTCATGTGCTTGCTCAGGGAGCTAGCAAGCCAGAACGACAGTCGGCACCGATTATCAGCCGAGTTCCCTCAGGCTTCGACAATTGCTGGAGAGGCTAAACAATGTTTTTGAGGTCCCTACCTGAGAGCTTTCACTTGTTTTTGTAAAAGAACATATAGGCAACCCTTAGAGAACTGTCCGAAATAACAAAAATGAATATTGTGTACCCTAAATAGTTAATACACACACAGTGAATATTTTGCATAAAAATCTATAAATGCAAACCTACCCTTTGAACCTGCTTAATACTTAGCAGAGACTCACTCCATTGGCCGTTTTGTGGCCTTGTGTGGGTGGGCTACTGGTTTCCACCTATGGAGCTCGTGGGCTGCGCTAGTCTGCAGTCCTCCTGTCCCTGTCAAATTTTTTTGGAGACTAGCACTACCCTGCAGTGTACGAGCCATGGATTCATTGGATTGGCCACGGGAAATTCTAGTGAATCGTTACCAGCCACCAAACTAAGTGAGCATTCGTTTATTATCGACCACTGTTTTGTGGCCACGAAAAGTTTTGTTCATTAAAAAGACTAACAAATTACTTAAATTTTATTGCAAACTTCAAAAAAATAATTGGTATTACAGAAAATGTGTAAAGCAGTCGGAGCTCCATAGCCACTATACAGCTATTTCTCTATGCCGTCACAGAACCTTGTTTGTGTGACTAACAACCACTGACCTAATCCACTGCAAAGAAACATAACTGGGCGATTGCAGTGGGGCCTCTAGTTCCATTTAATCATATCACTTGAGCGTTTACGTACAGTTAACATACTGCTGACAGTGTGTATAGTGCATGTCTATATGACATCACTACTGCCCATATTACATCAATGTAGTTTTAATTGGGATGTTTTTCAACACTTCTTTTCGTTAAACTCGCCCCATGACAGCCTTGACGATTTGCCTATCAATTACATTTGCAGCGTGCTCGCTGCTTATACCTGTGTACACAAACAATCCGTAGATGCTTTCACGTTCCAGCCACATCTTAAGATTCTATTTGACGTTAATTATTGAGCTTGCTCAGAACCCATGGGTTTTTGTATGCCGGAGTGCATGTATGTGTATTAGACATGATGGTCGGCCAAGTGTACACCCTTCCTATTACCGTCTGTACAGCCTCTTCTCTGACCCTATCGTCTGGGTGTCCTGAATGAACTTCCTTTGCATAAAGGGGACTCACTAAAGTCTGTCCCACATAGCGTATACCACAGGATATACAGTTAGATGTGAAAGTGATACCAGTGCAGTAGCTATGAGATGAAGCGCCTAGCCTAGTGTACCTTTTGAAGGACCCAGGTCCTAAATTTTCGTGGAATCATGTATTCTACTAGGAAATCTTTGGTTTCTACTTATTTCTACTCTACTGATGATGCTTGTGGCGCATGCTCAAAAGACTTTTGTGCTCACAAAACGTATCCTGTAAAACAAATTTTAAGCTACAATTTCGTCTACTCGAAAATAAGGACTTCCCGATTTTAGGTACTTTTCCTTTGTAGTATTTCTGAGCAGGAGATCTACTGTAGTGGTACGTACGCGGTACATGTGTTGGAACACCAAAGATGCCTTTCCTATCCTTGGCGCGATTGTTTATAATTGTAATGCGCACATGTGCCTAGTAACAAACAGTTGCCGCCACTACCCTTCGTCCTCAGTACTGTACATTCCGAATATCTTTTGGCGCTGCTAAGTTGTCTTCCTTTCGAGAACACATACCGCGATTTCAGGTCACCCATTTGAGCATTCTGAACTTGCCGTGATGCAAACTGTTAGCAGATGCCGCCGCGCCGACATGCGTCGGAAGGTTCACAGAATTACGCTCGGTGGGTGTCTTTTCTTGTGTGGAACGTAGCTTGTTCGAACTGGGCCAGTCGGCTGTGCGATGCCGTCTCACGTACGCTGAAACTGTACGCAAGTACCATCGGCGTCCACCAAGCATAACCTGGCGGTCACAGGTCAACGTTACTCGAGAGAGGCTTTTTTGGTGCCATCTGGAAAGGCTGGCTGGGTCCCGACGCAATACTTAATCGCAACCAACTGTCTCACGTTTTCAGATAGTGCTTCTAACAGTATGAACTCCGGTTTGTCTACGTTATCGGCCAGAGAAAATCGGAGCTTCGTCCCGCATTCGGATACGCGACTTCATGTACGCAATACTGGCGATACGGCTGCAGCAGCAGCAGCAGCAGCAGCAGCAGCGCCGGCTGCTCCCGCAAGAACAAAAATTGTTTGTTTAGAAAAGTTCTAGCAGTTCAATGGCGCATTAATTTGTACTAAAATTAAAAAAACGTGTATTTCGTACGGCAATACACAACATAATGACAATTATTATTGTTATGACGACATTATGACGTCACGCGTGGCAGGAGCCACCGCGAGGGGGGCGTGTCTTGTATCACGCGCGAGGCACGAGACTCTGGCTAAACTTATACCGGTTTAGAACAAGCGACGACAGATGAATATGTCACTTTCGTGTTTCCGGGTATACTGGACACGCAGAAATCGCGCCCACTACGCCCTTATCCTTTCTGGCAATAAAAATTATTTCTGAATAAAAGTTTATTACCCCCCCACCTCGTCGTCCTCCTTCTCTCATGTCCTTCATGATATTTTTCATACACTTTGTCCTAATACTTCAACGAAAATTCTAAAAGTATTCTAGAGGTATGCTCCCTGATTTTTAGACCTCGGCGATAAGAAGTGGGCCTTGCAACACTTATAGGGACTGAACAAAACTAGGAACATAGAAAGACACGCGTAAATACTTTTGACTTTCTTGGTTCCTCTGTACCTGCGTAACAATAAATGTGACAAATGTTCATGACAACGTGCTCCTAGAAGTAACACTAAACATAAAACAAAAGCATTTCTGACCCCTCAACCCTAAACAAAGATATTTCTGGCCCCTTGCGAACCACTTCACAATCTGCTCGCCCTAACTTGCGTCCCATATTTATTTCCGTTCTTTCTGACCTTTCTGACCGATGCTTCAAAAGTGTGGGAAGCGGTAAAACCAGGCTTCTTCCCTCCCCCTCCCCCTTCTTCCCAAACTTCCGATGAAAACGACCAATTAATGTCCCTCTCAGCTACGCTTTTCGCAATAATCAGCGCTGACAGAGGCGCTAGCGCACCATTAGGGCGTCTTTTGTTGTTGCTGATGCTCTTGCTTCTAAATTTGTTGTTGGTGGCGGGGGTGATCTTGCCGACCTGCAAAAGGCTCATGGCGTGTTCTTTCCGGCAAATCAATTATCTCGGCGTACCCGTAAACAAACCCCACACCGTTGTTTATGTTTACAACGGCGCCTAACACTGAGCGAGCGCCGACAAAGAGAAGCGTATCCGGGGAGTCGTTTTATAACAGCGCTCTGCACTGCCGTGATGGAGGAAAGACCGGTTCTGCCAAAACCTTACGAACGGTCTTATCCAGCGACCCGCTTCACGAAATGCAGAACAATGAACGGGGCTCCTAGCAAACATTTGTGCAGAAAGAGTGGACGCAAAGGAGAAGAGACACCAGCCCCCGCATTCGATTACGTAACAGTTAATACAATCTCGTCTACCTCATTCTGTGCTCTCCGGAGTTTATTTTGTGAACTGAAGGTTTTAGGCAGTTCAGCGTGGTTATACTGGTGTGCAGCGACGATCACGATGCTGCCCGCGGGCACCGCGGAGTCGCCCAGCCTCCCTCACTCTCCCGCAGCAACCGTCGACATGCAAGCCGGGTCCGCTCTTGGGGCGCTAGGCCTACCGCCAGCTCCTGGGCCTCCAGTAGGATCGCCGGCGCAACAACAAACAAATTCGTCACCTGCAGGGACTGCACCATAAGTTGTCAGTGCGGCCGCGTGCGCTAACAACACCCACGGTGTCATGGACCATGATGGCAGCTCGATCTCTTCTATCTCCTTTGAGTCCCTCAACACTGTGATTTACGAGTAAGCCAACAACGCCACACCGCCTTCTTCCGAAGACGACAAGTTTCAACTTGTTGTTCCATCCAAACGGCGGCGTCGAGCCTCAAAAATGTCTCTTGCTACTCTCGACAACACTGTGACTGCGACTCCTCCGAAGCATGGGCCTACTGTTATTCTGAAGCCCGTGGACTCCACTAAAATATTCACGCGCTTCAACCCGTTGGCACTAAAGGACAGCTTACAAGCAAAGGTGCCTGATGGGGTCTTGCAGCTACGGCCAAATTATAGGCTAAACCTACTCGCCATCGATACAAGAAACACTGCTGCTACGGAACACCTCCTGAAGATAACTTCCTTCGGGGACATACCTGTGCGCACCTACGAGCCCCGCCCAGAGAACTGTGCTCGTGGAGTCATCAGAGGAGTTCCACAGGACATTTCTGATTCTGAACTTCATGACAACTTGCGGCAGCGAACACCAGTGCGATCAGCGCGGCGTTTGGGAACAGCGGGGGTAGTGCAAATTGTATTTGCTACTGACACGAGTCCAGACTACGTAATCTTGGGCTACACTTGATACCAAGTGTACGACTATTCGGAAAAACCGACACAGTGCACCCGCTGTCAGCGGTTCGGCCACATCGCAGTGACATGTACCCGCAAGCTGCGTTGCACGCGCTGTGGGGGAGATCATGAGCTTGCGGCATGTAAGTTAGCTTAAAAGCTATGTGCAAACTGTGGCAAAACTCACCTAGCCGATTTCCCTTACTGCCCAACGTTCCTGCAAGTGAAGGGCATATATCGGTACAAGAGCGAGAACAAGGTTGACTACAAGGCTGCGAAAGCGGCGGTCTTATCTAAAAAAACGCTCTGGGAAGCGAAACGCGAGCAGGATTCACACAAAGGACTTTGAGGATAACTTTGAGGTCTGAGGATATGGACTTTGACGTTACTGAATTTCCGCCGCTACAACCCCAGTCGTCAGAACAAGTTCCTCAAAGTCCTGCTCGTCCCGCAGGCCCACAGCAGCCTGCCTGGAAACGCTCCAACCAAATGCGCATGGGTCGGTCCAACAGAGAGCCGTCGGCAAACTTAATCTCCTCTCTTCTTACGCTCATTGAAGCTGTGCGTTCAGTCCTAGCGCATTTTTCGTCTCCGGTGGCTCAAGCCATTTTAACCCTCCTTAACACCATTACTCCGCTCTTACGGGAAATGGCTGTAAACCACCTCGGGAGTACCGAACTAGTGCGCATGCAATCTTTTCGAAATCGGGCAACTGTATTTCAGTGGAATGCCTGTGGTCTGCGCTCCCGCTTGTCCGACCTCCAGGCAGCTAGTTAACAAGCATAAATTCCCGGTCATTGACATCTCAGAATCCCGCCTGCGATCGGATATTCGTCTGTTGGGGTACACACTGCATCAGTCATCGACGACCTGCGACCAGAGCAGAGTGCTACTCGGAATTCGTCAGGACTTGATATTTGTGCTTCACACTGTCGCACAAGACGCATCTAACGAATACATTGCAGCAACAGTAAAGCATGGCCATGGAACCTCCACCATATTAACCGTGTACGTCCCACCGAGGGCAAAATTCAACACGAAGCTCCTGGAAGACATTTTGTCCCCTACACCTCCCCCGCATTTGCTCACAGGTGATTTCAACGCACACCACCAGCTTGGGGCAGCACAAAGACTACGTCAAGGGGAAGAAGTTTGCTCCGTGTTGCCAGCGGAGCGGGCCTGGACGTGGTAAACACTGGATGCCCCACATTTCTCCGCGGCAAAACTTCAAGTCTGTTGGATGTCACTATGGCCTCTGCTTCCCTGCTGCCGTCCGTGTCCTGGTATTCTGATATTGAAAGCTTTGGTAGCGACCACGTGCCCATATACACAATAATTGAAGGAATTTGTGGAGGACCGTCTAAGCGGAAGGCATACTGTGTGAACTGGGACACCTACCAAAACCTATTAGAAGATAATGCTGGAGCCTTCTCAACAAGCGAGGCGCTTGCAATTGCTATTGGTCGGGCCAAATCAGAATCAACACGGCATAGTCTACTTCCCAGGCCATGGTCTACATTTGATGGGGACTATGAACGTCTTAGCGCTATTCTCCGGAGAGCCGAGCGCCGGGTCAGAAAAACCCTACTGCCAGGCGACATCCGAGCTTCCAGGCGCGCGCAGAAGCGCGTTCAGAAGCCCATTGCCATGCTTGCCAAAAACCGCTGGGCCCAGTTTTGTTCAAGAATAGATCCACGCAAGCCACTGACACGCATATGGCAGGTGTTCCGCCGCCTCAGAGCCCCACGCAGTCAGATTCACCCATTTTCTTCAGTAGCCCTCAAGCGTGGAGTCAGTGAAGTAGACGTTGCAGAAGAATTTTGCATAAAAGTCAGTGCTCCCCAGAGCCCTTCTCTGATTCCCGCGCAGTTGACCGAGCGGCTTCCTACCACGAAGGCTGTGATGATGTATGAGTCCTTTACCATGAATGAGCTATCTGCAGCGTTAAAATTTGTTAATTTGTCTACCTCACCTGGGTCTCATAGAGTTAGCTATTTGGCTCTGCGACATCTCGGCAACAAGGCTCTTCAGCTGTTGCTAAGTATATACAACGCATCATGGCAGACTGGCTGCGTTGAGGCAAGCTGCAAAATCGCGCCCGACTGGTACCGGTTCTCAAGCCGGAAAAATGCCCCACAGATATAAACTCTTACAGACCAATTACTCTATTAAGCTGCATTGGTAAGGTAATAAAAAAACATGGTACTACAGCGGCTTGTCTGGGACCTCGAAAACAGGAATGTCTACCCGCCAGAGATGTCAGGATTCAGGCAAGGCAGGAACAGCATTGACAATGTGATCGCCTTGGTAACAGATGTTCGTGCACAAAAGGCTGCGAAAAGGTTCACCATTGCTGTCTTCCTAGATATAAAGGGAGCATTCGACAGTGTTTCCCACGAAGCAATCCGCTGGGAGGTGGCGTTTGTAGGACTGCGAGGTCGAATGCAAGCCTGGATCGGTGATTACCTAAAGGATCGGTATGTCTACATGACAACCAAAGACGGTGACACGACACGACATGCCATCACGTAGGGTGTCCCACAAAGTGTTGTTCTGAGCCCGACGCTGTTCAGTATATGCCTCATCCGCATCACAAAGGTACTACCTCAAGGAATTCACATCTCACTGTATGCGGACGACATCTGCATCTGGGCTTCGGGCAGGAACCGCAGAAACATACGAGCAAAAGTGCAGAAGGCTCTGTTCGCCATTGAAAAATACCTTAGCAGTTGCGGGCTGCTTCTATCTCCTGAGAAGTGCGCTGCCTAGGCATTCACCAAGCGCGATGTATCTGGATACCCACTGGATATAAATGGCGTGCAGATACCCTATGTTTTCAATCACAAATTTCTAGGCATTACAATTGACCGTTCGTTGTCCTGGGCTCCCCATATCAGGCGGCTAAAGGAGCGACTCCTTTCATTCGTTCACGTTTTGCGGATGATGACAGGAAGCACCTGGGGCTGCCCAGTGTCAGCACTCTTGCGACCCTACAAAGCGCTTTTCGTAGGCCTCTTGCGATATAGCCTTCCAGCTTTACATGCTGTGTCCATGACGAACTTGAAGGTTCTGGAAGGCTTGCCAGCTCGAGCACTGCGAACATGCCTGGGCCTTCCAAAATGCACCTCAACAATAGGAACCTTATGTGAAGCAAGGTGCTTTTCTGCGACCACTCTCCGCTCACAAAAATTGCTCCGTACTGGCCTTCGACATGTTTCTCGGTGCTTTGCTCATCCACTGGCTGCTGCTTCTGCATCTCGCGTGGTGCACGTCCTGCCATCTAATTACCTCCGACCCAAGCTGCCTGCTACTCCACACTGGTTGTACACGGCATGAGTTCTGTGCACCACTGTACCTCGAATGGGCAAAAAGTCGTCGATGCCTGCATCTGCCTTGACATATTTTGTTGTGGAGCATATCCAAAACCGTTATCCAGACCACATCCAAGTGTACACGGATGGATCCTTGACTTCCGCCTCTTCGGCAATCGGCGTATGGATTCCGTCAGCGGGACGGTTCATTAAAGAAAAGCTCAGCCACAGAACATCCTCCACAGCCACTGAGCTAGCAGCTGTCAGAGCAGCACTTCTTTACATAAGCGGAAGTCCTGCACGGCGGTGAGTAATTCTTTCCGATTCCCGCCCAGCCTTGCAACTACTAAATAAGCCGCCTGATTGCCGCGATCAACTTGTCTGCGATATGAACGAAATATTTTCAAGTGCGGTGCGCGAAGGACATGAAATTTTCCTTCAGCGGATACCAGGTCATTCTGGTATAACGGGCAACAAGATCTCCAATGCGGTCGCCAGAGAAGCCCACGACCTCAACTTCACCGTTGGAATCCCGTTTTCCAAGGATAGCAAAGCAGCTGCAATCGACCTAGGATGGCCACTCCAGCTGCCGGCTTGGCAGGATCCTCTAAGCAGTTATGCGCCTCTTCATGCTAAAAAGCCTCAGTGCGATTTCTCGTATTCACGGGGTCTGCCAAAGCGCACTGAAGGTGTGCTACACCGGCTGCGACTTAATGTTGCATACACCCGAAGCTTCTTGTTTAAGCTGGGCTGGGTAGAGTCACCATTGTGTACAGTGTGCTCTACTACAGACAACATCAGGCACATTTTAAGCCCCTGCTCGCGATATGCCAGTCAGCGGGCACCAGCATCGAAAGCACTTGTGCGACTACGACGCGGATGTCCTCTAGAACCCTCACACTTCCTTGGACCCTGGCGAAATCGTGAGGAGGCAGTGCTGGGTACAAAAACACTGCTTACTTTTATTGCGGAAACCGGGCTAGAAGAGGTTCTGTGAACCCTCTGAGCATGTACATTTTGTATATGTGTGCATTTCCCCTCTTACTCCCCTTTCTTTCATTTCTTTCTTTTTCTCTCTGTTTTTCGCTATCACCTCACTGTATTCACGCCATCTGGAGTAGCAAGCCCAAGCGTTAGTTGGGCTGACCTTTTCAGCTTTCATTAAAGGCGTTCTCTCTCTCTAATCTCCTTTCGTGAGGGAACCCGTCGCTCCAGTAGTTTGCGTCGCGACATCCTGTCTCTGTAGGGAAGAAGTTTTTGTGAAATTTGTATGTTTCGCTAACTACAAGCTTTGTACTGCCTTTCTGAATGGCCCTTCTTGTGTACAAGTGTCGCAAGATCGCATTCATTACGTGAACGTCTCGGTTCGAAATGTCGGAAGGCAAAGTCGAGGCCGCAAATGGCTTATTACGTAATCGATGCCCGCCAGCCAATGATGGAAGATATAAAATACGAAAGACTACGACGTTTCCCTTTCATCAACTGACTTCTGACTCTAGTAGCTCTAAAGGCGTAAAATAGAAGAGAACCCCCCTACGAAATCACACAATGATTTTTAAGGCAATCGTCTTACATAACCCGTTAGGCGAAAATCCGGTACCGGCACCGGCATTGCTGGCATTATGGTGATTGGTACCAAACATCCGATTGGCTCAGACGTCAACATACGAACCAATAATCTTCGTCATTAGGTTGCAGACCCGCGTATTCATCAGCCAACGTGCCCGTTGGCTGCGAGTCGTCATGTGGCCGCGATCGCGGATATGCGCTAGCTGTAAACGCTATTGGGGTATGCGTCAGCCTGACGCTTTTGTTGGCCGCAAATGGAGAAATAGCCGCGCGGACACCCCCCAGCTCCGATACGTTGTGTCACTGCGAATGTGGTCACTCAGCGACCCGCCTGTCGTCATCATTGGGTATGCGACGGCCGATGCTAGGCTTGACTTTACGCCTTCAGGCCCAACATTGCCAACCGGTGCGCACAGATTTAGTAACATGACATGTCGAAGGCTATACTTACGTTCATCGTCGTCGTCGTCATCGCCATCATCATCATCATCCCCACCACACCACCACCATCATCGTCAACAGCCTACTAAGTCCACTGCAGGACGAAGGCCTCTGCCATCAAACTCCAACCGGTCCTGTCCTGCGCTGCTCCAGTCGATTCTTTGCCTCCGAATTCCCGTATTTCTTCTCCCCATCGAGTTATTGGCCTTCCTCTTCTTCTAGACCCGTCTCTCGGCATCCATTGTTAAACGCCGAAATTTGGGCCAGTTGGTGAGATGACGTCGACATGGTAAAACGCTCGGCAAGACCGGGGCACAAGAAGAGAGTTACACAGACGGGCGCTCGCTCCCCCTATGTCTCTACTCGCGTCCCCGTCTTGCTGCGCTCTTCACAATGTCAAAGCCTAATCCGTTACCCTGATGGGCCAGCCCAAGTTCATTTCTTTTTCTTTACTTTGACTATGATGTCCTCTATTCTAGTTTGTTCTCTGATCCAGGAAACTCGTTTCCTCTTCCTTAACCTTACTCCTATCATTCTTCCTTCCATTATCCGTTGAGCCGACCTAAGTATGATATCAAGTTGTTTAATAAGGCGCCAAGTTTCCCCTCTGTATGTCATCAGCGGCAGGACGCATTGGTTGGATATTCTTCTTTTCAGGGATAGAGGTAGCCTAGCTTTCATTATTCGGTATTGTTCGCCGAGTGCACCCGACTCCGTACCCATTCCGCACGAGATTTTATTCTCGTGTTTGGGATCAGGGAAGAACCCGCACGGGGCACCTTGAGTATTCATGGTGACGGTGAGCAGAGACACCGCGGACCCCGAGCTCCCAATATAAGCCGTGTCCAACCGTGGCGAGGTGTTTAAAGGTGAAGGGTAGAAGCCGTAAACGGTGGCCGTCGGAGCCTTGGTCAAGCTCCGGCCAATGGGCTCCGTGCCTGTCTACAGGCAGGGAGCTCCGGGACCTCTTTGACTACCAGGGTAAGGTCAAAGAAGAAAGTATCCCCGTCTCCCTGCTTTCCAATGTATCATATGGCATTTTCCAAACCCCCCCCCCAAACGTGATCGGCCCCAGAAAAGGGGCCGCACCGAAGTTTCCTTTCCACCACTTCCCAACTTGAGTATTCCGAAACCGAACAACTACTCTCGCTTCTTAGTGATAGAATCAGGTGACCAGTTGAACCCTCTTGCTTCAAAGTCAGTATTTCTCGTCTCCAAATTTCTTGAAAGTGTCATCGGTGAATCATATAAAGCCAAAAAAACAAAGAACAGGTGAAATCCTTGTTGACGTCAGTAGCCAGGATCAGGCTGATAAACTACTTGCACAAACCCGCATCGCCGATCTGGCCATCCGAGTCACGCCCCACCGCAGCCTAAACAGCTCCCAGGGCGTGATTTCCGAATATGACCTAATCAATGAATCTGAAGCTGACCTGCTGGAGGGCCTTCGTAGTCACAGCGTAACAGCGGCCAGGCGCATAACCTTCGGCAGAGACGATAAACAAATACCGACAAAGCACCTCATCCTAACCTTTTACAAGTCGACCCTTCCAGAATTCATCAACGCAGGTTACATCCGTTGTTCAGGTCCGGCCTTACATCCCGAACCCACGGCGCTGTTTCAAGTGCCAACGGTTCGGGCACGGCACAAACACCTGTCGCGGCCGACTTACCTGCGCAAAATGCGCCCAGCACGATCACCCGGCCGAAAACTGCAACGTGCAACAACTTCTTTGTGTAAACTGCCAGGGTCCACATGCGGCCTACTCCAGAAAATGCGAAAAGTTTCAATTAGAAAAGAAAATCATTAACATCAAGGTCACTGAAAACATCACTTTCTCAGAGGCGCGGAAGAGGTTCCCCTCTTTCCCTCTGGGGAGGTACGCCGACGCAGCTCGCCGGGGGGCGGAGCGGCGTCTGGTTTCGGCGGAGACCCAGTACCGCGAGTCGGACTTGGTCCCGCCCCCCCCCCCCATGGGTTGCCTCTTGCAGCCCAACCCGCCTTCGCACCGCTCGCTGAGTCGGCAGCGGCTGTGGTGGCAACCACGTCTGGTGGGGAAGCTGCTGCACCCACTGTTTCCTCTTCTCCACCGGCCCGAAGCACACGTGAGGGCCCGGACGAGATGGAGATGGAGGCAGCGCAGCGACCCCCTCCCCCGCCTCACTGCCTGTGCCATCTGCAGTGCTCCCCACGCCTTCGGCACGGGCAGCGCAGGCAAAGAACACCCGAAAGGGTACCACGTCAAGGGGGCCCAGTCCGCTCGGCACCCCCTTGCCTTCAGATGACGACATGGACGTCGAGCCCTTCCGGCTTTCATCGCAGCGGAAGGAACGGGCTGCGACGTCCAGGTCAGTAGAGAAGGCCAGAAAACCCCTTCCAAGAGTCCAAGCCCCGAAAGACCCTACATAAATATTCACACTCCAGTAGCTCTGAACACATAATAATGGGAAGAGAAAGTATTGTTCAATGGAACTGCAGAGGCCTTCTGAATAATCTTGACGACGTGTATGAGATTCTGCATGGAAATCAGCCAAGTATATTGTGTGTCCAGGAAACACATCTGAATTCAAAACACACAAATTTCTTGAATAGTTACCTGGTATACAGGAAAGACAGGGATGGCTCCACACACTCTTCTGGCGGTGTTGCCATAATCACCCGCCAATCCTTAGCATGCCACCCTATCACCTTGAACACCACCCTTGAGGCTGTAGCCATCCGCACAATAATATTTAATAGGTTGATAACGGTATGCTCCATATACATTCCTCCTGATGTTGCACTTACGAGCTGTGACTTCGAGGCGCTGGTCGACCAGCTGCCCGAACCATACATCCTTACAGGCGACCTTAATGCACACAACTCTCTTTAGGGCTCCTCCAGAACGGATGCACGAAGTCGCCTGATAAATTCCTTACATCTTCAGGAACATGCCTTTTCAACAATAAACAGCCTACATACCATAACATAGGTCACAACACATACTCACATCTTGACCTGGCTATTGGTTCTGCAATTCTCTTTCCATGTCTTGAGTGGGGTGTGGGCACGGACCCATATGGTAGTGACCATTTCCCCACTTCATTAACGTATATAGGTACAGGCCCGAGCAGTCCATCTTCCCATAAAAGGTTTAATGAAGCAAGAGCTAACTGGAATACATTTACAGAGACATCCAAACTAAACCACACATCGATAGGACACCTACACGTTGAAGAAGCTACCGAAGTGCTCACGGCGCACATCCTCGACGCCGCCCAAAAGTCTATTCCCCACGCCTCTGGTGCCCCCCGCAACCAGTGGAGGCCGTGGTGGAATGAGGACTGTAGGCGGGCGCGAGAGGCCCAGAACAAGGCGTGGGGTGTCCTTCCTCGGTACCCCACGTCAGGTAACCTCATTTTGTTCAAACGGGCCACGGCGTTAGGGAAACGTGTGCGCCGTTAGGCAAAACTAGAGTTGGCGTTCCTTCATAACATCAATAAGCTCTTACACAGACACACGGCAGGTATGGACAAGAATACGCAAACTCAAAAGACAACAAACACACAGCCTGCCTCTGGTCAGCCCAACAGGGGACACACTCGAAGACCAGGCTGACACACTCGCACAACACTTCCAACACGTGTCCAGTTCAGCACACTACACAAACACTTTCATGAAACACAAACAAACGGCCGAAAAGAAGCCTATACTAGATAACAATAGGTCAACATCTTCTTACAACTCAGAGTTTTCACTCTATGAGCTGAGGGCTGCTCTGAGCACGTGTAAACCCTCAGCTCCACGCCCAGACAACATCACATATACAATGATACAACACCTACACGCAGACACACTTGTAACACTTCTACATCTATATAAAAAAATATGGCTTTCGGGGCACATTCCACACTCTTGGAGGGAGGCCATAGTAGTGGCTTTCTTGAAGGAGGGAAAGGACCCGTTGTCCCGTCAAGCTACCGTCCAATAGCCCTGACGAGCTGCCTGTGCAAGCTCTCGAGAAGATGACAAATCGCAGGCTCGTGTACTTCCTTGAATACAACGGTCTTCTCGAGAGCTGCCAGGCAGGCTTCAGGGCGGGGTGATCCACGAACGATCAACTCGTAGCTCTTGAATCGTATATAAAGGATGCCTTCGTTCATAAACAGTATTGTGTAACTGTGTTTTTCGACCTCGAGAAGGCCTACGACACCGCTTGGCGGTACGGGATCCTCAGTGACCTCAAGTCACTCGGTGTCTCGGGTAACATGTTAAACACTCTTGTCAGTTACTTGTCAGAAAGAACGTTTCGAGTGAGAGTCGGTGGTGCACTCTCAAGGGTTCATGTGCAAGAAAATGGCGTGCCACAAGGTGGCGTGTTAAGCTGCACTCTCTTCATAGTTAAGATGAACTCCCTTGGGAAGGCATTGCCACCTACAATCTCCTATTCTATGTATGTAGATGACGTCCAGATATCCTATAAATCATGTAATATGTCAATCTGCGAACGTCAAGTCCAGCTTAGTGTCAAGAAACTTGCGGGCTGGGCAGACAAGAATGGTTTTAAATGCAATCCTGCAAAAGTTCCTGCGTTGTGTTCTCCAGGAAGCGTGGGGTCCATCCGGACCCAGACATTCATCTTAATGGCGTGTCGCTTCCTGTGAACAAGGAGCACAAGTTCTTAGGTGTTGTGTTTGACCACAAACTCACATTTATTCCCCACATCAAGGAACTTAAAAATAAATGTCTCAAAACAATGAATATACTTAAGGTTCTCTCTCACCAATCCTATGGTTCCGACAAAGAACTCCTGCTTCGCTTGTATACTGCTTTGGTTGGGTCTCGTTTGGACTATGGCAGTGTGGTGTATGGGTCGGCGACTAAGACAGCCTTGCGAATTCTTGACCCAGTGCTACACTTCGGCCTTCGTCTTGCGTCGGGTGCTTTTCGCACTAGCCCTGCCGAGAGTCTTTATGTCGAGTGTAATAAGTGGAGCCTTGAGAACCAACGAACGTACATGGACTTTCTTTGTGCGTTTAAAATTTCATCGCTGAATAATGATCCTTTTTATCCTGTCTTTAACGATACATCAACATCTCTGCTCTTTGTAAATCGCCCATCCGTTCCTCTGCCCTTTTCACTTAGAGTGAAAGAGCGAGCCTCGGATCTCAGGGCTTCGTTTTTAGATGTGTACAGGTCATCCTTTTCAAACCAGTTTACCGCCTCGGCAAGTTCGCCCTGTGTCGTGTGCGACCTTTCTTTTATGAGACTTGACAAAAATCGGGTACCACGAGAAGCAATACTGCAGCACTTTCTGACTTTGCAGTTTAAATACACATGTGCAGTATTGTATAGTGACGCTTCTAAAACATTCCACTATGGTGTCGTACGCTGCTCATGATCCAAAATTCAATGCAGCCAGAACCATGAGCGTGCACACAACAATTTTTTCAGCAGAAGCTTATGAAATTTTACTGATTATACGACACATTCTTGAAAATCAAATTCCCAATTCCATCATCTATGCAGATTCTTTGAGTGTTGTTCGCGCACTGTCATCGCACAAGCCCCCCAAAAACCACATAGTTAATCTTGTATTCAACACTATCATGTCCGTGTATGCACAAAAGCATGAGCTGGTACTCTGCTGAGTCACTGGACACGCAGGGATCGATGGGAACGAGTTGGCAGACGAGAGGGCTGCTGCTGCTGCACTCGGGAACACTGTAGACAATACAACGATACCCTACACAGACCTCAAGCCACACATAAGACAACACCTGTGCAGAACATGGCAAACACACTGGGATGAACAGACAGACAACAAACTAAATGTAATAAAGCCCCACTTGGGACGGTACACAGCTGACTCACACAACAGACACACGGAAGTCGCCTTGGGTAGGCTGCGGATAGTGCACACCCATGCGACGCACTCGTATCTGCTGACGGGATCTTCTAGACCCCAGTGCAGCAGGTGCGGAGAGACCCTATCCGTAGTGCACATACTAATCACATGCAAGGCAATTCACACAACACGACACAAACACTTCAGAGAACTCTACAGACAACATATTCCCCTACATCCATCGTTGTTTCTAGGTGACGATGCCATGGTTTCCGTGAAACGTGTGTTTGAGTATTTGTCAGACATTCAAGTTTTTAAACCTCATTTCCTATCACGCATAATCAAATCTGGCCCTATACACCAGCCATCACCATTTTCTTTAATTGATTTTACTATGTCCCGTTTACACGTTTTTATACCTACCCTGGTGTGGTAATCACTTCTCTTCATTAAATAACCTCTTCTCTGGCGCTCTTTGCCCTCGTTGGCCTTGTGCCATTAAACACTAACCATCATCATCATCATCATCATGGGATCAGGGAAGACAATTTGTTCGAGGTAGTTATAATCTTCTACTTGTTCTAGCTTTTTGTTATGTATACTGAACAGGGCCCTTTTGGCATGTTTATTCATCATTCCGTTAGATTTGTTCATATTTATTTTTGGCGCCACGGCCATGCTTTTAAATTTTAGTTCCTCAGGCATTTTTCGAAGCTGCTGTGAAAACTCACTTTGCAAGACTTTGTTGTCTTCAAAGCTCAAATGCCTCAAATATTCTCCGTTTATCCATAATCCTTTGTTTTCCCTGCGAAGCTACCAGTACTACCCCCTTCAGACATGCTGTGAACAGTTTTGACGACATGGTACCGCCCTGTCGTACGCCCTTTCGGACCTGGAATTTGTCGCTTTGCTTGGGAAGCATTATCCTGCCGGTACATCCTTTAAATATGTCGCCTAGGAGTCTGATGTATGTCTCCTCTACTCCTTGGTCTTTAAATCATTCCTGCACTGCCGTGGCGTTTACTGAATGAAACGCTTTTTTGTAGCCTATAAATTCAATGTAAAGGAGTTTATATACTCCGTGGATTTTCTATAGCTTGATTGACGACATGAATGTGATCCATTGTTAAGTATCCTTTCCTAAACCCAGCCTGCTTTCTGTGTAGTTGGGAATTTATGGCTGTAACTTATTCGTTTAACGATGATTTTGGTGAACAACTTGTATAGAATTGAGAGTCGGTCGATGGGTCTTTAGTTCTGCAGGTCATTGGTGTACCCCTTTCGTTACTTACGTTACCGAGCGACAGAGGTTCCATGATTTCATAGCACGTGTAACATAAAAGTGGCTCTGCTATAAAAGGGATTTAGAACTCTGCAGCATAAAATTATGCTGAAGCGATAAAAATACTGTCAGCCAAGTTTCCAAATCATCAACCATCGGCGGAGCTGCACACGAGTGAGCTATTTAGAACTGCTAGGCAACGTAAGGTTGGAACGAGGTGCAGACGACCTCATCCTCAACACATTGGCACTCAAATCACTGAAGATAGAAATGTTCAGTTACACAGCGATGTCATTTTCAGCATTTAAAAGAACAATCGCACCCGAGTCAGTAGTTCAGTTAAAAACAAAGAAAGCTGTAGAAAACAGCCCAGCCACGAAAGACGGCACGCACAGCAAGCAACACGACCCGAAAGGCCTGTGAGGAAAATATGGGCATCCTTCACCCATTTCTAAGGGTGCAAATAAGTTTTCTAGGAAAAGGTCATGTGAATAGGAGAACACAACTGCCAAACTAATAGATAAAATGAGGAAGCTCCCCACAACGCCCATCTCCAAGGGCACAGAAAATACAATGGCAAGAGGAAAAACGAATGCTGCGAAGGCATGTCAGTCAGAGCGTTCCAGTGGCAGAAAAGAAGGCTATTCTGATCGAAAGTAGAGCATGCTTCAGATGAATTTGACTAAGCCACACTGCACGGAATCGTAGAGCATGAGTGAACTGCAAGCACTGCATGAAACGGCGTGCTCCTTGGCTGTGTAGCAGGATGCGGAACGAAAAAGCAGAGCAGTGCACAGTACAGCAAGCGGAGGCAACGACATCTACTCTGCACACCTCTACAAATCTGAAGCACGATTTGGTTCTCTTACCTAGGCGGCTCTAGCACGCATAGGGGGACACAAATCTGGCCGAGAATTCTGTCTGTTATTATTCAGCTAAATTAAGAGATGTTTTATTGGAGCTGGGTTAGTGAAAGAACTGGGTACTCAGGTAATAGGACTGGAAAGGTGGACGGAGACAAGAAAATAAAATTGATTGACGTGCGAGTGGCTGTAATACCGTGAGACAATAAGCAGCCACTGCAATCGAAGCTCAGCAGGTGATGCCATAACTCACAGTCACCTACCCGCTCCCAATCAGAACCTGAACGAAAAAATGACACTAAAGCTTCACGGGGCTGGTGACAGGAACGAAAAGAACAGCAACCGAAACCATAGGACTGTTCGTCGGCTCAAATCATTATCAGGAGCGTGTCTCTGGTAGAACGTAACGATACGAAAGCGAACCGATGGATGACGAAACAATAGTAGATGGGTGGTTTAAGGTCCATCGGAGCAAAGTGAAGCAACATAAGGAACTAAAAATGAAGCAGCCATGATTCTGAGGTCGAAGCTGCTGAAACAAAACTCAGCAACGGCAACATAAGCTTTCCAAGCTGCAAACAATCGGAGTAAACAAAAACAGTTTCAATACAGACGGAGGCAGTATTGCAGAAAATTTCAAACGAAATAGAGTGCTACAAAATGAATGCTGTTACGTCACGTTTCCGAGTTTATTATTGAAAACCGACAAGTAAAATGCATTAAAAATACTGCTAGAAGTGATGAAAAGTTAAAAAAAGAAAGATAACATATGCAGCGTTGCTACGATAACGCAGCCACAGATTATGAGTCCTTGGTATTGTAGGGAAAGGTTGAGCAATCCTGCGGAGTGCCCCCTACGCTGTGTTACCACAGGTCACATCACGCGGATATTCAGGAAGACCCAGCCATGACAAACGTTCGCGCCGCATTCGAAGTCTCTTTTCAGACGCAGAAAGGTATGTCACAAACGACAATCTGAAGGCAGGATTTCAAGAAGGAGATGATGTCGCTGCTGGTCAACTTTCGCAAAGAAAGTGGCCCTAAAAACGTAGCACAAGGGATTCCTACAAATTTTCATCCCTGGAGATGACTGATAAAATGAGGTTATGAGGTATGCCTGCCATAATTTGCACACACGTGAGCACCTTAACAAGAGCCGAGAACGCTCGAAGGTATCCGGGAACGCTCGAACGTACAGACCCGAAAGTGAGTAAGGTCAATGCAGTGTGTATGAAATGGAACAAAAAAAAATTGTAGGCAAGTGCACGCCGGGGGGGACAGCCGGCCAGGTTTTACGAGCACGTCATTAGAAACCTGAAAACGTCCATGGCACTTACGGCGGCAGACATCGTCGGATGTCAACAGCTAAACAAAAGACACAATTCCCCCCCCCCCCTTCCAACGGAGACGTTGAAGAGACATGGAGAAGTCGCTACCAATTCCTGAGATCTTCGTGGAATAAATGGCGTCGCACCATCTCTTTGAAGCAGCCACGGTCATAGCTAATGCATGACACATAAAACCACTGTTCGAAGGCGATGTGGTGTTAATTGGAGGCAGGGGCCCACAGACTTTTCTTGTAATGTGTCGCATTGAAAACAGATGTGCGGACCTGACGGAATAACAAGTGCCTGCCTTCATCGGGCATGCAACAAGGAACTTCTCGAGAGATATAAGAGCCACATTTACTTTTTGGATGGGGTGCTTTAAATAGCCCACGAACGCCTGTCTGGGACCAAGCCAACCGGGCGAGAGCCAGTAAAATATTATCAAGGCGCTCGAAGCCAAACAGCAAGAAGACGGCGCCTTCGCGCGCGCACACCTGTCGGAATTGACACTTCTTTGTTCAAAATTTTGAAATGTGTGACCTGCTGCTCTTGATTGCCTCAACAATACGGCATGAATGAGCTGGAACGATAAAATAATCGACGTGCATTGCAAGACAGAATGTTATGAAGGAGGCACGCACTTGGAGTTTTTCAACACTATGTCCGTTTTGAGGTTTGTGTAAAACCTGGAGTTTGTTGATGCTGGATACACAAGCGTGATCGTAAGCAATTAAGTTAGGGGCACCGTTTACGATAGATTCAAAGGTTTTAATATAAACATGAGTTGAACGCAATTTCTAATGTCACAGCGCATATTTAAGCCATGGGAGTACTAGTTCAAAATACGTTACATGGTTTGTAAAACATAAGCCCATGTGTAATTTCTTTAAGTATCCAAGAAGGTGATTGTCGTCATTGAGAATGTTTATCATGTAAGATGACCAGATGTGTTTCGACGTTAAAGTATTATCAAACTATTTGCATCAACTAACTGTGGTAATTCCATAACCGTCGACAGAGTGAAATTGTCGGTAGTAAAGGGAAATTACAAATGTTGATGTTCATGGCATCAGCTATGTCTCGTACAATGTTTGAGGCAGTGAAATATCAGACTGTAGGATGAGGGTGCAGCTTAGGACAATAAATAGGACAATAAATGGTCTAATCAGCGAAAAGTGGCGTTAGAACAAAACGGTTCCCTTAGGCACGCCTCAAATTATAGGAGGGAGTCTAAGCAAAGTTCATCAACATATACTGGTAGCGGCTGCATGAGAAGTCACTTAGCTAATTTGAAGCCGCATTCAAGTTCAGCCGTTAAAAAAGTCTAAACACTAAAACAATAAATCATCTAAGTTTCCCCGTTTTTAACGTTTTTATTTGCAACTACTCCGATGTCTAAATAAAGCCAGCGACGAAATTTACCTTGTTTACCCTTTTCAGCGATGGGAAGTTAAGAAAGAGTCGAATTCAGAACGAATTTAATTGCAGGCGCTACGAAAGGCGTATCCTAAAAACATCCTTACAAAGCCACGCGCCCCGTTCCTTTTTTTTTTCAAACTCCACCAATCTCACTCGTTTCCGCCCAGTTAATACTGAGAACGTTTTCTCCCACCGTTCAATGCATTTCCTGCCGGGCAATAGAGCTGAGCCCAATTTAAAGTTTCCTCTCGAGGCATTGTACGAAGTCAAGCAGGCGACGCTCTTTCTTTACGTACCACCATCACGCGTGTCTTTCAGCAGTGGGAATCTTTTTCAGCGTTTGGTTTTTATACATTGAAACATGATGTACAGCGAGAGCTTTACACTACGAATGCTGGGTTGTTCGCATGTATGTTTACTTTTTTCTAGCTGAAAACGATACTCTGTCGCGCAAGCTGCGCTATACTCCCCTTTTCTTTCGTTTTTCATGACCACGTTCAAGCCAATATCCGTTCTTATCCCTCCTTCTCAGCGGAGCTTGGAGCCTTTCTGTTTCATATTAGGGCATGGCTCCTTGCGCGCCTATTTCTGATTGAGTGTGACAGCCGGTCACGATACTCTTCCGCGCATGCTGCGCTATACTCCGCTTTTTCCTGGTTTTTCGTGACCACGTGCAAGGCAATAGATTCCCTTCCCTTCCATTCTTCCCAGCAGATCTTGGGGCCCTTCTCTTTTATACTAGGCCACGTATCCTCGCTCGCCTATCTCTGATTGAGTGTGACAGTCTGTCATTTATCCAGGCTCATACTCTGGGCCCCACGGGCATGCCTCGCATAAAAGGAGAACCTTCTGAACATTATGCCAGTAGCTTGCGTTGCTCGCACCGTGATAATCCCAGTATCCGTCATGCTGGCACGATATAGAACGGGTTTATTCATGAAGCTTTAAAAAAATGCGTAGAAGCGGAAAACTAAGAAAGGCGTACCATTCCCTTTTTCAGTGCTCGTTGTTTGCTAAGAAAATGCGGGCCGCTGTTTCGGAAGATAAGGCCGGCCTCCTACGCTTCCGCCGTATGGCAACACGCTGGTTTTCGGTACCGTTATACATTGGCACAAACGGAAACCATCGCAACGGTGTCAAATATGAAAACTTTGTGCCAGAAACGTTGCAAATGGACTCAGCGAAGTACGGGGCTGGTCGCGAAGGATGACGGGAGAAATTTGTTACGTTGTTTAGGGCGACATGAAGGTAATATTACTTACCGCTCCCTAATTCCTCATATTTTGCTCTCCGAAAACGGCATTCGAGTGTACTATTTTTTTTTTCATAATATATATATCTATATATACCAACACTTCAGTCCAGTGTCGCTGGCATTTTCTTGAAAGGCCGAAGATTTTATATGCGTAAGTCTGCGCTATTTGGTTGCTCAATTTTGGAAAAAAGAACATGAAACCAGAAAAACGAGAACACAACTAAAGTGCACCTAGTTTGTGCCGTAACCCACCGCGGTGGCTCAGTGGCTATGGCGTTGGGCTACTGAGCACAAGAACGCAGGTTCCAGTCCCCGCCGCGGCAGAAACTTTTCTGATGGAGGCGAAAAGCGAAAACGCCCGTGTGTTCGAGATTACGGCGCACGTTAAATTCCCCAGGGGGTCAAAATTAACCCTCATCGCCTGTGTAGCGTCGGCGCGTTAAACTTCTTAATCAGTCAGTACTTTATGCGGTAGACTGCCGTCACTATCGTGGGCCATGTTGATGGTTCTTGCCTCGTCGTCTGGGACCACCAGGATACTGAAGACTAAAAATGACATTTTTTTTCACGAATTTGTATGAGTATCCTTCAGACGCAAGAAACAATACAACTTTACGGGCCTGCGTATATGAATTTACGGGTCTGCGTATATACACTAAGTCGTGATATTTCGTGCATACCGCTCCACTCAGCGCCTCCTTCTGAAAAAGCGCACTCTCTAAGTTTTGTCCCTCGAGCTGGTGATACGTGTTCAGCGATTGTTGCACGGGTCAAGACATTCTGCATTTGACCTCGTATAAGAGGTAAAGCTTGCAAAAACAGCAAAACTGATATTTGGGCATAAGGCCGAGGACTCCTTATCTGCCATAAACAATTCGATGAGTTCACGGGCCTAGAACATTGACGGATTTTTAAATTAAATTTAACACGTTTAACTCCCTTGCGGTAGAAATGGCTTAAAGTCCTGAAGCTTTAGACATTTGAATAAATATTCTTCCGGAGCTAAATCTGATTCGTCTGCTATAAAGGCTTCAGACATTATAAGTCATTCGGAAAAGCACGATTAAGCCATGTTCTGTTCATATAGCTTTCTTGAAGAAAAACATATAAAATTTGGAGGGAGAACGAGAAAGACCAAAACAATCACACATCTCCACGCCTTGAACGATGCCGAGGGTGCGAAGCACTGGCACGCAAGTTGTGTATTGCCTGTGTGATGAGCGTCATCGTCCGTGCGTGGTGATGCACTCTGAGTTTTAAATGATTTTGAGGTGCAATAAATGTACTGTAAATGACAAGCGCCACACGAAAGACAATTCGCGTCCCTCGCACCCTCGGCATCGTTCACGGCGTGCAGATGTGGGATTTGTTTGCGTTTTGTACCCTTTTAGGTGGCTTGACTCACATATTTTTCGTTTATTATGATGTGTGCACGGACGCCAGCAGACGCCAATGGAGATCGCGAGGTCGCTGTACACTTCAGTACCTATTTTCTATTCAAATTTCTGTCTGGCGGCGTAGTCTAGTGGTAGCGTATTGGATTCCTTGTGTGTTGTTGCGGGAGTCGGTGGTTCGAATATTGCCGGTGCTGGTTCCCCTCTTTTTCTGCGACTCCCTTTGAGCCGTTCATTCATAATGCTGTGTGTGCATGGACGCCAATGGACGGTCATTGCAAGGTCGTAAGGTGCTCCCCACCTAAAAAATTAGTGCCCTTCATACTGTGAAGAAGGATGACGTACAAAGGAGGGCGCTGTCCCCGAAGTGTACGAAACAAAACACGTTTGTCTGCAATTTGCGATTGAGCGCACTTCCTGGCGAATTCTCTGAATAAAACTTAGGAGGACAGGAGCTTTACTCCGGCGGACAAAAATGGAGCTCTCTGGTTCCCTCCCGCGTAGTATACGCACCTTACCGTTTGTATAACACACCAACTCAATCCGCACGACCACTGAGAAGACCGAAAAGGTCACAAAGGGCTGGTTGACGTTCAAATTTAAACCTCCCGACAGCACAACGGACACGCCATCAGTGAGGGCATGAAACCCTTAGTTGCGTGTGCTATGCGCGTGCTCCCTCCACTCCCAGCCCGTGCAAACCTAAACCGGCAACCGGTTAGGTGTGCGCGCTTAGAAGTCAAAGACACCGTCGAAAATGTCGCTCTGAAAGCCTTTCCGGCTGAACAAGTAATATTGGCTCACACCCCCGTTCCAGCGGGCCAGTTCCTGTTCATCCGGGAGGGATTCGTCGCTTCTGGACGAGCTGGAAGTTGGAAGAAGAGGCGGCAACGGCGGCGGCAGCGGCTTTTTGTTCTTTTCGCGCCCATTCGCGCTTCTGGTCGTGCCGACACTCCTTCAATTCCCGCTCTTCTTCCTCCAAGCGAACGACATCCGTCCGCCCCACAGAGACTTAAGCCTGGAAGGTATCCAGCTTTATTCTAGCGCACAAGCATGTGGCTGTCCGTTTCCCTCTCCGGTCGTAGGCATCTTACTATCTGGGTAACACACAAACACAGACCCAAACCTCTCGATTACAGAGAACAGCTGACAGGGCGCATTGAGCCATGAGACTTCCAAGTTTGTTTCTCCCACAGCGCAACGGGCATGTCATCGGTAGCAACAAGAAGCCTAGTGGGCGTGTACGCCCCTCTCCTTTCTCTCCCTTCATCCCCAACTAGTGTACGCATAAACTGGCAAACAGTTGTGGGTGGATACTTAGGCGTGAAATACACCAGCGAGAATGTCGCTCGGAAAGCCTTTTAAGATGAAGAATTATGGTCTTACGCTGGTGTTCCAACCGGGCAAGTTGCTCTTCAACCGGGAGGGATTCCCAGATACTCGGTGAATCGGAAGTTGAGGCGGCAACGGCGGCAGGTACATGTTCGACGGCAGGCGGCGGCGGCGGCTTTTCGTCGTTTTTACGCCCATGCACGTTTCTGTTGATTCTGCGCAATCACCTGATAACGGTGCTACCGTCCTTGTCAGCCGATTGTCGGAGGTGGCGAAGGGAACAACAGTTGTGAAAGAGGAATGGGTGGTGGCGAGGGAGTCCCGGAGCGGCGCCGAGTAGGGCTCCTTCACTGAAATGAAAACTGGGAGGAGTGTTACACATACACAGCTTCGTAGTAAAAATTTCTAAAGACGGTAGTCTTTCTTCGGCTACTTAAACGCAGAAATTTTGGTCAGTCTGTATATCTGTCTCACTGACTGTCTGTCTGTGACTCAATTCAGCCAATCGACCAAAGTGAAAGTAAATATGTGGAATAGTCTTAGAGAGAGAGATAGAGAGAATAGTCTTTAATGATACTGGTGAGGTTAGCCTGGCCAAGGCGCCTAGCTTGCTACACCAGATGTATAAAAAAATGAAATCGATTAAGAGATGATGATAATGACTGTGATGAAGATGACGCGCTCATTAAGAGAGTCCTGTTTAAAAAGTCTGATCAAGTCCTGTGCTTCGCAGGAAAGACAGTAGAGCTTTTGTCGCTCGAGATTCTCGTTTAGAGTTCGTCCAAGGGCCTAGCACGTCACTGAGAGTTAGGCCTCTAGACAGCGGAAGACCCAAGGACACTAAAAGGGACGTTCTGGCGGCTCTATACCGGTACACACACATAGCACGTGGTTCAAGTCCTCGCGCACGTCACAAAGAGTGCACAAGGGGGAAGCGGCCTGTTTCGTCTTGAATCGAAAGTAATTGGTGTAAGCGACATTTAGCCGCACACGGTGAAGAACCGCTTCGTCATGCTTGGAAAGTCCTTCATGCATCCTAAAGGTCTCGTGCGGGTCTATGGAGTGAAGCGGTGCGTAATTATGCGGCGCAACAGCCCACATGGATCGCTGAAATCTCCAGGCAGCCTTGGACGCAAGGGCAGAAGCATCTTTTCTGGAGAACGGTATTGGTATCACTGGCCCGTGCAGATCATGCGCTATCGATGCCGCAGTGTCCGCCTTGACATTTCCAGTTATACCGCAGTGGGCAGGAATCCACTGAAGCTCTACATGATGGTGTGCATTTAGAGCTTGTAAGTGCAATGCATGGATGTCTAAAACAAGCTGTTCTTTCGGGTACGATTTTAAGCACTGAAGGGCCGCCCGAGAATCCGTGAAGATTGCCCACTGACGTGCTGGTTGCTCGATGATGTAGGCGAAAGCAGCCCGCAGAGCGGCAAGTTCGGTGACCATGGATGTCGTCCTGTGGCTAAGCGTTGCGCTGAAGGCGGTACAGGAGGACGGGAACCAGATTCCTATTGCCGATGAGCTAGCTGTCACAGACCCATCCGTGTATAGATGGGTGTGGGCCCTGTATTTTTGGAACAGCAGTTCCAAGGCGAAGAACTTTAAGGCAGGGGTGGCGATATCCTGTTTGCGGGTAATGCCGGGCACTCCAGTTGTAATTTGCAGACGCGGGTACATCCAAGGCGGTTGTAGCGACGGAGAAGGGTGCTGGAAATGCAGAGGCAGAAGGTCTCGCACTTCAGTGGCTGAGCTGAGTGCTAATGGGTGACCTTGCTGCCGTGCTGCAAATCTCAATTGAGCCCGAAGTACCTCCTGCGTGCCACGAGCAAGTGGTGCCAGTCGTCGACACTCCATCATAGTTCCCACCGTAGATGTGGTCTTCGGAACTCCAATGCACACCCTCAGGACCTGCGCTTGCATACTTTGCAGGGCTCTGGCATTTCCTTTTGAGAGGGGGAGAAGAACAGGAAGGCTGTAGCGTAACAATCCTACGCACATGACGTCATACAGCCGAAGAAGAGACTGGACGTTGCATCCGCCGGCGTTGCTAGATAACATGCGGAAAATGTTGACGAAGGACGCAAGCTTGTCTTTTATATAGCGGACGTGTTTTGACCAAGTCAGAGACCTGTCAAATGTCACACCCAAAACCTTATGGTGCGGAACATAGGGGATAGTGCAGCCTGCAACGGTGAGTCCATAATTTGATACATCACGCTTTGTGAAAGCGATGGCAGCGCACTTGCCAGCTGATATTTCTAGGCCTCGGGTTCCTAGAAACGCCGCAATGGAATTGATTGCCCGTTGCAGTCTCGCACGCAGTACCCGCCTGTTGCGTCCAGCACTCCATATGCAGATGTCATCCGCGTACAAGGATATTTCCACTGACTGCGGTAAGCACTTCTCTATGCCCATCATAGTGATGTTGAAGAGCGTTGGACTGAGGACACCACCTTGGGGAACACCACGGGTCACTCTGTATAGCGGTGTGTCACCGCTGTCTGCTGACATGTAGATGCATCTATCGGTTAAACAGTCCGAGATCCATGCATACATGCGACCCCCAAGGCCCGAAGACCTCATGGCCGAGCGTATAGCTTCATGGTACACGCAGTCATACGCTGATTTGATATCAAGAAACACAGCGATTGTAATGTTGCGCTGTGTTTTGGCTTGTTTAATGCTGTTAGCAAGGGCTAAGGCATTATCAATGCTACTCCGTCCCTTGCGGAAACCAGACATCTGTGGCGGGTATGCGTTGCGAGTGGTCAGGTCCCAGTCCAGGCGATGGAGCACCATTTTTTCCATAAGCTTGCCGACGCAGCTCAGGAGGGCAATAGGACGGTAGGACTCGATGGAAGACGGTATTTTGCCTGGCTTCAGTACAGCCACAATACGCCCGTACTTCCATTTTTGCTCTAGGCGGCCAGCTTCCCAAGAACGATTGAAGATGCCTAAAAGGCACTTCTTTCCATTTTCGCCCAAATGGGAAAGGGCTGTGTAGGTGATATTGTCCGGACCAGGGGATGTAGCTTTCTTGACTGATGTCAGCGCAGCGACGAGTTCTGCCATGGAGAACGGTTCATCCATGGGTGATGTTATGGCTAGGGCAAGCGCACTTGTGGGCGACGTGGGTCTTATGTTTGATGTCGGCGAAGACGTAAGTTTTCTACAGAAGGCGTTTGCAGCGTCCAGGTCACTGATGTTCATGCTTAGCGAAACAGAGTTGAAGGGATGAAGTTGTGTCGGTGGTGCCCGGAGACTTCGAACCAGGCGCCATATTCCCGAGAGTGGCTTCCTGGGGTCCAACTTAGAGCAAAAAGACGTCCACTCGCGCTTGGCCAACTTGTTCATGTGCCTCTGAATGGCCTTCTGTGCTCTTCTAGCATCTCGGATATCTTCCGGTGATTGCGTCCGGCGCGCTCTTCTTTCGGCTCTCCGACGCACTGCACGAAGTCTTTCATACTCTGCATCGGCGGTAGTATACCTTTCCTGTACCCTCAAATACTTAGTGCAGGCAGACCTGGCCGATAAAAGTGTTTGTACTAAGTCGTCATAAGATGACGAACAGTCCACTTTCTCCTCTACTGTGGTTTGAAAAGACGTCCAGTCAGAGCAACGCCGTGTCCGTTGAGAACGACTACCCTGTAAGCCATCAACAGTGACGTAAACCGGGACGTGATCGCTTCCGTGCGTTTCAATGTCAGATATCCAACTCGTTCCAGCTAGTAGCTGCGATGACACAATGGTGACGTCAAGGGCGCTTGACACGGTTCCACGGAAAAACGTTGGTTCTCCAGTGTTGAGTACAAACATGTCGTACCGTTGAGCACAGTCCAAAAGCCGCCGCCCTTTAGCTGTCACTTTTCTTCCTCCCCATGACGGGTGCTGGGCGTTAAAATCCCCCGTCAGAATGTGGGGTGCTGGGGTAGCATTAATAATGCCTTCAAGTCGATGTAGGTCCAGTGCGACACGAGGGGGTATATAGGCAGCAATAATAGTGAAGGACAAGCCGCCGCCTCGCACTGTAGCTGCCACATATTCGTTTGACGCATCGGGTGGAATGCTATGTTCTATGATGGCCAGGTCATTACGCAAAGCTAGGAGGACCCTTGTTAACGCCACTCCAGTTGACGATCGTAAGACCGTGTAGCCCGAGAGACGAATATCTTTGGATAATCGCGACTCCGAGATGGCGATCACCGGGAAGTGATGCTTTTGCACGAAACGGCGGAAATCAGACAGGCGCTGCTGGAGTCCACAAGCATTCCACTGAAATATTGTTGACTTATTTCGAATTTCCTGCAGTTTCAACGGTGAGGGAGCGCAAATTACAGTAGCTACCGCCATTCAGCGAGGAAGGGCGAGACAAAATCCAGGAGTGTGACAAGAGCCGTAGCCAATGGAGACGCAAGGGAAGCAAGGAAGCTGCGTACAGCGTCCACGAGTGGCGAAATCATTGTCCAAATCCCACCAAAACTCCGGTCAACTTTTCGACCACTATCTTCTCTCGGCGGAGCTCGACGGGCCGACTTCGACGTCCGCACAGCTGGAGTTGGCGGCGACGCTGTCTCCGGTGCCGATGCAGGCTCCGCTGTAGATGCGGAGGTATGGGCAGGTAGGACACTTTTTAGTGCAGACGCACGAGTAACCACTGGCGCCCTCTCCGGCTGCGTTTTCGCGGCAGGAGCCTGTTGCTCACGCTGAACGATCTGTCTTGAGGGAAGTCTTCCTCAACACTGGCAAACGTTGAACTCCCTGCAGCGGACTGGTCTTGTCTCAGTAGGACGCCCTTTCTCCCAGTGTTGCGTTGCTCTGCTAGGGCAGACTTCGCTGACTTATAATCTCACAGCCAAACCTAAACGCCTAAGTCCGGTGGTAATCTCCATACTTCTCAACATTTTTGAACAAGAAGAAAACATTACACAAATGTGAGGCAGAAAATTAATTCATAAGTGATATTTGCAGTGTTCCTTTAGTAAAAATTCATGCATGCTTGTTTTTGCGGTATCAAATGAAATACTACATCAACTGCCGAAAATCGTCGCCTGCTGGGGTCCGCGCCACTAAAGCTCCGGGCGGAAATTTAAGAAATCAAACGGCAACAGTAACCAAACGTTCCACTCGATAGGTTTCACGTTCCGCTTGGAATGCACGTGGAGCAGGGCAACGTGGTTCTATAAACATTGTAGTGGGGTGCCTCGAATCACGCGCGTCTCCGCCGTACGGCAGCGCTGGCATCGAGGCATCGTTAGAACGCGGTAAATTTAAATTGACTCCAGCAGACCTCTAGACTGTTATCTTGGGAGGAATGAGACGGGAGAGGAACGGCATCGATGTGAGCGGGAAAGAGAAGGGAGGCGTTTACATAGCAGGGGCGCCAGTCGACTATCGTCTTTCGTCGGAATTTGCAATGAAAGTAGCATATACACGGCCATTTTTTTTTCAGCTTTACTGTGATAGTGGTTCCTCAGTGCGAAGCTTACGGATGATCCGGGCTGCCGCAGCCCTAGTCGCAAGCATGACTTGATCCTTCTGTAAACAGCTGGGGAGCAGTATCCCCCAGTTCTCAGATGACTGGGAGGGAGTTCAGGGTCGGAGGGTCGGGGTGATCGGCGCAGTCGAATGCAATGTGCTTTCGGGTTCGAACAATCTGGCGACACTTACATGTAAGTGGGTATTCTGTGGGTAAGAATAAATGCTTACGGACTAGTTGGCAAAAGTCCCACCTTATGAAGGGCCGACGGCACTCAATTTTCACATCGGCCAAATCTATTATGAACGTACACTTCGAAGAACGAGAACAAATGGGGCACAACTGGTAGTCCTGTCATGTATTGGCAATTAGTTAGAAACGCTTTAAATAGCTCCCTCGCATTCGACACTGCGCCTGCCGGGGGATCGCGCAAACAGCCATGAAGCAGAAATGAGATGCCGGCCGACCGGTTGCATACTCCTACGGCCAGCCAACAGAATCGGTCGAGTGCCGCTCGGCGTGGTTCTCCGAGGGCTGTCGCCCGCGCAAAGCTGGTGCGCGCAGATTTGCTCCGGCCGGCCGCCCGCTCCAATCAGCCCGGAGGACCACAGCCGAATTACCGTAGCACGCATCCCAAGATAAATGAACAGCGAAAAGGACGACACAAGACGAAAAATTAGAGCAGCATACTTTACAAAGAAAATGCGGCGCACACGAAATGAACGACACATCTTCACAGACGCTAGCAACCATAAGAACCAATGGGCAGTGGGCCGCCGTCGAATTCGGAGGAAATGAAGCCACGGGCACCTGTCCCTGCACACAGAGCACTGAAGCAGAAATGTACGCAATTGGCCAAGCCATTCAAAAATACGTACACCCCACCAAACCTCTAAACATCGACACTGATTCCCAAGAAGCAGGTTCACGCATCCTATACAATCGAATACCCCCCACAGCACGCACGCTTTATGAAAAGATAAAAGGAACGATTAGACTCTACTGGGTACCTGGTCATGTTGGGAGGCAGGGCAACGAAAGAGCAAACCGACTCGCCCGCGAAACCGCAATCCGCGCTTCCTGCAACCGCATCCAGCCACAGAGAGATCGTATCCCACCAAAACCCATCACACTGAAAGATCTACGACACAACCCGGAAGCTTGCCCTAAACCCCACAAACATCTAACCAAAGACAAACAGGTATTAGTGAGGCAGGCACAAACGGGTACCCTCCTAACCCCAGCACGAATGGCCCTTAACCAAGGAAGACCACTCCCACAGTGCTCAAAATGCCTGGGAGTGCTGGACCAGCGTCACCTAATCGGCAACTGCAACAAGGGACCAGGCGAAGAAACCATTGCGGGACTCTCGTCACGTGAAGACCAAACCGCTCTCGCCGCTTTCATCAAGCAAAACCTGGAACGCCACTGTAAGGGACGTCAACAAGCCCCCGAGGACTCAATGTAGTCCATACGACGCCGCCTAGGAAGCCACGATATACAACCTAGAGGTTCCGTGAACAGAGGGGACCTATACCGGAAAAATATATATAGTAATAAAGCTTTCATTCATTCCTGGCCTCTCCGGCCGCTTGCTTGCTGGCTGCAACGTACTACCAGCCGGTACGTAATGCAACGCTGTAGTCAATTTCGGTTTTAAATTCGCCGATTTTCGCTGGTCGTTTGCGCCGTACACGCGCATATTTCAGCTTCCATAATTTGTATCTGGCAGTCTTTTTTATGCAGAACATACGGAAATAAGATTTTCAAAAGGTCGAAATTTTGAGTGCAGTTGGCCTTTAAGTATGTCTGAGGAATTTCTTGGTGTTGGTCAAAGATATGAGAGGACTGACGAGGGTCAGTCTTTTGGTCCGGCAGTGCTGGTTGATTTTTTGTCAAATTAGAATAGTGTTGAAATGCCCCGTTCTCAGTTTCTCGGCATGAGAGGCCTCGATCCTATTGAGGAGCAAAAGTATTGCTCGCCAAGTTGGGCATGAAAGTCCACCCCTGTCAATGCTTGTAATGAGAAATGTAGTTATGTTAAGGATATCTTTGGTTAGCAACGGCTCGAGTACCAAAGCCACTGGGAACTCGTGAAATGGCATTTCCTTAGCTATTCGCCTGCTGGTCGTGGAAGCGCGATATAACAGCGCTCGTCACCACGATATAAAACTACAGTAACCGCGAGCCTAACCGGCTCAGGCAGCGGTGTTATATTTGAAAAAAAAAAAACGAAATCATTCGCTAGGCAGGGGTCAAAGATTGTTGGAAAAAACTAAAGCAGCATCGCACACTAAGTTACGAAGGGGGAAAATATTATTTCAGCGCTACGTCAGAAGCGCTGCGCCCACACCGGGATAGGAATGGGACGAAGGTCCCGGGTGGTACAGATAGCATCACTGAAATTTGAATAACTCAATAACCCCTGGGCACACAGAAAAGTACCACCACTTTCCGTGACGCGCAAGCAAGGGCTACCTTAATGTGGAAGTGGTTTTTATGGATAAAATGCGTAAATAGAGTTTTTGCACCCCTGTCGTGGTCCCAATGTTTCCGGACTTCAGAGACCACAGGGTCGCCTGACTTACGCGCGTCCCTGCCAAAAGGTCACCCTTGCTGGCGCAGCGCATGATAAACAGTTTTCCGGCTTAGAAATAGTATTAAAGAGGCGATGAAGGACTCTCATACAACTTCAGTGGCCTTTTTGGCCTTAAGAGAAAGGACGATCAACTTTGTAGGTGCGCATAAAATGCAGCGCACGCTGGCGCAGTGGCGTCGGAAAGAACTAAAAAAAATGCCAAACAAGCAGAAACAAATTGGGTGCACGGAATCCCCGAGCATGGACACCTCGTTATCCATGCACATTCTTACATAACGATACGCATGCGAATAGAAGGGGGTTTATCCCGATTAGAGTAATATATAACGACGTAATATGTAACGGTTACATATAGTAATATATAACTGTATTCGGTACTTCATAGGTGCCTCGAGAGGCAGTTTAAACGATGGCTCTGACCCCCCAAACAAACGCTTTGTGAAATGACGTTGGCTGGGTGTGTATACGGTAATCGTTACTTTGGCGTTTTGCAGTAGACTGAACTCCCGTTAAGACGAACACGGCGGCTAAGACGAATTCTCGCTTATTCCGAACGACGTGGGAACGTTTGTGTGGCTTTCCATATGCCCAATGCAAAAAAAAAAAAATCCGCTTAAGACGAACGGCCTTACACGTAGTCTTCGGTTAAGACGGACAACTTTCGAGGTGACCACCACTGCGGGTGGTTCTGGGTAACGAAGATGGCAGACCTGGCGGGGTGCGGCGGGGCCACGGTGTAAGATATACTTTTAGGTGTGGACAAAGCTGTTCAAAAAGCTTTCAAATAACGTTGGTAGCGCAGCGTACACACCCTATTGAAAGTTCTGGTTGTGCTGATGAGTACGAGTACGCGGGTTCGATTCCTGGCCGCGGCGGCCGCTTTTCTGATGGAGGCTGAAAGCAAGAATGCGCGTGTGTCCGAGAGTTCGGCGCGCGTTAAAGGAGCCATGAAGACAAAACAAAAGTTTCGTTCATTCAAAAGACGGCCTCGTTAGAATCCTACTGAAACCAGTTTTATCGCAAACTTCGCTCAAATAAGCTTTATAATTAGGAAAAAAGGGAATGGCCATGCGACCCACTCGCTCAATTACCACAACAGAACGTAAGGTGTAACCTAAGGCCGGCAAAAGCAAACGCAAATAAGGCTGAGCTTATAATCTTCAGAACGAGATATTTGTGCTTAAATTTAGGGGCCATCCTTTTAAAGCAAAAGGAATGGTTGGACAAACAGTGCAAGTTACGAAAGCGCATGTAAACATAGAAGTACTGATGCGTACTCCTGTTAGTACTGCGCGCACTATGCTTGTTTTAGCTGCACAGCACTGCGGCGCTTTGGGGTTCTCTCAGACGACACTGGCCGATTGACACAAGCAACGGTGTCTTAAGTCACCATATTTGTAGAGCGGGCACTACGTTTCACGAAACGATTATTTTCTCCCAGAACAAAAACAAGCCAGGTTTAAATACGGTCAATAACAAACCAAAGGCAGAAAACGATTTAGTAGTAGTAGTATCGTCAGGTGTGCGGTGTGTGATGAAACGGCTTGCCGCGGTATGGTGGCGCCATCTAGGTTTAGTAACCTATACAAACGCGCGACCGCAGCCGCTATTGCCCGGCCGTGCGCAATCGGCTTCAGTAGAGTACCTCGAAGCCAGCACAGCGTACAGGGTGGAGACTCTCTTTGAACGGTCCCGTGCCGCCGCATTTGGGTCAACGTGCTCAAGACGTTGTTCTTTTCATTTCCCACGAGACCCAGCAAAGCGAAACAGATAAGAATATTCCAACTTCGCCAGTAAACCGCGTTGCGGCGATAATTTTACCGCGGTTTTGATACAATGACTTGCTTCGGCGGCGAGCGAATGACCGAAAATGGCGGCGCCAGCGTATACGTGTCCCCACCCTGTACGGCGGACGCGGGAATAAAGGCATCCTAGGCTGCAGAGCGGTCGGTTCCTGTGATGTCATTGCATACCCCAAAAACACACGATTTAGCGTGAAAACCAAAATTTTAACTTAAATTGATTCATTTATCATTGAATAAAGCATCGCGTGTATCTGGACAAGTGCTGGGGGCACTATAAAACACTAAATCTTTCGAATAAAACAGACTTGTATTTTGTCTAATTCATGGCTCCTTTAAAGGCCCCCACCCCAGGTGGTCAAAATTAATCCGGAGCCCTCCACTACGGCGCGCCTCATGGCTGGTGAAGCGTCGGCGTGTTCAACCCCACAATCAATCAACCGAAATGTCATCTGGGGGCACAACCCGTAACTTCGCAGCGTCCAAGACTTCACGTGGCTTCACTAACGACTGTCCGAAGCAAGGTGGTTCGCAGGCACCAGCGGCATGCGTCTAAAGCAACGTTGTTTGTGTGAGCTCACCGTGTCAGCTCATACAACGTGTGTTTAACGCGCGATTTTACCGCGTTGCTAACACAGGTGCGAGAGTGCGGGCGTCCTAAGTTTATTTAGACCCGCGCCGAAGCTATTCTGAACAATGGGCACCGCTAGTGACCTCGACAACATCGCTCCGTCTGCGCTGCTTCGTGCGTGAAGTTACCTAAGTTCGGCAGCGTCACTGACCCCGAAGAAACAACAGCGTACTTGCCGCTAGTTTAATTCATTCCAGCCATTCAGCTACCTTCTTTGTAGTTCATGGTGATGTACCGCCAGCGGGCGCTTCCTTTTTGCTGCTGCTGGTACTGAGTAGCTGGGGTGCTGTGACCAATGGTAAAATCGACTGCATCGCTGCTTGCTAGCGCGTACGTCTTCGGCGTTAAACAGTACTCCCCCTCCAAGCTCCGAACAGTACTGTTTCGCACAACCGAACGCCCAGAGAAATGCCGTCTGCACGTAGCATCATTTTCTCCGGGAAATTGCAGCAGAGCACGCATTCATTCGTTTAGGATCACAGGGAATGTTAAAAAATGCCACGTTTTCTTTCATTCTGCGTGTACCGGCATTGCACTCCTTTATAAATCATTTGTACCTCAATTTTTAATGTCGCAAGCATGAAATCTCACTTGCGTGAGTGTTCAGCGACTACCGCGGCACACACTCACCTCGGTTTAGTGTCTTATTTTAAGGGTTGAAAAAACTGCGCGTAAAGGACAAGACAATAAGGAAGGGACAGGACGGGCGCGGATTCCCTTCCTTACTGTCTTCTCCTTTACGCGCAGTTTTTTCGACCCTTAAAATGATTCACCAACTATCCCAACAACACGCTGTACTGAGCTTAAGTGTTTTATATCTTTTTTTGATTGTTACCCACTCACAACAGCTGCCCAGAGCCCATTGAGACACTGCGGCAGGCGGAAATGCTTTCGCACGGCTTTCTCCAAATTATCGTCTGCTCCGTCGGCCGGCGTAGCAGACGATCAGCGAGCAGACGACTTGTAACGTACGATGCCATAAAGGCCCGACGGGTTGCCGAAAGGATCCGCACACTTACGAGTGGGTGGCGCTCGGGCAGCTTCTTTTTTCTCGCGCTAGAGGGCGCTGCCGGCAGTGGTCTGGAAGTGCAGGGGAAACGACCAAGGTGATAAAAAAATGAAGTGAAAGAAACAGAAACAACGACCTGGAAAAAGAGGATGGATGCGAAGAAGTCCTTAGATATCTACAGAATCTGGAAGCAGGAGATCACAAGGGAAAAATTATTCGATAATACCAAAGGGAGTGCATTGCTTTTTGAAGCCCGAGCGGGTTGCTTCCGGACAAAAACGCTTATCCACGAGCCGGTACAGGAAGAACTATGCGCAGACTACGGAAATGAGCCAGAAACCATGCGACATAATGTAACGGAGTGCAAAAGTATCCGTCCAGTCCGCAGTGATGGAGCCATCCAGCTTCCGGAAGCCCTTAGTTAACTGGACAGCAGTAGAGGTTAGTAAAAGAAGGTTAGAATGTTGGTGGGAAAAGAGCAGAGAACAATCTGGGAAGACATGCGAACAAAGAAGTCAGACTAGCACAAAAATTTCGTAAAAGTATTTTCTTTTTATTTTGACATTATTTTTTTTTATTTATTTTGTTTGTATTTTTTGGCGAGGTGATTGTACAGTGGCGTTGCGACTAAGGCCGCTGTGCAACGCCACCCCGTTACAAAGGGGAAGCGACTAAGCATCATCATCATCATCATCATCATAATCATCATCAGCGGCGTCTGTTTGGCGACTTTATTAGAACTACGAGTAAACGTTTGTTTGGCAGTTCGTGTACTCACCTAAAAGTATATTTTCTAGCGTGAGCGGGACTATTACGCGACCAGAGGGAAAGTAAAGTAGAAGACAACCACAGCCCGAGGTATTATAAAGTCTCGCCATGTAGGAAGGGAGGTAGCGAGAAAAAAAAATGGCCGCGTATCTGCTCCTTTTGTTGCAAATGTCGTCAAAAGACGATAGTCTTTCTAGACATTTTCCAAGGAAATGCCCCACCTTGCTTATCGCTCACCTTTCATGCTGTTCCTGTACCGTCGCGCTCATCCCAAGGTAAACACACTAAAGGTTTGCGCAAGGCGATTTGAATTTACCGCGTTCCACTGCTACAGGCTGGGTTCCTCGATGCCAGCGCTCCAGTACGGCGGAGACGCGCGGGAATGGAGGCGGCCGACTACAAGGTTTATAGAACCGCGTCGCCGTGCTCCACGTGCGTTCCAAGCAGAACGTGAAACCTAGCTAGTGGAACCTTTCCTTGCTGTTGCCGCGTAATTTTTCATACGCCGCCAGGCGGCGGCGGTTTTCTTCAGTAGATGTAGAATATCATTTTTTATCGAAAAACAAAGCACCCATGAATTTTTTAATAAAGGAAGACTGTAAATATCCCTTGTGTACTAATTTCTTGTCTTATATTTGCGTAATGTCTTGTTCTTGTTCAACAAAGTTGGCAAGTATGAAGATATTAACCACGCTTAGACGTTTACATTTGGCTGTGAGTATACAAGGCTATTGCGCAGTGACCATTTTACTTTGGACGGGTGGCTGAATCGAGTTACAGACAGACAGAGGGACAGACAGACAGACATACAGACAGACCAAAATTTCTGGGTTTAAGTAGCCCAAGAAAGACTATCGTCTTTAAAGGACACGCGATGGAAGCTGCCACTTCTCCCACCCTTCAATCCGTGGAGCCAGCGCCAAAAAAAAAAAAAAATGAGCGAGAGCGAGTTTTATGGCCGCTCTGCTCTTAAGGGGAGAGGCTCAAAACTAGGAGGTTAAAAAGTTTAAAAAGCGACGGCGGAAACTCCCTGTTGCCAAACGTAGCAGATCTCCTTACCAATGTCGTTTCTCAGCGGGAGCATGTGAGTTCGCGTCAGTTCGCGTCGCGAGTCCCAGCGCGTCACCGCCGAGAAAGCGAGTTGTTTCCTCTGTGTATGTGCTGTGTTGTCGCTTCAGGATGCGGTGTACGCTCTCCGTCGCCGCTTATACTGAATAAAACAATGCAAGAGCTCCTGAAAGCAGTCTTTTATCAAGTTGCGCACTCAAATAAATGAATTTTTGTTTTTTTCTTCATTGTAAAGCTACTTAATGCACCGTCTTGAAGCAAGATATTTGCATGCACATGGACATGCTGCCGATTCTTTTGTTCTTTTCTTGGGAGGGCTTCTGATGAGACGAAATTTTCATAAGATGAGCAAACCATCAGGGTTCTTGCAGTTAATCCTGACAGGAGTTCACATTATTTGTAGTTGCTCTACCGGAGCTCACCTTAAGTAAAAGCAACTTGTTTACCCGCCTATCTTCCTTTAATATCAGCGGCCACGCCTTGCTTCGTCGTGAGTTTCTCCCGGAAGCATCCTTAGATGTCCGATGCTAAGGATACTTCCGGTAAGGCACACCAGGTGCTTTCGGTAAGGCACCAGGTAAGGCACACGAGAGACAACTCGTAGTAAGGAAATATAAACTTCCTAAATAATTCATGAGTTCACTACCGCAGGAGCTGCTGCGCATGCAACAAAAGTTCCTTTTGCAATCTTTCCCCGGGGGGTTATAGCAAGTTTATGCAGCTCGGCGGAGGTGAGTGCCGCTTGCCACAAGAAAGACAGCATTCAAGGACCGCATGTTGTCAGAAAAACGCGTATACTCACCAACAAACGAACGCGGAGTGAGATCAGCTACTTAACGAACGCGCGTGCTGACGTTCGCTCGATCACAATGGTTCATTCAGAATCGCTTATGTGTGAGCGCTCCCGAAAGTGCTGAGGCGCAAGTCTGCTTCTTCCCGTAATGCAACCGAAGTGTGAAAATGCCTGCAATAAACAACCGGTGTACGCGAACTAATAAGGGCATCCACGCTGCATAAATTTAGCGCTATGCCTTATCTACTTCAAACCGCGGCCCATCTTTAATGATAGCGACGGTATCGCTTCCCTAACAGGGTGATCATCACCAGCCTACCGACAACAGGCCCTGCTAAGATAATTATTAGACGACTGGATCCGCGGACTAAGCGCATGTAAAGGTTCGGGACAAGAAGATGGCATAAATGCGGTTGTTATCGACGGCCTTGTGTGAGGGAAGGGGATGATTCGATGAGGTTGCTAAAAGAGGTGTTTTGCTCCTCCTTCCAGGGTGGCTTTGGGAAGGCTTGATGTTTCACACAGCCTTAAGAACCACCGCACCTATCGGAAATTATGTTTTTTTTTTCTTTTTTATGTGCGCATTCACTGTAAAATTTTGCAGCATTTGCCGTTCTGAACTTCTTGCCCCCGAAGAAAAATTGAAAATTGTTCTATTACAAACCCCATTGCATTATAAGGTGGGGAAAAGATGCAAATGAACAAAGGAACACCGGAAAGTTTCACGCTTGATCAAGCACGTGTATTTCCTCGCTATGTCTCAAGAACTTTTCCCCACCTGTACAACATAACGCTCTGTGCATACCATATTCTCGTTCCTCTCCGGAATATAATATTTAGTCTTGCAACGTTGGTTCCGCCGTTACAACTCCGCGTCTTGTCTGGCTGGCTTTCGAACAATAAGACTTCCATGAATTTTGTTTTGACCCCATGTTTGAATAAATACTGGTACGCCGTAGTTCTCTGGAGTAGCAAGAATACTTTACATCTAATCGAGGCTCAAAAGCACCCCGTCAAAGAACAATGAAAATAAAGCGTTGGTATTGCAGGGCGAAACAACAAGCAACCATTGTTTGTGATATTCTAGAACGACATTGCATTGTTATCTAAGTGCACCCAACGCAAAAATTGCCAGCGGGCTGAGGAGTTCGTTTGCTGCTCCGCGTGTTTGTGTGTAAACACACACCCGAGAAGACCACCAGCTTTCGAAAGTGTTCCTTTCTTTCTGTTGCATTGTACTAGTAATACACCACACATTACATGAGCACCGACCGCGGAGGTCACCTCTGCAATTTCCTCTTCAACTATATAAGCGTTTTTACCCGGTACGTACGTGAGAAGAGCCTTAAAGGGACACTGAAGTGATATGTAAACATTGCGGGATTACTTGCGCAAATTGTAGTCCGGAGTCCCCAGACCATGTTTCGACCATCCTGGGTGCGTTTACGCGATTTTATTTAGTAGAAAAATTAATTCGAAAATGCTGTCCTCCTCTCTTTACGCTCGCCCATTTTCTGCGGCGTTTTCGTGTGACGTCGAGAGGAGCCGAGCTCGCAATTGGCTGCGCTACTGCCTTCAGACAGTCAGTCGGCCCAGCGTTTCGTCCGCCGGCCGCCAACGGGTCGTCGCAATTCGTTCGCTCAGTTGAAACGAAGCCAGGACACGTTTGTGAATGGTAGAATCTGCCTTTCTTTACTTGGTTAGTTTGTACGTACACTGTATTTAGCTCCAAGTCAAGGTCGCTTCACACAAGCGCTGCATAAGCGCACATGCGACGCTTCGCTGACTGGTACGCCAGTAGGAAAATATAAGGCCTCTTGAAGGCGGGAGAAGAGTCAGCAAAGTCAATATAGGTACTAAGGAAATAAAATCAACTGATATTTTTACCGTACAGCGTAAAACTAGGGTGCGGGAAGCACTTTTTTGCGCTGGGCGAACAAGCACAGCGGTCAGCAGCACGACTACGCATCTGCGAACGCTTTTCCGTCTACGAAATGCAATTGCTAGACGTGAGCTATTGTGGGAACTCGGGGGGACGCTTACTGCACGAGCGCAATACAACAAATAGTCACCTAAGCTGCTTGAAATGCCAAAACTAAATAAAAGTGTACACTGTTTGTACAATATATACCCTATATTACAAGGCCAGCGGAGCCCGCTCCGTGGCCGAGTTGTTTGGGGCGCTAGATATGCCACCGCAACGCCACCGAGGCCGAGGAGATCGCCATAGCCCTGGCGATGTCTGAGGGAGGTTGCGACACAATCCTGAGCGACTCGCAAGAGGCCGTCCGCAACCTGGAAAGAGGTCGAGTGAGCGGCAAGGCGGCTAGAATTATAGAAAGATCGGGAGTTCGAGACGGAAGACGAGTGGAGGTCAGATGGATCCCTGCGCACGCAGGAAACTGCTCACCGTACGCGCCGAACCACAACGAGACGGCCCACAGGGAAGCGCGCGCTATCACTCACCGCGCTCCCAACGTGGGCACTCGTCCCGAGTGGGAGTGGTGGACGGAAACCAAAGACAGAGCCAGGGGCTACGGAGAAACACTGAAGACCCTACGTCTGGCCAGACGAGCGTACCCGCCGCCCCACCGGGAACTGGGCCGCGAGGAGGCGATACATCTAAGAAGACTCCAAACAGCGTCGACAACGTCGCCGGCCTGCTTACACCAAATGTACCCGGACGAGTACCCGAGTGATCAGCGCAGTGTGTGTAAGAAAGGACCGGCCAACCGGTGGCACATCATGTGGGACTGTGCCGCCGACCCAGACGGCGCGCACTTCGAAGAGTATCCGGAGGAACTCCAGAGAGCCATCGAATCTACAAGCAAGACAGAGCAGTCATGGGCCATCCAGCAGGTCTTCGCCGCGCTCGAAAGGCACGGGCTCCGTAAAACGGGCTTGTGACGAGTAGGGTCGCAGAAGAAGACGCGACGCCAGGCCACGTCGAGGCGGAGCCGTAACCCGGCTCCTGCCTACTGCAGGGTTTGTTTCAATAAAGTCCTTTCCAGTCCAGTCCAGCATTTTGCATGTCAGGAGTTCGAATCCCCGCGGGTACTTGTTTTTTTTTTTCTGTAAGTTAACTTTTTCGTTTTCCGCCGATGTTTTCTATATTGAGTTCACCTTTTTTTGGGCCGCAACGTTCATGGCTCCATGAATTAGTTGACAAAACGCGCGCAGGCTGCCACTGGCGCGCTAGCGAGTTCTCGTTGGCGTGCTGTTGCCATAAGCACCGACTGCTTGCAGGCAGTGGGCACAGGCCAGAATGAACAGACCCTTGGCCTGGTGCGAACACGCTTTTTACGATACAGGCATGAGGGAGGCAAGCTCCAAATATGGGGGAAAAGCGCATGACATTTGGGCGTCTGCGGGTACGCGGAGGGCGTTCATGCACTGCGTAGGTTTCGGCTAGTGAATGCAACGATTCCAAGCCGTCCTAGGAGGCTTATCTTTATGCATTTTTACAGCTGACAACATGGCAGAAGCGCGGTACGATCAAAACTGAGTTATTGAGAATGCCCATCCAACAACGCCAACGGTTGTGTTTTACAGAACCGAAACCGAAACCGAAACTTGTTTGGTTGCTCACCTTGGGCATCGTCCAATCACGGTGCCCGCTCCTCCTAACGTCACAGCTTTAGTTGGTGCGGCCGCCGCAAACCGCGCATGGTAGTTTTTCTTCTTTCGCGCTTTGTAAAATAATTACCGATTTGTCAATCGTAAAAACGATGAAAAGTCTGCTAATTTGAGCCAGTCTACACAGTGAAAGCAAAAACAGGAGCTTGACAAATTCACTTCAGTGTCCCTTTAAAGAAAAGACTGCTAGAGAACCTTCAGTTTATTGTAGTGTGGCTTAACAACTTGCTGTCAGAAACCCGAGGGTTCGATTACGGTCTACATAGTCTGTGACCGTCGTGGGTATGCTATAATGTTTGTATCCGCTGACGGCATCCTAAATTTGACTCTGTCTTTGATAATGACATTACCCCACTCCAATCTCTTCACCCCATGCGGATTGCGGCGATAGAAACAATGAGTTATTCTACATTTAAAGCCTTCAGCCTTCAGTTCTGCGCGATCAAGGGCATGGTTTTGTGTCCGCTTTTCATACGCCCCCGATCGTGCGTAGGCACCCACACACACCACCCACCCACAAAGCCTTTTTTTCTAAGAAGGAGTGGCACTTTAGAGAATTTTCAACTCTGAAGCCTCTGAGCTTATCAGCGCGGTAGGAAGAATAAGAGCAGTCTAGTAAATACAAATTTTATCAAATGAAAAGATTTTGTTCTACCTTACAATCCCCCTTCTCTTGCAGTAACAATCACCCGAGCCAGTCAAAAAATTTCCTTCCCCAGTTATTTTTTTTTTTTCTGCAAACATCCTCATCCGAACGTTACAAAGTGTATTTTTGAAGCGAAGGTTTTTTTGCCTCTCCTAACGGTTTTCCAGGGCTGCTACTGGGGTTGCTGCACCCTGTGCCATCGCGCACCTGGGGTTTATCTTACACAACAAGACTATGGTCTCAGCGCACCGCTCCTGCGGGGACGGGAGAGTGACTGATAGCCGGATGCCCATGGAAGCCACACCAGATAACGCTTTCCTCCGCGTATCGCTCATGTAAGGTCGTGGAAGAGACTGGCAGCGGGCAAGCACTGCTTCATGCGTGTGCCACGTTCTTTGCGTTGAGAGGTGGTGGCGTTTAAACAGCGTACTGGTCAGTAGGACCGAATGTATGCTGGTTGGAAGCAGTAAGGTAACTCAGTGCCGCGTGGCTGCCATGAAAGACGATCAGCGTCGTGAGCGATACGCCCACAAGCGAGTAGCCGAACACCTCATCAAGATCATGCGTGTGGTGCAGGGGTCAGTTTGAAGTCGTAGGGAAAATCGCCAACGTTTCGGGCAAGTTCGCCACATGGCTACGGGCCCTCCGCGCGACGCTTCCGATGACGAGGAAATCCACGTCCGCCGCAAAGACGTGCAAGTGTAATGTTAGAGAGCAAACACAAGTGTAACGCTTCATTTTACGTCGATGGCACCTATGCGTGAAATTCGTGAATTTTTCACAGCGAAGCGGTTTAGCAAATTGTTAGAGATTGGTGTCCGTAGTTAAAAATACCAAGAAAACGCCGAGCGCATGTGAGCGCGTGCTTCCGGTGACTGCCGGGTAGTTTAAAAAACCAAATAAATGCCGAGAGGCCGTGTGCGGCGAACGCCTACCATGCGCGGTGCACTTTTGTCAAGCGAAGTATACCCACTAAGGGAGATTGGCCAAGATTTCGCGACCACTCGGCAGTTTTAAAAACCAAGAAAATGCTGAGCGCTCGTGTGTGCGTGCCTTGCGACGACCACCCAGCGTCAACGCCGCCCGTTTGTCCAGCCAAGAATACCCTATTAGGGAGACTAGCCAAGATTGAAAAAAAAAAAAACTCGCCGTAATCGTGGCAACACTTGCTCGGAACGAGAAAGACGTTATGCGGACGCCCCTCGAAGGTGACGTCCAATGATTATCACTTCAAAAAAAAAAATTACGGAAGCTCACACTTATAGCAACAACGATGGAGTAAAAGTCGTTGCGGCAGCGAAGAAAAAGCAAATCGGCTGCAATCGGGGACTTACACCGGCGTGATGGTCGGAAAGGTTTCGCACAGCTTCGCTACCTTCAAATCTTACGCGTTAGTGAAAGCTTACTTGGTTTTTTTTAAAGAATAAAGCTGCGGCTGCTCAGTTTTTCCACAAACTTTTGCACTGAATAAAATATGTTGATCCCCCGCGCTGGCTTCGAACAAGGGACCTATAAAGCATCAAGCGAGCAAGCTAGTCATTATACCACGGTAGCAGGTTGTTTTGTATGCGACGCTCGTCTTGGGTGAACCCCGGCAGTTTTAGGCGCCGAATTTTGTAGCGTCGCTTTTTGGAGCTTGAGGCGCAGCGGGTGTTCTGCATACAGTTTCGAAAAGAATTTCGCCCATAACAAGGAACATTAACACGACGTATACCCAGACGATAGCTTTCCAAACAATCAGAACCAATTTACCACACTCAAACGTAGCCATCATTGTTTTTTTTTTATTTCGTGTTTTTGTCGCGCGGCATATGAGAGGCGGTTGAAAGACGGGAGGAGAAGAAAGAGGAAGGCAAGAGAAGGAGAAGAAATTAGGGAGAGAGGGGCTGCCAAGAGCACAGATGGTCACGAAATGGATAGGGTTTCGAGTCTACAGGTATGCATGCAGTCCAATGGCGTGCAGAAAGTCCATCAGCGACCTGCAGTATTTATGTTCCTGCACCCAGCGGTTGTAGTCATCCGGTTTATCCCACCTGAGACCAACCTTTCTGAGCGCGTCGTCTCGAGCTGTCCTTGTTCCCGCGCACGTCCACAAAAGATGCTTGGCATCAGCTTCAACCGCTGGAGACGGACACTTGGGACAAGTTCCTGGGTCATCTTGTGAGTACCTCCAAGTCCAAGTGACTGAAGGTATGAGGGCCACCCCAGCCCGAAGCCTCCTGAGGGAAACTTGCTCCACCCGGGAAAGATTAAGGGACAGCAGCATCACACGGGGGAATTAGGGCACATGTGTCCCTTTTCAGGAGAGATTTCTGGCTAAAAAGCCCCTGTACCCAATTTACGCGGATCGTTAGCTCTGATGTTCTGTGGAGGCTGTGAATCTGCTGGCAGATCAGAGGTGGCTTCTTTACTTGCTTCAGATGCTTCACAGCACTGAGCGAGTCTGTGCATATATGCACCTACGTGATGTTATGGAGTGCGCTCGCCGCATTAACTGCGCCATGTACAGCCTGGAGCTTCAGTAGCAGCGGGACCGGAGTGTCGGTAGTGTAACAGCGCGAGCCTTTATTTTCCGGGTGCGTGGCACTGACGAAAGCAGACCATCCTACGTTCAGCAGAAGAGCTGCGTCTGTGTACAGTACGCAGTGGCCTTCAGGGACTGTGGTATCGGAGGTTGGCGCTGGCTGGTCACGGCGACGAAGCTTCGTCGTCTTATTGGTTGTCATTGTCGTGTACCGCCACGGTGGAAGATCGTCTAAGCTTGAAGTGACGGGAGACTCATGACAAAAATGTGAATGAAGCACTGCGACCATTGGAATATACAAACGCTTGAGCTTCCTTCGTTCTTCACGGTGGTTTATAAGCTCCGTTATAGTATTAAGCTGGGCGTGTTTTTGTAAGATGGGTATCGGGGTAAGACAAGGAAGTGCCGTGATGGTGCGCATGGCTTCTATGTTTATAGTCTCAAGTTGCACCCATTGTTGCATGGTAAGTCTGTGAAATTGTGCCTGGTAGAGTAGGTGCGGCTGGAGAACAGCTCGTACGAGTCGTCTAGCCACCTCCGTGCGGGCTCCTGAACTACGCGTTGGAATCCGGCGGATCAAGTGCAAGATTGTCGAGGAGTCCTTCCGTGCCTTTCGGAACCATTGAATACCGAACCCGACTGGTGGAACAGAAGTCCGAGCACCCGCAGCTCTTCTTTGGCTGGTATGGCAGCTGAACAAATTTTAAGTTGAAAGTTAGCCATGGAGGCTAACTTCCTTCCTGACTTATTAGCCACTTGTACGTAGCACGACTTCACAGCTGAAATTTCTAAACCGGCTGATTCCGCAAAGGCATGAAAAACATCTAGGGCTTGCTGGAGATGACGGCACTGTAAACCGGGGTCGCGGCTTGTGGACCACAGTGTGTCATCACCGCGTAGATGAGAAATCTCACGAAAGGGATGTCTTGTAACTTCCATGCCAAGGGTGCAAATGCAGCACGGAACCTTGCGGTACCCCACGATTCCATGTAAACTGGCCGACCAGCTTCCCATCCACTCGTACAGAAAACGTCCTTGAGCAAAGGAAGGAGTGTACCACTTTGGATACATGATGTGGAATCCCTAAGCACTCCATGTTTCTGAGTATTGTCCTGTGGTCCACGTTGTCATAGGCCTTGGAAATGTCGGTGGCCACCACAGTCCGCACAAGATGGCTGTGGGGTGAAACATGCAAGATAGGATCAGCCAGAATAGAGTCCATCCTCTGTACCTAGGTGCGGTCTGAAGCCAATCTGAGCAGGATGGCATTTCCTGTTGTGCTAAAGCCACCAGGATAATCGAGTGGCCACTGTTCGCTCAAATATCTTGCATATTGTCGGTGTCAAAAAATAGGTCTTAGTGCACTAATACCCGTGCGCGGTTTTCCCGGTTTGGGGATAGGCACTACCACGGAGTGTTTCAACTCGGGTGGAATGACACCTTTCGCCCATACATTATACAACGAATGGAGTAGTGCGTCCAGGGCATCCCCCTCCAAGTTCTTGAACAGCTCATACGGGATTTCATCATACCCTGGAGAAGAGAGCGCATTTGATTCTTCAATGGCCGCGATGAGCTCGGCCATCGTAAACGGTTCGGTTATACCTGATTCGCCCAGTACCACAGCCGACGGAGGGGTGGCCGGAGGTTTTTGGTGGTTGGGAAAGAAACTTACGGCAAACTCCTCTGGGCTGATGTTGAGAGCCAGGCGAATGATAGCTGATGGGTACAGTCAGGTTGCCACTGCTCTCCATGGCTTGGATGGACCTCCATAAGGCCTTGTTTCCAGTGCCAGAACCAAAGCCAGAGCACCAGTCATGCCAACGGCGACGTGACAACTGCTTCTCGTAGCGTCGCACTTGTGCCGCGATACGGTTTGCCGTGACACCAGCGTTGAATTGCGTCGGGTGGCGATTAGCAAAAATCTCTGCTCGGCGACGCTCTGCTCAAAGTTTAAGGAGGTGCATATCGGGCTTCGGTTGATCCTCGTTCACGGTGGTATGTATAGTGCAGTCGGTGAGTACGGACTGCAGCGTAGAAATTAGGTTCTCGGCAGTTAGTGAAGAAGCTCGTTCGTCAGAGCGGACTTTGTCCCAGTGAACAATTCTAACCTGGCGACGAAGTTTTTGTACCTTCTTCGTGTGGAAGCCAATCCAAATTGGAGAATGGTCACTCGCCCAAGCGTCTGGCCCTGGATTCCAGGAGGGATTCCCGGGCGAAGCCACCACGTAAGATCCGGAGCATGAGTCTGAGTTGAAGGGTAGGTAGGTACGACGGGAATGTTCAGTAAAGAAAAGCTCATGCTCGTGAAGGTGTCATGAACCTGTACTCCTCTCTTGGAATCTTCCTCGTAGCCCGATAAAGAGTGTGGGGCGTTGAAGTCTCCCCCTACGAGTATGGGAGTGCCTGGGTACATAGCCCTGAGGTGGTGGTGCCAACCCAGGTTAAGACGTGCTCTTCATGGCCTCCCATAAGAGGACGCTAAAAGAAGTGGTGTTTTGGCTGTGCGCGTTAAAACTGCGACCACCTATTGCTGTTGGTTGCACCATTTGTGAAGATCGATTGGTGTTTGAGGAACACTACTGACAATGTATATTGCCGCTTTTCCAGGTGCATTGCCAGTGCGATTGTCCGGGATGGAAGGACTATGGTAACCAATGAAGTGTGGGAGAGAGCACAACTTGTTTGACTCCTGGAAAAGGAGCGCCCACACATGAAGTTTACAGGAGTGAATTTGGGTTTCTAGTTCTCCTAATTGGTTCGAAAGGCCTCTGCACTTCCATTGCAGGATGACAAGTTAATGGCTTGAAGGACATTTAGCCATGGTATAAGCTTGCTTGTATAAGTTGGGTCAGCTTGGATAGGGTTTCAAGTATAACTGTCCAGATGGCTGTATCCCTGGGGGTTATCATGTGAGCATTGACTCGCATCCGAAAAGGCACGTTTTGCGAACTTTGCAGTGCATGAGTTGCAGCCCGTTCTTTACGTAGATCACCTACGCGTGCCTTCCTTGGGCGGAGTGTCTCAAGCTGCTTGGATAGTTAAATCTATGCTGGATCCAATGGCATACCGACCAATTGCACTTGCAAGTTGCGTTGGAATGCTGATGGATCGAATCAGTCTCGCACGTCTGGAGTGGTTCCTGGAGCGTTACAATGTCTACTCTGATGTCATGGCTGGATTCCGTCGTGGACGCTCATCCATTGACTGCGTTATTGATTTGGTGACTTTTGTGCAGCAGCGGAAAAGTGCGAAGCGGATATGTGCCCCGTTGTTCCTCGACGTTAAAGGGGCCTACGATAACGTGCAGCACGATGCGATTCTCAAAGTACTGCAGGCTGTGGGGCTCGGTGGCCGGGTCTAACAGTGGATACGGAACTACCTAACAGAGAGGTCATTCTTTGTTATGACTGCAGATGGGCCGACATCAGCTCACTACACTCACCGTGGTGTTCCCCAAGGAGGCGTCCTGAGCCCTACACTGTTCAACCTTACACTAATTGGCCTGATTTCTCGCCTTCCAAGGAGGGTTCACGTGTCGATATACGTGACGATATTTGTGTTTGGGCAGATGTCGTGACTCGTCGGCATGTGCGCGACCGACTGCAAAATGCCGCAGACTTGACGACCTCATATCTACACGGACAAGGGTTGGAACTATCCAGCAGCAAATGCGCCGTGCTTCCGTTTACACGAAAGCCTATGTATGCATACCCTTTGTATATTAATGGTGAAAGGGTGTCTTATGTGAGAAATCACAAGTTTCTCGGCATAGTTGTCGACAGAGGCCTCTCTTGGAGCGCTCATGTTAACGTTCTAAAGAAGAGGCTCTCTGCAGTGGTGCATGTGCTCAAACTCATCGGCGGCAAGACATCGGGAACACCACTGAAGTCGATGTTACAGCTCTACAACGTGCTGTTCTTGGGCTATCTGCGATACAGTGCCCCTGTCCTTTCTGGAGCGTGCTGCACAACTACTCGGTCATTTCAGGGTATTCAAGTTCAGGCCCTGCGAACCTGCCTTGGCCTACCACGATGTACGTCCACAGCAGCGACCATTGCCCTGGCTCGAAATCACTCTTTGGCAACCTTTGTGGACGTCGAAATACTCAGGACACATATCAGGCACCTCGCCCGTCTACCTGATCATCACCTCGCGGGAATACCAGCGACCCGTTCCCGGGCGTCGTTCGCAAGGGTAGTAGCTGCCCACAACACCAGCGTTCCTTCGAACTACACGCCGGCGATGAGACCGCTCGTTCCGCTGTGGTGTGTGATGCAGCCCCGAGTGTGCCTAGATATCCCAGGAGTGACAAAAAAACGTGATCTTCCAATTCCGGCCCTGCAACAGCTCGCTTTGACGTACATGCACGAGACATACAGTGACCGAACCCATGTATACACTGATGGCTCGGTAACATCGTCGGGTTCTGCCGGAGCTGTTGTTATACCACGACTGTCACTGTGCACAAATTCAAGATAGCCAATCTTACGACTCCACGGCTACAGAACTTACGGCCATCCGTAGTCTACAGTCAAACACGGTATATCGAACAGGTATATCGAATTATTGTCTATATCAAACTGATAATTATCCCCTTGAAATTCCTGTGTAAAAGTATAGGAACGTACGCTTATATCGAACCGTATTTTTCCCGACATCGGGTATTCGAACGCCGCGGGAGCTGGTAGGTGCTCTTCGGCGGTCGCTGCACCCGATTGAGGTTGAGGGGATGTGGACGAATCGCGGGCATGGCGAAGGTGGGGTACAGGAGGCGACTCCTCGATAGGCTTTTGATGAACCCCCGCGTGGCACCGAGCTTAAGGTTACCTGTTGGAGCCATACATGATGACAAGCGCTTGGAACGCGTGAAGAAGGAGACCGTGGCCAACTGTTTCCCGAAGGCAGGCTTTGTGACGGCCGAACTTTCAGAAGCTTGCGAAGACGGCGACGACGACGACGAGGCATGGGACACGTTTCGTGAGTGTCGTCCTTTTCCCGGGCTGCTGTTCCAGCCGGAGTGTCTGCCGACGACTTCGTGAACGCTGAACCAATGTCAGGCTGTTCGAGCCTCGGTGACGAGGATATTGTAGCTGCTCGCAGGAACCCAGGCCGATAGCTCGAGTGGTGAAGATCGTCCGGACGAGGAGGCGGCTACACGATCGTACTCCGCGGGTGAAGTGGCCGCTGCGTTCAGCTTGATTCCCTTTGTTGCGGCGACATGGAAGAACTGGCTGTCGCACCTGGACGGCCTCGAGAATTTTGAGACCAGCGTTTTTAAATTTTCATTCCAGGACGAAGAAGCAGGCCAATCAGCGATTTTTTTTCACGGAAATAAAGCGTCCTGTTGCGTCGTGAGTGTGGAATTAGTTGTCATTCTTGAATGCGCCATCGGTAAGTGATCGTTCGCCTAGGTGTCACCCATCGAGCAAAGTTCGTTGCCGCAGATGGGCTGTCTTCTGTGATTCGAAGCCTGCATTTCAGTCACTCCAGTCAGCGCTGTGTCGGGGACCTCACGAACAGCTCCTGACAGAAATAAGAATGGTATACGACCGTGCTGCCCAGGCGGGTCATGATGTCACCCTACAGTGGCTTCCTAGCCACTGCGGGATTGTCGGCAACGAAAGTGCGGACGCTGCCGCCCGGCTGGCGCATCAAACAGCGACAACTGTACTCATCCCATTGTCTGGGACGGACGCAGCTAGGGTCCTCCACATTCTTGCCCGGGAAACAGCTATCTCCCAATGGTCTCCAGAAGATTTCACATGCGCACGCATTGGTGCCTTTGACCCGCACCTGCAACGTCCCCTTCCACTAGGCCTCCCATGGTCTGACGCAACTCTTCTTTGCCGTCTCTGGCTGGGGGTGGCATTCACAAATGCTTACTCGTACTTAATAGGAATGGCAGCAAGGGCGGAGTGCGAAACGTGCGGCACATCGGAGACGATACGCCACGTTTTATGCGAGTGCCCAGGCTACTCGGCTGAAAGAAAAAAGCTGTCGTCAGCGCTGAGGAACCTGGACTCTCGGCGGCCATTTTCGGAGGGAAAGATTCTGTGCCACTGGCCTTCTCAGTCATCCGCTCAGAAGGCGACTAAGGAACTATTACGTTTTCTACGGGCGACGAACTTGAACACTAGGCTATAGACTGAGAGCCTCCAGTGTCAATCACTGTCAGTACTTCTGTGCTGGGCATACGTGTCTGGTCCAACTTTTCCTCTTTTTTCCTCTCTCTTTTTTGCCCATTTCCCCTTTCCCACGTGCAGGATAGCAAACTAGGCTCTAGCCAGGTTAACTTTCCTGCCTTTCTTCTACATTCTTCCTTCCTTCCTTGAGCATCCAGGTCTTCATCTACCAAAGCAGATTCAGTCAACTCCCAGCTATCATTGGGCGTATGTTTAAGAGGTCTGTGCTTTTTTTAGAATCGGGCTTCTTCAGAATCTCCGAATACTAAACACCTGTTGAAACGGGTTCCTCGGGATCTTCTACAGCAAAGCACTCCATTGTTTCTAGGACCTTGAAGCGATTGCTTAATGTAGCCCTCACTGAACTGTTTTCCCGACGGCGAGGGCGGGCTGTGGCGCGCTGTTGGGTCGGGCACTTTGTCGACGTTATTTCGTGGTCATTAGCCTTGCAAAGCCCGCAACGATAGCGTGGAGTGCCGTCGGCATTTATTCCCTCTGGGTCTCCAGTTGCCTTCGGACAGTAGTTTTGCTGGTGACCTAGTTTAAAGCACCTGTAGCAATACATGACCTGTGGCCGATAAGGCTTTGGGTGCAGTACACAGCCATTGTAGTAGAACCTTTCCGGTATAGTAGAAGAGTTAACCTTGTACGGTGACTAGGTAGGTCCTGCTTCTACCCATACGCCGGACAGCCACAACTTCATGTGTGGGGGACCTTAACTCCCGTAGAATGGTCGCAGGGGAGTCAGTTTGGTCAAGGTCGTACAGGACGCTGCGCTGCACATTGGGCCGAGAGGCAAAGAAAGAGTGCACTGTCACGGTACCATCGCTGGAGATCGGGATGCTGGTAATACCGCAGATCTTGTTGGCGTCATCCAGGCTGCCATGGTGGGCGGCTATTGTATCGGACACCTTATGGATCACGAACACTTGATATCCCTGGGTGCCTAGGCACCGGTTTATCACTGGTTGAACAAATTAACGGGGATAGTGGTGACATCAAACCTGGTGGCCGGTTTAATGTGAACCCGGAATGAGCATTTCGGGGGGTGGGGGTGGGTAAACTGCGGTACGAGAACTGCTGCAAGGAGGAGCAGATGCGGTGGAACCATCTGGGGTGGCTCTCACCTTCTTAGTGGGCGGCGTATCCTGTGCGGGGACCGTTGCGTGCTTTGCGCAGGGTGCTGGCCCTTCACTTCCAGGCACAGAAGAATCATAGCCCATGTCCTGGGTATGTTCCGATGAGGTGGCGGGCTGTTGAACCACGGGGTCTCCCATCACTGGTTTCTGTTGTTGGGTCAACTGGGTGCCAGAACAGCTTGGCTGGTTCAGTGACGCTGAAGCTTGCGTGCAGAGGGCGGCCGATGCAGGCACTTGCGTAGCGTCCATTGCTGCCGACCGCCATCCGGGATGAGGGCATGCCGGGCCACACTAGGCCTAACCGCCAGGCCAGGTCTCCTTCGCCGACGCCGAAGGCCCAGAGGTTAATTTTTCGCGCCGTCAGTCGGTGTGCGTGACAGAAGCGTTCGCCTGGTGAGCTGATTGGTCCTGTACGGACGCAATTTCTGTTTAGAGCGAGAGAAAACTGCGGAAGCCGAAGTATCCATGGCTGCGGAGGTGGAGCTGCTGCTTCCTCCTCCTTCAGCTCAGTAAAAACGAACGGAACGCAATTAGAGACGTCGCTCCGACCTTCAGAGCGAAACAGAGAGTTTATGTTGCGCTCCTAATTGGCCTCTCTAAACCGCGTATCTTGTTCGTAAAACACCAATCCAATGGTTATATTTAATTAAAAGTAACGCTGGTGTTTTTGGGTATGCACTCCTCTTCCGCCCGAAATATGCTTAAGGCTATGTTTGTACTAAACAATGTAGCCGTGTTTGAGTTCTGCAGTTGAATTGTGCCAAGTTTCAGCTCTGAGATACGCACCCCCGTACCGCCTGGACATTCCCAGAGCGGCTGGCCTGTTGAGAGAAACAGATGCCGGGTCCGCAGGAAAAAAGGATAATTCATCTTGTTGGCAGATTTTCTGTCAATGCGTTGGGACACCTTGCTTGTTCCGCTTGTGCAGTGGTTCGCGTGACCGAAAGAATGCCGAGCCAGCAAGAAAGAGGAGGGCTCGTCCTTCTTGCTGGAAAAAGGTTCCTGCAAGCCCTTCATTTCAGATGGCTCTTAGTTAACCCAAATTATTTTCGCTTATGCTCCTATGTACGTTTCACTGTACGCAATTCAAACGTCTGGCGCGTTCTAGTTCAATCTGCAAAGCGTCCACCGGTGCCCACCCAATTGAGTTCCATGTTTAGATTTCATTCTTCGACTGCTGCATTTTTTCTGGTTGTTTATTATTAGTTTGTTCCTTAGTTCTGGATATTTAAATTTCTGTACTTTAATACTGAAATTAGGTGTTCGTCTTAACGCGCTTACCACAACTTCCATAGCTCCCACCAAGTTTTATGAGCGCAGCTTTATGAGGTGTACAAGACCGTGCCGCCGTAATTTGACAAGTGCATGTTCATCTGTGAGAATTCATATTCTGTGTTCTTAATTAAACAGCTATAGAAGCCACGAACCTCAGATGAGTGAAACACGACAAAGTATGCCTATGAATGTTCCTCATTAAAATGCCAGAATGGCTGTCGAGATAGCTAATTATCCGGGCATGGCTTGCATAAAAGCGCCAAAAAGCGTGCTCGCATTATAGCCCAAGCACAAATGTAATGAACGAGGTCTGAGTCGTGGGAGAACTCAATCGCCTTGCGAGGCACATAATAATTTTTCTAAAAGCTCTGGGGGCAAGAAAAGGAATTTTTTGTTTCTTTTTCCGCGTTGAGACGTGTACTCGATGGTGCCTTTATTACAGCTGTACATAAAATAAGTATAACAGGGCTCAATGTCAGCCGGGAAAACGTGGCACCTGAAATAAAAAAGAAGTGAGCCCCTGCACCCCTCGGAGCAGAGCTGCTCCGTAATACCGAAAGAATTGTTCTAGGTCTTGTGTAAGAGAAATGACGGATTTTGCTCCGTACGTATCTTGTTCGTTCTTACACAAATTTGTCTTTGCGTGAGTCATGACGTTCTCTCCTCCACCTCAACTTTCAGTACCTCGATATAATATCCGCTGTGACGTCGTTTGCCGTATTTCATTGCTGCACAGATACCCTGCGGGTCCTGCTCCTAACCGAGCTAGTGCACGCGTTCTCTAGAAGGAAGATGTTATCTTTAATCACACCATATGATGTTTGCTTCCCTCTAGCGAGAAATGCGCTGGTATGTACACACGTCATGAAGACATCCCCTCAGCTCGTATTCTTTTCAGTTCAGGCTGTGTTGGGGTAGCTTATAAGGCCACAACGCGTAGCAGACTGCGTCTTAGGTAACCCTAGCATTGCTTCCAGAAAATTTAAGTCATGAAAAATGGCACCCTAAAATAGGACATTCAGTGCACGGCTTCACCGTTCAGCTGCAATGGTTCGAAAAGGAACGACGAGGGTACCGTTTTCCGCCCGGCCGTCTGCTCGGGTGGATAGTAAGACCCTTCTCCGACGAGCTCCGCGAACCTCAGGTCTTTCCTTCGGTGCCTACAGTAATCTACCCCCTTCATCAATGTTTTGCTGCTCTGCTTGTATCTCGCAGCGAGCGAGGAACGCCCTGGTTCTCTCATGTTGGGATGAGGGAGAAATATCGTCCCGACGATATTATTGATGGCGAGCTTGGTTTTGTTGTGCAGCCACGTAAGCGACAATTTTTCATTCACCTTATTTTCTGGTTTTTAAAGAGTCCCTCTATACGCGGACGACGCCCATTTTGAGGTTGACATAATGGACTGAAAACGATTACGTAGGGAGCACTGAATTTTAGAAAATGTGGAGCACATTTCAGCGCAGACGGTAAATAATTAAGTCCGGGTGGCAGTAAGGGCGACGGAATTGGCGGAGTAGGCCTTCCTAGGTCCCCGTTTACAACTACAGAAGATCGCTTTAGGGGAACGAGAGAAAACGGCATAAACCTGACTTAACTACAACGTAGTCGCAAATATGGCCGCGCATAACATTCACTACTTCAAGCATGAACTACGGCGTGAACAAGACATCGATTCTTATTTGCCAGGTCTTAGAGGTAGCGCGACACACGATGTCCAGCTCAGTCGTCGTTACACTGTCCCGAACGATGTCGCGGTCCACATTGATGAATTACGGAGAGCGTGGCTGGAGCAATGCGGTTCGTTATCGAATACTTTTTTCGGGCGTGGTGTCCACAGGGAGAAAAACCGTATTCAATTTTCTATTGGTCTCAAAACTGGATGAGGTCCGTGAATCCTCCGAAAAAATGTATACCTTACAAACAAACAAATTTATTGGTATTAGAATATGTGTGCATATCCCCACCGTTCCAGATGGCCAGTTACATCATGTTTCCGGTAACGATGTTTAGGCTTGGCTGATCATCGTGTCTTATCGCCATCTCTGTCCCGATGTATATCGCGATGCCCCCTACTTTGTTTTTCTCCGCTCTGTTATCTTCTTTGTTCATTTTCCATCTCAAGTAGCAAGCCCTACCGTCAGTATGCTGACCGGTCTCTTCACTCTCTTTAAAGCTCTTCTCTCTCTCTCTCTCTCTCTCTCTCTCTCTCTCTCTCTCTCTCTCTCTCTCTCTCTCTCTCTCTCTTTCTTCTTTCTACTCACCATTCGCATAATTGTTGTGAACTACGGGGCACTGTGCCTTGAATTCCACAGTAAATTATTTCGCAGTTCAAACGAAATGCGCACGGCTGCAGCTGTGAACTGCAAGAAAAAAAAAGAACACATGCAAAAATGTCACAATCTGTGCCGAAGTCCGTACGTAGATTAATTTCGGTCAACAAATCCATTCTATAGTTTTTAATGGGTAAAATTAACATCTTCCGGGAATCAAACCCGCGTCTGCCTACTAGCTGTTGAGCGCGTTACTAGAACGCTAAATCAGCACGTTGCAATCTGCGGAGAAAGACAGCGTAGTGCAAGCGGCGCTAGCGTAATGTCATGTTACAAGTGAAGGTGACTGCACGTGAAAAAAAAAAACAGCTGTCCCTAGCCAGGGCAAACGCTAATTCTGGGTAATATGTGTGCCCATTTAAAGAAGACAAACTGTCTCCCGCCTTCTCAACACGCCTTCAGCGTGGGTAATTGGGTAATGAATCCCACAGCGTCCACTTCAGAGGCACTTGCAAAATTATTTCGCAATCCAAGACTTGCGTAATCTTCAATGCCCCTCCGAATTTCTACCCATCTGGTCTCGTACAGAAACCTTCAAAAACTGTAGGTGTGGTGTTGGCTAATTCTACTTAGATGTACCCGCAACTCGGCAACAGTGTAAACAAACCCCTGAAAATCCCCAACATTGATACCCATGTACAGATCAATATTCTATGCCAAAATCACTACCTCATACAGCAAACATGCTGGACATCCAGGACACCCTTACTAAGCTAAACACGACGGGGAAAAGGATGCTTAATACCAATTCCGACGCCGATCTCTACCCCTGTACGCTATGACAAGGGCGAAAAACCATAAGCACGAGCTACCATAAACCCCGTTACCACTGTTTCGCAGCAGGAGAGCTAGGGCCCGAAACGTACAGACGAAACCTTGCACGCTTTGGCAGTTGAAGTGCCGCAGCTACTTGAAGAAATAAGACGTGCTCAGGCAGTGCAGGGGCAGTGCTACCACAAAACTCGATATGATAGCACTACAGGAGGCAGAATGTACACCACACCAGACAGGCTACGTCATACACGTACCTCTCTGGGAACCTGCCGCATAGGGTAGCCACCATCACTTCACGAACCATCACGGTTGTACAACACAAAATAGATGGCTGCAGCATCTAGCATGTACTCATAGAAGTCGTACTTTGTACCAGGGGTCAGCCGAGTGTGTTTGTGTTAAACATCTACAGCCCGCCAAATCACCGTCGCCATGCCTTTGAAGACTTGATAATAAAAGTAGAGAGGCGACCGGCAGAAACGGCCTGGTAATAGTAAGACATTTAAATGCAGCGCATCCGGTATGGGGCTACAAATAGGTCACGCCAAAGGCCAACAAGCTCCGCACTACCATTCAGCAACACCGTATAACTGCTCTTAATGACCTAATGTATCCAACTCGTATCAGGAACAACATCACAAGGGATGCTAGTCCCGACCTCACGCTGATCAGAAACGCTGATCAGAAATCTGGAAGAGTCGCTGGGCAGCGATCCCTATATTGTCCAGACTATCATCCCGACCTCCCTTACGTCGAGCACCGAAGTCCACGAAAATAACTGACTAGACCACCTTTCGCAAGCACAGAGCCCAAAGCGGCACAGCTGTCGTAAACTCACATGAGCAGTCGATCGTGTCCCTGTACCAGGATGTAAATACATACTCGAAGGTTATCGCCCTCACAACAGAAGCGCCTGCAGTGGGCTCCCACCTCCATCTCAGGGAATCACAGAAAGGCCAGAGGCAGAAATATAACGGGAAAGCGGAAATGCAGGGTAGCGGAGGAGATCACGCCGCAAGCAGCGGAGCACGCAGCCGAGCTCACGCGACAAAACTGGCGACAGCTCCGCGAACATTACAGGGCACGCTGTGAACGACAAAGACATGGAAGCTCATCCACCACTTGTGGACCCCACACACAGTAAGGTGGATAATCATAAAGCAATCCAGCGCTTGCTACATTCCCATCCTGGAAGTTACAACGAGATACTAAATGAGCTTCAAGAGAAGTACACTGGCACAACTTTACCTCCCTTGCCTTCTCTCACGTACGATGGCATCCCAACCCTGAGCTGGACAAACCAATAACCGCCCAGGAGTTCTGGCAGGAACTTGAAGCACTGACCCGCAACACCAGTCCGGGCAAAGGCAAGGTCACACACAAGCTCCTCAGGGACCTCGACGACACAAGCATCCAAGCCTTAACGGGGTACTTTAATGGGATCGTGCAACACTTTCGATGAACACCTTCACTCTTTCCTTCGCGTCTGGAACCACTGCGAAAGCTGTAGTTATCGTCAGCACGGGGCGGCACGGCTGTAATGTGCTCGTCGCACCAGATACGCTTTCTGTTTCTGCTTTGTTTCTATGGCTTTATTTTTAAAGTTGCTATCGAAAAGCGTTCCTTGCTGCAACTGAAGGAAAACCGGCCAACAGCCGCTACATGGCCTCAGTGACGTAATTCGAGCCATGGAAGAACGTGAAGACCGGGAAAGAGAGAAAAATCTTTTGAGCGAGTTTCCAAGTTATCTGATAAGCATAGAACAGTTATTTTTTACTGAGGTAGTTTGCGACCCCGTAATCTAAGTACTGGGTGTGTTGGGTGACTACGTCCTGGAAGCATTTAATATTTCAAAAAGAGTTGAAAAAAGTGTTGCAGGGTCGCTTTAATGAGCACTGGGAACGGAACACAATACCGGCTTAATGGAAAGACGCCGGAATGGTGCTCATTCCCAAACCAGGCAAACCTACGAAGCCGGACACGTTGCGCCCCATATCGCTAACGTCGTTCGTAGGGAAACTTTTTGAGTATGTTATCCTCGCCCGCCTACTTAGGAGCCCAGTACTTTTATCCGCACACATTTTTCGGCTTCCGACCCCACCTGTCAACTTATGACGCCCATCTCCAACTAAAGGAAGACGTTTTGGCGCACATTTCCCCTCACTCGACCAGGGCTATCCTCACTCTCCATCTGAAAGGTGCGTTTGACAATGTGAGCCACGATGCCATCCTCGAAAATCTAAATACAGCAACTGTGAAAAACGAACGTACCAGTACATCCAGGTATTCCTCACGGATCGCACGGTGATCCGTAAAGCGACCACTACCAACGGCCCTTCAAATCATGCCCAACATAGTAACCCGCAAGGAGCACCGCTTCCCCCAACATTATCTAATATAGCTATGATGAAGTCCAGAACAACTTAACCCCATCCCAGTGGTTAAACGTGCGCTCTACGCAGATGATATTGCGGTTCTTACTATTGGTGGGTCAGGACTCAGGAGGCGACATGCAGGATGCACTACAGCATACTGCTGACGCAGTCCAACAGTATGCCAGTATGCGCGGTCTTACATTACAACGATTACATTTAGAACTTCTGCGAAAGCCGCATTGTTGTGGAAATGAAGGACGTTACATGGTTCGCCATTTCCCGTAATTCATTTGATAGTTTTCATCCTTCAGTTTTTAAAAATTTCGTTCAACCAATTAGCTCCTTTACGCTATCGTAACTATTACAGGTGGAACTTCCGCGATATCTGCATTTTTGCGGAAATGCAGGGTGTTACACAGTCCTTGTTGGGGGGGGGGGGGGGGGGGTACTACTCGACAGAGAATGCTACGCTTTAAAACTAGAAACATCGTCAAAGCCGAAGAAACGGCCATCGCATCGACGACGACGAATCGAACTGGGAGGAAACCCCTTCACATATTCAGACTGCCAACGGGCATTCAGAAACTACGGCAATGGTGGCATCTCAACATCCGCCCTCCGACGCGCAAAAAAACACAAGGATGCCCTAAACCATAATATGGACGGCAGGTCACGCACGGATCGACGGGAACGCGCGAGCACACGCTACGGCCCGAAAATGCATCCTTCGAACACCGCACCAGTCGCTCTGTGGCCCAGAGCCTATCCAGCAGCAGTACCGTGCACTTCTGCAACATCACCGCCTTGTCAGACGTGCATACCCACCGTCGCACCTAGAAGCTCACCCGAGAGGAGGCTGTAGCGTGGCGGCGACTACAGATTAACACCCCCCCCCCCCCCCCCCCCCTGGCTTGCTGCATATCATACACCCCACAGTACGTCCACCAACATGCGCACACTGCAGCAAACATCCAGCACTGTATTATACTACAAGGGCTTGCGAGAACCCACCAGCAAGCCCTTTTATTCGCACCCCCACATTCATGCAGCGGGAGGCCGCGCTGTGCATCGCGGACCCTGACGACCAGCGACAGTTATTGAACGGGCACGCAGAACAGCAGCAGCCGCTGGGGCCCTGGACTGAGGGCTTCTCCCGCTTTGAAGCGCGAACGACACCTTACTTGTAATAAATTTTTTTGCCACCACCGCCGCCGCCAGCACAAGAGCTCCGACCTGTCTACCCAACGGGTGGTCACGGCGAGGGCTGCTGCGGTCACCGGTACGCCGGTCACCACGCCCCACTAAGGGGCCTTTAAAGGCTTAATAAAATGTTTGTCCTCAAGTGATGAAGTACCACAACCTTCCTCCATACTCCTTCGTGAATATTCAATTACGCTCCGGGTCACTGTCAGTTGTGCTGACCCGTGTTGCTGACATTCATTTGTACTCGAGTACACACGTGTTCACCCATGCATCATCTTTCTTGAATAATACCTAATTATTCCGCTCTCGTCTTGGTCGCGTCTAGTTGTACTCATCGGTGCTCTCGTCCTGATATTTCCCCTTATGTAAGTCATACTCCCTGGTATACCTGCTGACTTACACACTAACTCACTTTAACTGATGTTCACTTGTGTTCATACAACCTTGTACACATTCATGTGTACATACACAAGCCACAAACCGGTGTTTATTAAACCCGAACCCATACAAATCATTGATTTCAGGCCATAAGTATCACCACAAGTACTTTTTGCAACCGCTGTTTGCCGTAACACACACTCGGCATTGTGCGATGAAATTCCTTAATCAAGAGCAAGTGGCCGTTGATAAACTGCATTAACGTTAACGACATGACGACAGGCTTTAAACAATGTTACCGACCGTGACGTGACTACGTTCGACTCCAAATACGGGGAATCGACCGGGCTTGAAATGTGAGTTGGGGTCCCTTCCCGTTGGATCGAAAGGTTCAATTACGGCGGGGCTGGCAGAGCGGAAGCACTCAGCGCGCCTCGGAAGTGGAGCTCACGAAATGCCGCGCGTAAATCAGCCCCTTGGCGCTGCTGTACGCTTTTTCTTAGTTTTACGACATGCGCTCCCTGTGGAGGATTCGTGTTACGTTCTAAACTTCGTTTGGTTTTTTGTGCTTCGCTGTTTTCCAGATCTTACCGCGACTACACCCTCCGATAATCCAGTGCTGTTTTCGGGCGAGCACGCCGAAGATGGATCGCTCTTCCGTTTGCTCGATCAGTTAGAGGGAATTATATGGATTCGGTTGCGCCATTGTAATTCCAGATGGTTGAGCAAGGAAACGCAGCAGTTAGGTCTGTTTGCGGCCGTCGTTACTGGTAATATGCTAGATAACAGCCCTATGGGTGTTTGGTGCGTATTGTGGACCGTTTGCGGCTCGTTTTCGTGTGCGACTTCATATATAATTTCCTCTCTCTTTCCTTCTCTCTTTCTTCCTCTTCCAATCTCTTTATCTTAATTTCCTTTCTACCGACAAGTTTGAAGAACTGAATCACTTTTCAGCGAAGTTTATATGGCTTAGGTTCACTGTATTTTTCGTGCCTGCGAACAAAAAGCCACAGTTCTTCGATAGCGCGAAACGTTGGAAAAGTAAAGTCGCGGCCACCAGCAAAGCCGCACGCCACCCAAAACATTGATTTGGGCATCAAGTTAATAAGTCTTACCACTTGGATACGCATTTTTAGATTATAGTTAGCAATAGGCACTAGTTTAATGATGGAATAAATTATGTATATTTCAGCCTGTCAGTCTCATCACTTCGATATGCATTCTGAATAGGTTAAGCTCATTGCATGCTTACAACACTTATGTGCCTCTGGCGCCGCAGTTGAACGCCCTTTCCGCCACAAGAAAGATGTGGAGCGGTGAACATAGACACAATACTTGTCTGCAGTTCATTAGACTTCTTGCTGTACGACAAGCACTGGAACGGAAATCTCATTACAAGCAACGCAACCATCGCTGTCATGCTCCCAGCACAATTGAGCGGTCCAAAGCCCTCGCACGAATGATGGAACTGTTTAAGCGAAAAAACTGCGGTCACCGTGTCGGTAATGAAGGCGACCACTTGGGCATGCGGGATAGGTGCCTGACTGCCAGAGACGGTTAAAATAGATTGACAGATGACGTGCCAATCATTATCCCTGCGGCGCTGCTCTCGATGAGGCGCGCGGGTGTGGGAAGAAGTCATTCAGCCGCGTCCACGGTTCCCCCCACCCCCCTTGAACCAACGGTAATCAGAAAGCACTCCCTCGGGCGTTAGGAATTAACGCCCATAATATTTCCCAGAATGTTCTTGATTAGGCTGCGGCCAGGTGCTGCTCGCCCTGCAAGACACCGGAGGGCCGTATCTCAGAAAACTTAATCTATGCTTCCACAGCCGCGCTCATTCTATGTCGGTAGCGTTGCAGATGGTAATGAACAAGGATGACATCTACACCGCTGAGACCCACTTTTAATCTGTCTATTCTCCTCCCTCTTGAATTCATCCCCGAACGGCGACCGGCCAGCGCCGCAGTTGCGGAGCTTAAGGGAAAAAAATAAGCTTATTTGGTAAAGCGGATACCCTGGTCTGGTTTGTTGGCGTGTGCAACGGACCGTGCCTAGGCACCATACCGACAGAATGTAAAAATTCACCTTCGTGCTTACACAGCGTTTTGAGACCATCTTTACAATGCAAGTTTCTGCTCTCCGTGTGAAATAACTTTTAATGCTTCCGCATACAAATCTTTACTTGTACCAAAACCAATTGTCTGCGCACATCCGATTGCGCAAGCTCCGATTACACTGACAGCATCTTCTGCGACTGCGCTGCCTAGTGAGACCCTATCCATTAAGGAAATGTGGATACATTCGCTCGTATACGTATGCAACTGTGAGAACTGCCCATTAGTGGTTAGCAGGTAGCCTACTATTTAGTGAGTAGACGGGCAAATAGTTTAAGGTCAGCTTAACAGCTTTTCGTGGGCACTGAGTAAAAACAACACTTTTTAAACGAAGCTCCCTATTGTATAATAGTCTTATAGAGCGTAGAATTCATAATCATATTGTCTTCGCACTATCTCTTGAACCGGGCGTAGTTGGCGCCGCTCCAGTCGTCAGTGCAAGAAAGCTAATTTTGTTTATTTTTATTTTTGTAAGAACCTTAGATGCTCCTCGACACCTTGGTTTTGTTATGCTTGTATACGCCCTCTCTTCAGCGCAGTTCGTAACGCAATTTCTCTTCATTCCCTCTACACCCAATTTCAAGTGAATATATATTAAAAGAACGCTGTAATATTTATTTATGGACCTGCGTGTTGCCTTAAATCAGCCCAAGGCTATCGCTGCGCTGAGGAATGCTTACATGTATGAACTGAGCCTCCAGAAAAGATTTACTTCTTTTTAAGGACTGCTTTTACGGAAAGTACTTAGATGTCGCCAATAGTTGTTTTGAAGTAAAGCACCCCTGCAGCCCATAAATTACGGATGACGGAACCCTTCCAATCCCCAGGGATGTTGGGCAAGGAATGTTGGGCAATCCAAGGAATGCTGGGCATTCAAGAATGTGTAAAAAAATTTGTTACTTTTAATTTTGCGATCCACGTCCAGGGTGGTCCCCTCCATCAGGAAGCGTCATATGCCCACTGAAGCAAACACTAAAGCTCATAAAGCGTTCTCCAAAGTTGAAACGCCGTCTTCCGCTTGAGCGCCCTTTTTTCCCATAAACGGGACGGCCCCGTGCTCTCTAAACCCCGCCGATAATATCAAAACTAAAAATTCCGTAACTCAGATCTGTCTCGCGCCCGGGAGACTTGTACGCGTTAACATACGAAAAGGGGCATGCTTATACACTATGTAACTACAGGTATTTTTACGTACGCTGACCAGTACGCCGAAGAGAAACAAAGAGAGGGGGGATAGGGTACAAGAAATAGGGAGTGAAAATGGACATGAAAAGTTGGATAAAAGGAACATAGAATTGTCTTAAATTGTTACGGTGCATGCTGTATCAGCAAGCAAAAGAAAGAAAATGCGTTTCCCTTCAACGTGCCTCCGAATATATCCTCTGCAATGTTCATCCTACCGCATATGAGGATATATACAGATTGCGGAGATAAGGCTGCCTTTTGTAACAGCACATGGGAATGTCAGTGTAACCCGGGAGCGCCTCCACACATAATACGCACTCTGACCAGTTGGAGGCGGCTTCGACCACACGGCTCTGGAGGACCAGCTCGCATTGGCGGCTCGAGCCCGGACAGTGTGTGCCTCCGTGGGGCCCCCGGGAGAGATAAGGAAGCACGGAGGGACATTTCGTTAATGCACGCGTTGTCCTTTTTGCGGACAACAAAACATACGTACATTGCAAGCCATCCTTAGTCAGAAAACCACGTGAAGACTGCAAAGTCATCAAAGAGAGGGGCGTTGCCACTGAGAGATCAGTGCATTGTCACCATGGAACCTGCCAGTGCCCTCCCGTGACAAGTGTCCTGCCTGGACCGATAATGTAGACAACGACAAGAGATCTCTCTTTGACAGTGTCTGCAGGCGAATTGTACACATACTCCACTTCATGCCTCATAAATTTCTTGGCGCAGGCTCGTGGCTGTGAATGCTAAAAAAATCAAGTGCTCGCACTTAGGGCTCAGTTTGTTGAGAGGGGAGGGGAGTGCAAGCATCAGGCCCGCCATGCTGAAAAGCTCCTGGAGTTCAAACTGTATGACCGCCGTTTTGTTATTCTCCGGATGGAAGCCCTTCTGGAAGCTATCGAGGAAGACTCACATAGCAACTTTGTAGGTAAAGAACTTCCATCGGATATGAGGCAAACTCCAAGCTCTGGACAAGGGTATCGAAACTTAATTGCACACGACTCGGACGGGACGTTTGAAAACACTCTGCAGGACGTGTTGTAACTTACAACCTCCGAAGCTATGTTTGCTTCCAGTTAATAAGTAAATGGAGCGTTTATTGCCTAAGAACGTATCCCGGGGAGGTGTGCTTGTCGTCTACAAGCAGAACATGATTCGAAAACTTGAGCTGTTTGAAAAACAACTCATAAAGGGTAAGACAAATTTCTTATATCGTTAGATCTGTCGCTGCCTGTGAATAAATCACGGAAAGGCGAGACCCGTATTCGTTTAGGATGTGTTTATTGTACTCAGGCTTAGGCCTAATCAAGACTCTATTAACAACTGCAGCTAAAAAGTAGCTCTGGATTGATTAATTGATTCCTCATTTCAGTTAACGCATTGATATTCAGCCTACGAAAATGACGGTCAGATGAACTGCTTTACATATGACTAGGGTTGTTCGTTCTCGGGTAAAACAAGATTTTACCCAATTTTTACACCCCTAACATGTTTCAGGAGTTTCGGGTTAACACCAACTTCTCCACGAATTGGCCTCTTCCAAGTAGCGATCCGCCCAATCGTGCGCTAAAGGTCCGCCGTTCTCTGCCGGTACTTGCACAAGCAATCACCACAAACACATCATTCGAACTCATCGAGTATTGGCATTACTCTACCGCTCGTTACCCCATGCTTGTAAATGCTGCGCTGGCATTGTTCTGCCTAGCTAACGGATGCTGTGATCTCGAGAGAACTTTCAATAATGAATGTAATAAGGATGTGTAAAAAATCGATGACCAGCTTTTTGTGTATACTTTTTAAATGCAGAGCATTTGTATAACTCACGATGTCACCCGTGCGTCGGCGTCCGCAGCAGCCAGCCTCCCCCTACACTATAAAAAGAAAAAGAAATAACAGTTACCGGCGCCTGGTTTCGATCCCATGACCCTGCGGGCGGAACGCAAGGTACATGGTGCTCTACCCACTGCGCCACAAAACGACACAGAATCAAAGGCTACGAACGCGCCTTATATCCTTGACTCATTCAAACTACGTCGTCAGCGGCGTGCGTTGGCGACTCAGCGGCGTGCTAGCGGCGTGATAGCTGCGTGGTGTACACGTGATAGCACCAACCCCCCAAACACTAAACGTTACCGCAATACAACCACCCCCTATAAAGCGGGTTGGCGCGGGCTCCACTCCAGTCAACTCCTGCGCTCTCTTATCTTGCGTTCGTCGGCGGTCGGAGTTGATAAGCCGATAACGCCAGCGTCAACGACGGCGTCAACGATAACGGTGGCTTCGACGGCTTCGTCGTCAACGGCGGCGGCGACAACGGCACCGGCCACAACAACGCCGGCGGCGGCTGCCTGGACGGCACCGTCGCGTTGGCGCGCGTCATCCCCGTGGTGAGCGACATCGACGACGCGGACGCCGCTTCGCTGGAACGGTTCCGGGCGTTCGCGGTGTGCGCGTCGTGCAAGGACTCGTTGGTCCGCGGCGTCGTCCCTTCGATGTGCGTCGCCTACGGCTACAGGTACCCTCCGCGTCCTGCGCACCTGCCCGAGCTCAACGCGGTGGAAGAGCGGCTGATCTCGCCTCGACTGCCGTTCATGAGCATCCGGCGGTTGACGCGGGCGACGGGGCAGTACGGCCCGTACGGCAGTACCACCACCACCACCACCAACCCTACGCCACGTAAACGACCCCAATGCTCTGCATTTACTCGTGTCCCTCGCGCGGGGGCATGCAACGGAGGTTTTTTTTTTCTTATTGCCGGTCTTCGACAGTCCAACACAACACAAAGGTAGAACGGAAAACACACATTCAACAATAAGGCCGCCATGCCATAGTGGGCTGGAGTTGTCTTTTATATTTTGTGCTATTTTTAGGAGGTCATCAATTCCCTGGACTGTCATCATTACTGACTTTGTTCCAAACAAACGCCAAATTTCGGAGAGTATTTGCTAGAAAGCCCTGATGTCCCCTCGACTACCAGCTTGAAACAAACACCCGTTTTAGTGCAGAGCACTTTAGGTGCTTGCCTTGTCGTTGTAGCTCGCTCGCTGGACCCAAGTAGAACCACACGGCGTTCTGTCGTCGCGGCGTCCCACAGAGGCTTCGAAAGCCAAGAGGTTTATGTAGTCAAAAGCGTTCGAAGCTCGTGAACCACTGGCGCTTGTCATACATCTCCCCTTTGTTTAGCGCAACGAAAACTGCAGGCATATTTGAGGCAAAATATACGTAATTAACAGCCAGCGCCCGCGTTCATTTAGTTAGGAAAGCTCGTTGGGTTGGTTTTTACGATAGAAGAAGAAAGAAAGTGATTGTTGGGGGTGGGGGGAAGGGAGATAGAGGTTGATAACTGTCTGGCGTTACACCGAGACCTCAACCGGCCGATATAGTAAGCGAAAAAAAAAAACGTAGGTTGATGCCTCTTTAATAGGAATCGCTAAAACACGAAAGTGAAATGTGCCTTCACAGGAGCATTTACTGTGCATCCATATGAACTTGCACATCGCTATTTATATTACGTCGGTATGGCACCGTTAGACGCATAAATGTTAGACATTTGATTGCACGCGCCGGAACATTGCGCAAATCCGGCTGAAACCACAGCCCCTTGAAAACCGGGCAAACGGAACCGAAACCGAAAGCAGTAGGTGGCGTCAGGGTGACTCAATTCACCGACGTCCCGCGTACACCAAGACGCTGGCGTCGAGGCGCCAACTGTCGGCGCTCATTAGTGTCATGATAAACTACTTCTCTTCACTACTCCTAGACGGCAGCATCTCCTAGACGGCATCTGAATTAAGAAAGTAGTGGGAAAGATATAAGGCGCGTTTGTGGATCTTTTTGCGCTAGAATTCGTAGCACACTGGGCAGAGCGCTGTCTACATCCGTTGCGGCGAGAGAGTTCCTGGCTCGAATCCAGGCGCAGCCGCGTCAGTGGAAACTTTTTCTGGCGACGCCATTTCCGTGACGGATATGACGCTGTTCGGACTTTGGTGCACCCGGGTATAAAACACTTTTGTGTTAAAAGTGGACAGTGCAACATCGGCACCTGCGGGAGGAAAAGCGAGCACAAAAAAGCAAAAAATTGGGCCCATCTCCCCGCGAGGGGGACTCGAGTAAATGCGTCGCATAGGGGGTGGGTGTATTGCGTTAACGTTTAGTGTTGGGGAGTTGGTGGTAGTGAATGCGTTGTATCAGCAGCTTCTTGACGTAGTTTGAATGAGTCAAGGATATAAGGCGCGTTCGTAGCATCCCATTCTGTGTCGGCTTTGTGGCGCAGTGGGTAGAGCTCCATGTACATTGCGTTCCGCCCGCAGGGTCTAGGGATCGAAACCAGGCGCCGGATAGTATTTTTTTTATATAGTGTAGGGGGAGGGGTGCGGACAACGACGGTGCGGACTACGACGGACGTCAACGCTGGTGACATCGTGAGTTACTGAAATGCTCGGCATTTAAAAGTACAGAACTCCCGCTGGCGCAGTTTCATGCAGGGGACGCGCGAGCATTGCGAAGGCGGGATATTTGGAGTGCATTTGGTGGCAGCAGTGAACGGCGCTACAGTCCATTATGGCGGATCACTGCTCTGCACTTCCGACAGCTTTCACGTTCAGAGGAACGACGTTAATTTTTCAACGCGTTAGAGTTAAAAAGCTCGTGATACTTCTGATAAAATAAACTGGGTGTATTGCTTAGTACATCTCAAAAACGCGAATTTCGAAATCTTTTTAGAAAAAAACAAACGATTTCCTCCCTATTATCAGCTTCAAAATAGCACCCGAATTTCACCCTCCTATTTAAAACAAATATAATCCGCAAACGAACAACCCGAAGTTTAACTAATTCCTATCCGGCTAGGTTACTTACACGGTTCTTGTTAGAAGAGGGTGGTTGAAGCAACGTGGACAAAAACGGAAAAGAGACCGGGTGGCACAATGAAGTGAAAACAAATATGGAATGGATAACAAAGTTGGGAGATATCAAATCAATTTCCACAGTGATATAGGTTCCACAGTTGTATATAGGTTCATGACACACTCAGAATATTAAAGGAGTACTGACACCAAATTTTGACACCTAAAAAATGATATAATTGGCTTCATTAGTTTGTACAGATGCCTCACAGAAATTTTTCAGCGATCCGAGGCCGGAATCACATCTAAAATCGATTTTGATTGTCCCTGCCGCGAGCTTCCACAAATCGGCAGCACTAGCGAAAATCGCTTTCGGCGTGACGAAACATCGGCCGGCGTGTCTGGCCGGATTCAGGGTGACGTCGTATAATCGTTTTCGTAACCGGAAACGATATCCTGCGCTGCTATTGTCGGTGGTATTCGTTTGGGCAGGAGACGTACGGGTGTAGCTGTGTGAGCAATACTTGTAAACATTGCGCACTTTGCGTGTTCGACGTCTTTGCTCTTTAGTTCGTGGCCGGCGCATGGTGTTCCCTTGCACTGGTGCCGAAAACTGCGCGGTGCGCGATGGCGGTGCGCGTCGCCGAGCTCGCCCAAGTTGTGCTATGGCAAGCTCGCGGAATGCGAAGTACTGCTCGTGGAAGCCTGTCCGAGCAAATCGACGACGACGCCAAGATGCATTATTTTTCACGCGACGACATGCAGCGCTAAACGTGGACTGAGTTCGTGCGCGGCGGCGGCCGCAAGAACTGTCGCCCAAGCCAGCGGGCGCGGCGTTGCTGGGGTCAGCTTGGGTGTTGGGAACTTCAGGCTTAGTATCGTTGCGAATATTTGATCGCCGGTATCTGTACAACTGCGAATGACCATCCCTTACACAACTTTTCACCACACTATCATCCCCTTTCTCGCATACTGAGCTTTATTTTGGCGATAATTGCTGTTTCAGCGATCGGTGACCAAGACATCTGCCGTGGGCTGTTTTGATTCTAGCGCGCAGGTGGCGCCATCTTTCGGCCGCTCGCCGCACCGCGGTGCCGGCAGTGCTGGGTCGGAGCGCCGAACCTCCGCTGCCGATCAGCATAGACTTGCCATCGCGGCAAATATCTGAACGCCGCTTTTAAATTCAGCGCTGATAACAACCCCTAGCACAATTTTTCACCACACTAACATCTACTTTCTCGCATGTGGAGCTTCTTTTTCGCGATCAGATTGATTATAAGAGTGTCGACAAGCTGTTGCTATCACGGTCTGCGCCGGTTCGAGCCGCAGTGATATTAAAAAACGGACGACAGCGAAGACATCGCCGGCCTAATCGCCTGGCCAAATAAAGTTGCTCTGTCTGTCGGGTGGCAGCGACTCATCCGAGTCTGACGATTCAGACGACATGTCGACTGCTCGGGTGAGTGCGGACCATGTGCAATCGTAGCAGACGATGCGGCGAACGTCCCTGACGTCATGGATGAGACCGTGACGTCAGACTGGCCCGCTTGCAGGCTGGCCTTCGAACGGCAATTTTCCCGCGCGGCGACCGAATTTGAAACTGGTTGCAATAAACGTGCTATAATTAATTCTGTGTTGGCGGCTGACGGCTTTCGGTTCGATTTTCGTAGTTACTGGGCCAATAGGTATTCTTTACAGCGTAAAAATTGAAAGTGAGAAATTTAGTGTCAGTACTCCTTTAACCAGGATTCAGCGCTATTATAACGATACGTTTTTAACGAGAAACATTCCTCGTAACCATGGATGAAAAGGTAGAGCATTCCCCACTGCTCGTAGTTTCGGCGTCAGTCAAAACTGCAGTGGCGTCGTTAGACATGTACTTAACTTTCCGTCCAGATTATAAAGAGTGCAAGAGTTCTAAAGCTACTAAAACTGAGAGATAGAGTACGAGATTTCGCGTATCTTAATTATGCAGGGAGAAACGTGAACGTTGGAGTGATTGTTATCGGAGAAAAGCCAGTCACCAGCTCAACTAAGCCCACAATATAGCGTCTTAGGCGCGAACGGCTTCTTGCTGGCTTAACTATATAACTGTCCCGCCACCGAAAGCCACCAAAGCGTCGTTACTACAAAACAAGGGGCTGCTAATTAGACAAGCCTTGCCTGACCTCCGACCTCGTCGAACGTAATCCCCGTAGTGAAGGAACACTCAAGAAATTTTCAAACATTGCCTAATTACTTCTACAGATTGAAGTTTAACGCGCAGACCAAGTTGTGAGCTTTTTCGGCCGGCTTACACGCATTGTTTAATAAGAAAAAAATGCGTTGGAAAACGTCGCTTTTTGTTTCCTGTTTTATTTTCCTTGTGCTCCGCCCTCCCTGCCTATTGTCTGACGTCACCAAAGCAGAACCCCTTTTCCTGGTTTCCATCTATCTACAGAAGCGGAAATGCCACGACATAATATTCCTGATGGTGAATGCGCAGCCGCCATTATTTGCTACTGCAACCGCATCATAATGGAGCACCGGCACACGCATTGTGATTTTGCGGTGTACAAAGCCGTCGTGACAGCGAGAGAGCGTTCGGAAAGCGCGTATGAGTGCACGTATTTACCGCCTGCGAGTGTTCTCGCCGAAAGCGACAAAAAGTGAAAGGTTGAGACTGGAGAGAACAGGCTTTGAAGATATCGCGGAAATGGAGCAAGGTGGCGACGGCTCCTGAAAGGTTGTCGGTACTTGGAAAAGCCGCCGTGGACATGACAGAGGGGCTTTAGTACGACAGAGTGGAGACAGCGTCACAATGACGTCACTAAGAAATTTAAAACACCCACATTTTCACTAAGCTTCCATTGCAGGGCATAGTGCTGTAATCTTACTCCGTGGTAAACCAATAAAGAGCTATAGGCTGCCCGAAGGGGAGTGGAGTAGCATGCTGTTCGAGAATTGATTTCAGAAAAATGCTTCAAGCTGTGGTAAAATTTTTGGACGTTGATCACTGTATTCCCTTATTTTCCACTCAAACGTTCCACGATATTAAACTTACGCGCTGATTTTCTTTCCTTTTTGGGCTACGTTGAGACTGAATATTCCTGACACCGAAGCAAGAAATTACGAATGTAGGAAGCGGGGAAAATTCGAAACCGTATTTAGAACATCGTGAACAGAGCAAATATTTCCTATAACAGCCAACCCAGTGAAAACGCTTACGCTACGCGGCCACGAATTCCCAAAAAATACACCCCCAAAAAATCCGCGCAAACAGTTCACACATCACGCAGCCCAACCAATATCCGCACAAGACATTTCCTGCTCGAAAAAGTTCGTTCTGAGAGCAAAAGTTACACGGCTACCAAAATAAATGTAAATAAAACAGTTGACCTGCCCACGGCCATCGTCATTTGGCCCCCCGATTCGCTGGATTGCGCAGGCTCTGTGTCGCCTGACCTGGCAGCTCTCCCCAGCCCTCGTTACGAAGTCCATACGATGAGTCAGTTTATGTGGACGCCAATATTGCGTGCTACGCTGGTTCCCTACAAGTTCGCAAGTTAATTTCAGCACCCCCAGGCATGCTGCTCGTCAGGCAGGAAAGCAGATTTGTATCGGTGGCTATCTTTCCCCTCTGACAGCAACTCCTCCCTCCCGTCCCGCCTGACTTGAGACTCGATCCTGTTATTTGGTTGTATTGCAAGCATATTGCAAGCCATTCTAGCGTGCATCTTCCAAGGGAGCGGTGCATTGAACATGTTTTGTCATCCCAGCACCACCAATGTTTTTCGAGACCACCTGGGCAAGCGCACAAGTGACGCGGATGGGCGGGTAGTAACGAAACACAATTGGGGTTTCCTCCTCTACCCCTTCCGCCGCGCGTGGCCTTCGGCGTTACCCCTTTCGGCGAGCCCGCACCTTCTTCTTCCATATTGACAGTTACGGAAACAATGGCCCCGAGAACCTTGATTGCTACTATGAAAACGGCTTTTGTGTATACAGCACTTTTCCTTAAATTTGCTTTACAACGTATGATGCTGACGTAACCAATATTTTAAACTCATTTTATTCGGACTGCGAGACTTCTTCTCCTGATGACCTAGGAAACGTCGCTGTTGTAAGGCACCTTCGCGTTTAGATTGCCATTTAGTCGTGCCAATTTATGTCAAAGATGATATCTCTGCTTCCAAGTTGCGTTTCCCATTCTTCGTTTAACAATACAACACATGCTTGTCTTTAATTATAACTTTTCTCGTGCTTTGAATCTGTGAGAAAAAGACACTAGCGTCAAAGTATGATCTTTTACCTGTATTATCTTTTTGGTAGCGGTAATGGGAAGCCTTACTTTCATTCGGAGGTAACGTAAAGCCGTAAGGTCTTCCATGTATGTGGCGGGACGGGTAGCGTATTTAGTTAGCCTTTTCTCTCATGCTACCCACACTGGCTCTAATGAAGCATTCAGGAGGAATGTGCGGTTGCTTCAATGACAATTAGTTCCTCGGGGTTGAAGAAAAATTCAAGGCCATTCCGCCCCTTGAAAACGGATTACCAACGGAGCTGTAAACATTATGTTAAGAGAAGTTTGTGTAAACATTGATTTCCTAAATTATTGTCACTTAGTAACGACGGTCACAAGTGGCGGTCTCGCAACTGCGGAGACATTGTTGGATAAAGTCAAATGGTAGGCCCGTACGCCGCGATGTTTTGAGAGTGTTGTTGATGAGGGCGCATTTCACTGCCTCTCTGTTCACTCGCTTGGCTGAGTTTGTCCGGTCCCGTATTTCATCGCGGTGTACTGACCTGGAGGACCACCTTTCGCGACCACCCAGTTAAAGCACGTGCAATGGAACCCCTCACGCTTGAAAGACACGTGGCACCTGGGGAGTTTTTATTTGAGTACATGGAGATTTTACCATGTACAGCTCCGCTGTAAAATTGCCTTCGGAGCCTAGCATGCAAAATGTTCTTTATAGTGCACCGTGGTGTGTCCCCTAAACGCACAGCAACTCAAACCTTAGCAAAGACCCACGGTCGTCTACCTACCCCGTTTCTCAGCATGAGCCTAAAAGCACAGCTCATTTTGATGTGCCGATATGGGGGCAGTCGTGTTCACAAGGGAATAAATGCTGCTGTCTTTGAGCTCCGCTCGCGCCTCTCTGTCTTTTATAAACCACATCAGAAGAGTAGGCATTCTATCTTAATACTATTAAACTGAAGCCGTAAGTGCAACAACCCGTCGCGGGCATTCGTGGCCCCTAAGTGGCAAGGTACGAACGCCGGTCGTGCCAAAGGTCAATATTGAGCCGTGCGGGAACAAACGAAGCACACGACCTCAAGTCATCGTCCCCTACGCTCTTCCTGGCCCCCTGTGGCCGATAAGCCAGGAGGTATGCATACCGGTCGCCGGCAGGAATATATATTTTGCCATTTTCTCGGAATCGTACGGGCGCGCCAAGGCCATTGACACTTCTTCGAGAGGCATGACGTGCAAGCGATGGGCAGGAACAACGAGCACGGTATTCTTTCAGAGAAGCGAAGGCCACCACCAAAGTTAAACGCCCTATCGCCCAAGGATGAACGGTCATCATCTCTCAAGAAATGGGCAAGTGAAACTGTTTTTTGTTGAGTGTTTAAAATCCCTGTGAAACGATATTCAGTACCCACCCAAATTCCCGCCAGCGTGCCGGGAGACGCTACTGCAAACTGCTAAACTCACCTTTTTCCGTTTCAGATTTCACGAGATCCCGGGAAGAGACTATTGCATTGTCCACTAACCATTGACTCATTTCACAGGGTGAAAAAAAACGATTATGATAAACTGCAGAGCCAAGACAAGCAGGACGCCAAGTATTAAATCTCTAAAAATCGACCAGCATGTTGGTGGTCAGCCTACACACTAAAGGAAATTAAGTTAACGGCAGATAATGCCAACGTCGACACCCACCCCCTACACCTTCGGGAGGCCCATCGCAGCCCTGCTCGTAGGCGGCAGAGAAAATATCGGGCCCACATTTTTATAATACATGGGGAAGAGTGCGCCAATCAGTTGGGACGACCAAATTAAAACCAAATTTGCGGCGACGTGGAAACTTCCCTTAGTAAGGGGAAGCGTCGAATAATAAAGGTAAGTTGTTCTCGCCAATCTCGATTGAAAGCCATTTGTCAGAAAACACGTGCAACGCCTCGCCGATAATTTTCCAGGCTCTGAGGAAAAACTTTCTAGAACCAGTAAAGAAGAAATTTGTGAGCTAAAACAGCAACCAGTCGTTAAACAGACGGATACGAGGGAACCCCAACCCAGATCTTTGTCATCCATTCACATGCTCATAGCCGGACGCTGGCCTGGCCAAGCTCACGACGAAAACACACCGGGAGAAGGCGAACCAATAAACGAGATGACACGATACACGGTCGAAAAGATTGAGAAAGGTCTAATCGAGTAAATAAACAAGGTATCGGGAGTGGCAGGCTCCCTCCAGAAAAGATTGAGAAAGGTCTAATCGAGTAAATAAACAAGGTATCGGGAGTGGCAGGCTGCCTCCAATGTGTCAACACACCCACGTCACCATGCTCCCAAAACCCAACGAACCCCTTGGAGGCATTCTACCTCAGGCCGATGTCTCTGACTTTATTCGTCCGTAAACTAATAGACGGCATGCCCCGCACGGGGCACCTTGAGTATTCATGGTGACGGTACTGGCGATACCGCGGACCCCGAGCCCCCCAACATAAGCTGTGACCTACCGTGGTGATGTGTTTTTAAGGTGAAGGGTAGAAACCTCAAACGGTGGCCGTCGGAGCCCAGGTCAAGCTCCGGCGGATGGGCTCCCTGTCTGTTTACCAGGCAGGGAGCTCCGGGACCTCTCTCGGTATCAGGGTAACCCGAGCGAAGGAAGTACCCCCGTCCCCTGCTTTTTCCTATGCCATATGGTAAATCGAAAAACCCCCTCCAAACCTGATCGGACCCTGAAAAGGGTCCGCACCGAAGAATCTTTTCCACCTCTTCCTGCCATCAACTCCCCGAAGCCCGACAACTACGCACGTTTTTTGATAGTCGAATCTGTTGACAAATCCAAGCCTCTTTCTTCACAATCCGTATTCCTTGTATCGAAGTTTCTTGAAGCCATCCTTGGCAAGAGGTACAATGCTAAAAAACTAAGAACCGGTGAAGTCTTAGTTGAGGTCAACACGCAGCAGCAAGCCACAACTCTCATCAGCCAAACCCGCATGACAGACCTTGATATCAGAGTCACACCCCACCGCAGCCTCAACAGCTCCCAGGGTGTGATATCTGAGTCAGATCTCCTAACCGAGACAGAGACTGATCTGCTCGAAGGCCTAAAAGACCAAGGCGTGACAGCAGTAAGGCGCATCGTCATTAGGAGAGACAACAAAGAAATAGCCACCAAACATCTTATTCTGACTTTCGACCGCTGCACACTGCCCGAGAATGTCAACGCAGGTTTCATCCGTTGTTCTGTCCGGCCGTACATCCCGAACCCGCGGCGCTGTTTCAAGTGCCAGAGGTTCGGGCATGGTACCAACTCCTGTCGCGGCAGAACAACATGTGCCAAATGCGCCCAGCATGATCATCTCTCCGACAACTGCACTGCAACCAACTTCACCTGCCCGAATTGCCAGGGTCCATACGCAGCAGCTCTCGCGCTTGTGAAAAGTTTCATCTTGAGAAAAAAAATCATTAACGTTAAGGTAACCGAAAACATCACTTCCCAGGGCGCGAAAGAGGTTCGCCTCTTTCCCCTGGGGAGGTGCGCCGACGCAGCTCGCCTGGGTGGAGCGGCGTCTTGTTTCGGCAGGGACCCAGTGCCGAGAGCGGACTTGGTCCCGCCGGCGACCCCCCCCCCCCTGGGGCTGCCTCTTGCAGCCCAACCCGCCTCCGCACCGCTCGCTCACCCAGCAGCGGCTGTGGTGGCAAACAACGTCTGTTGGGGATGCCGCTGCATACACTGCTCCTCTCCACCGGCCCAAAGCACACGCAAGGGCACGGAGATGGAGACGGAGCAGTCGCAGCGACCCCCTCCCCCGCCTCCTGCCTGTGCCCATCTGTCGTGCTTCTCACGCCTTCGGCACTGGCAGCGCAGGCAAAGAACACCCGAAAGGGTACCACGTCAAGGGGGCCCAGTCCGCTGGGCACCCCCTTGCCTTCAGATGACGACATGGACGTCGAGCCCTTCCGGCTGCGACGAGCGGGCTGCGACGTCCAGGTCAGTAGAGAAGGCCAGAAAACCCCTTCCAAGAGTCCAAGCCCCGAAAGACCCACATAAATAGTCACACTCCAGTAGCTCCGAACACATCATAATGGGAAGAGAAAACATAATACAATGGAACTGCAGAGGCCTTCTGAATAATCTTGACGATGTATACGAAATACTGCATGCTTATCAGCCAAGTGTAATGTGTGTTCAGGAAACACATTTGAATTCTAAAAACACAAATTTCTTGAACATTTACTTGATACACAGAAGGACAGGGATGGCTGCACGCACTCTTCTGGCGGTGTGGCCATAATTGCCCGGAAATCCTTAGCCTGCCACCCTGTCACTCTGAACACTGTCCTTGAGGCTGTTAGCAATTCGAACAATAATATTTAATAGGTTGATAACGGTATGCTCCAATATATATTCTCCTGATCTTGCACTTTCGAGCTCTGACTTCGAGGCGTTGGTTGACCAGCTGCCCGAACCATACATCTTAACAGGCGACCTTAATGCTCACATTCTCTATGGGGCTCTTCTCATACGGATGCCCGGGGTCGCCTGATAGGAGTGGGTTTCTTACATCCTCTGGAGATGCCTTTTCAACAATTAACAGCCTACATACCCATAACATAGGACACAAACACATACTCATATCTGACTTGGCTGTTGGCTCTGCAGTTCTCTTTCCTCTCTCGAGTGGGTGTGGGCACTGACCATATGGCAGTGACCACTTCCCCACCTCACTTAACATAGCATAGGTAAAGGCCCATGCAGTCCATCTTCCATAATAGATTCAATGAAGCACGAGCTAACTGGAATACATTTAACAGATACATCCAAACTACACCACACATCACAGGACACCTACACGTTGAAGAAGCTACCCAACTCCTCACGGCGCACATCCTCGACGCCGCCGAAAGGTCCATTCCCACGCCTCTGGTGCCCCGCGCAACCAGCGGAGGACCGTGGTGGAATGAGGACTGTAGGCGGGCGCGAGAGGCCCAGAACAAGGCGTGGGGTATCCTTCGTCGGTACCCCACGTCGGGAAACCTCCTCTTGTTCAAACGGGCCAAGGCATTAGGAAAACGTGTGCGCCGTGAGGCAAAACGAGAGAGTTGGCGTACATTCATAACATCAATAAACTCCTACACAGACACACGGAAAGTATGGACACGAATACGCAAACTCAAGGGACAACAAACACACAGCCTGCTCTGGTCAGCACTACAGGGGACACACTCGAAGACCAGGCTGACACACTCGCACAACACTTCCAACACGTTTCGAGTTCAGCACACTACACAAACACTTTCATGAAACACAAACAAATGGCCGAAAAGAAGCCTATACTAGATAACAATAGGTCAACATCTTCTTATAACTCAGAGTTTTCACTGCATGAGCTGAGGGCTGCTTTGAGCACGTGTAAACCCTCAGCTCCAGGCCCAGACAACATCACATACACAATGATACAGCACCTGCACGCAGACACTCTTCTAACACTCTTACAGCTATACAACAAGATATGGCTTTCGGGGCACATTCCAAACTCTTGGAAGGAGGCTATAGTTGTAGCTTTCCTGAAGGAGGGAAAGGACCCGTCATCCCCCTCAAGTTACCGTCCTATTGCCATGACGAGCTGCCTGTGCAAGCTCTTAGGGAAGATGATAAATCGCAGGCTCGTGTACTTCCTTGAGTACAACGGTCTTCTCGAGAGCAGCCAGGCAGGCTTCAGGGTGGGGCGATCGACGAACGATCAACTGGTAGCTCTTGACTCGTACATCAAGGATGCCTTCGCGCATAAGCAGTATTGTTTAACTGTGTTTTTCGACCTTGAGAAGGCATACGACACCGCTTGGCTTTATGGGATCCTTAGGACCTCAAGTCATTCGGTGTTTCGGGTAACATGTTGAACGCTCTTGTCAGTTACTTGTCAGACAGAACGTTCCGAGTAAGACTCGGTGGTGCACTCTCAAAGGTTCACGTGCAAGAAAATGGCGTGCCACAAGGTGGCGTGTTGAGCTCCACTCTCTTCATAGTAAAAATGACCTCTCTTAGTAAGGCACTGCCACCTACACTCTCTTATTCCATGTATGTAGATGACGTCCAGATATCCTATAAATCGTGCAACATGTCAATCTGCGAACGTCAAGTCCAGCTTGGTGTAAAGAAACTTGCCGGCTGGGCAGACAAGAATGGTTTTAAATTGAATCCTGTAAAAAGCTCCTGCGTTGTGTTCTCCAGGAAGCGCGGGGTCCATCCGGACCCAGACATTCATCTTAATGGCGTGTCGCTTCCTGTGAACAAGGAGCACAAGTTCTTAGGTGTTGTGTTTGACCACAAACTCACATTCATTCCCCACATCAAGGAACTTAAAAATAAATGTCTCAAAACAATGAATATACTTAAGGTTCTCTCCCACCAATCCTATGGTTCCGACAAAGAACTCCTGCTTCGCTTGTATACTGCTTTGGTTGTGTCTCGTTTGGACTATGGCAGTGTGGTGTATGGGTCGGCGACTAAGAGAGAGAGAGAGAGAAGATGACTTTATTGAATGTTCCTGCGGAGGGAGAGGGCTACGGCCACGCAGGGCCGGCCTCTCCTAGACGAGGGTTAGGTCGTCCCCGAAGCAATGCCTCGCGGGCGTCGGCGCGTTCGGCGCGCGTTGGGTGTGCGGGTGTTGACCCGTCGACCCTCCGACGACGCTTCCCTACGCTTCTGCCCTGCAAGAGCAGCCTCGAGCCGCTGGATAGTCCGTATTTGTATCTCGTGCTCACTCGAGTTCATGGCGAGAGTGGTGTCCTCGGGCATACGCCTTGCGTCGTCTGCCTCTATTAAATGTCTTTCACAGCCCCACATCAGGTGGGCTAGCGTTGCATTTGTTCTCTTGCACATACTGCACAACACGTTTTCGTAGATGTCGGGGCACACGTGGCGCGCGAGCACCGGGGTGAGCACTGAGTTCGTCTGTAGTTGCCTGTAAAGCACTGCTTCGGCGCGGTTGAGCTTCGGATGAGGGGGCGGTTTGGTCCGCCTCCCAAGCCGGTACCATTGTAGTATCTCCCCATATGATGCAAGGGGTTCTTGTTCAGCCTTGCGAATTCTGGACCCAGTGCTACACTTGGGCCTTCGTCTTGCTTCGGGTGCTTTTCGCACTAGCCCTGCCGAGAGTCTTTATGTCGAGTGTGATAAGTGGAGCCTTGAGAACCAACGAACGTACATGGACTTGCTTTATGCTTTTAAAATTTCGTCGCTGAATAATCATCCTTTTTATCCTGTCCTTAACGATACATCAACATCTCTGCTCTTTGTAAATCGCCCATCCGTTCCTCTGCCCTTTTCACTTAGAGTGAGAGAGCGAGCCTCGGATCTCAGTGCTTCGTTTTTAGATGTGTACAGGTCATCCTTTTCTAACAGTTTACCGCCTTGGCAAGTTCGCCCTGTGTCGTGCGACCTTTCTTTTATGAGACTTGACAAAAATCGTGTACCACGAGCTGGAATACTGCAGCACTTTCTGTCTTTGCAGTTTAAATACACATGTGCAGAATTTTATAGTGACGCTTCTAAAACCTACACTATGGTGCCGTGCGCTGCTCATGGTCCAAATTTCAATGCAGCCAGAACCATGAGCGTGCACACAACAATTTTTTCAGCAGAAGCGTATGGAATTTTACTGATTGTACGACACATTCTTGAAAATCAAATTCCCAATTCCATCATCTATACAGATTCTTTGAGTGTTGTTCGCGCACTGTCATCGCACAAGCCCCCCAAAAACCACATAGTTAATCTTGTATTCAACACTATCATGTCCGTGTATGCACAAAAGCATGAGCTGGTCCTCTGCTGGGTCCCAGGACACGCAGGGATCGCTGGGAACGAGTTGGCAGACGAGAGGGCCGCTGCTGCTGCACTCAGGAACACTGTAGACATTACAACGATACCCTACACAGACCTCAAGCCACACATAAGACAACACCTGCGCAGAACATGGCAAACACACTGGGACGAACAGACAGACAACAAACTACATGTAATTAAGCCACACTTGGGACGGTACACAGCTGACTCACACAACAGACACACGGAAGTCGCCTTGGGTAGGCTGCGGATAGGGCACACCCATGCGACGCACTCGTATCTGCTGACGGGATCTTCTAGACCCCAGTGCAGCAGGTGCGGAGAGGCCCTATCCGTAGTGCACATACTAATCACATGCAAGGCACTTCACACAACACAAAACAAACACTTCAGAGAACTCTACAGACAACATATTCCCCTACATCCATCGTTGTTTCTAGGTGACGATGCCATGGTTTCCGTGAAACGTGTGTTTGAGTATTTGTCAGACGTCAAGTTTTTAAACCTCATTTCCTATCACGCATAATCAAATCTGGTCCTATACACCAGCCATCACCATTTTCTTTAATTGATTTTACTATGTTCGGTTTACACGTTTTTATACCTACCTTGTGTGGTAATCACTTCTTTTCATTAAATAACGTCTTCTCTGGCGCTCTTTGCCCTCGTTGGCCTTGCGCCATTAAACACTAACCATCATCATCATCATTAATAGACGGCATGGTTTTTGAGAGGCTAACACATCCCGTAGAAAAAGCAACAGACGAAATAAATAAACTCCCAGTTGAATGTAGGGGTGCTGCCCCAAGTTTACACTTAGGACATCCTGTTCCAGATCAAAGAAGAGGTCACCGACAGCCTAAGCAATTAGTAAACAAGCGACACCCCGTTGACTCAAATGTCAAAGGAGCTTCTAACAACGTGTCACGCATGGCCGCATTTCAAAACCTAAGCACGAACTATCGCTCAGAGAAAGCCGCCGACTACGCCCGGTACTTCTTACGGTATCGCGCAGTAACCTTGAGACGAGAGAAACTGGCATGAGACAGAGTGGCAAGAGACAGAGTCTTGCCATTTCGCTCTTCGGTTTTAAAGGGACTCTGCAACACTTCTGATTGAAACTTTCACTCTATTTTTCACGTGTGGAAGCACTGTGAAAGCTGTAGTTATCGCCAGCACGGATTGCGCTGTGTGATTCGCTTGTTGCAGCAGACACGCGTTGCGTTTCTGCTTTGCTTTTGCGGCTTTCTTTTTAATATGGCTATCGAATGTGTTCATTGCTGCAACTGAAGAAAAACCGGCCAATTGCTGCTACACCGCTGTAATGACGTCAATCGGGCGGTCGAAGAAAGCCAAGACCGTGATAGATAGAAAACTATTTTGTGCAATGGTCATAGAGCAGGGATTTTTGGCTGAGGTTCTTTGCGACCCCTATTTTAAGTACTGGATGAGTTCGTTGACTACGTCCCGGCAGCACTAAGATTACAAAAACATCTTGAAAGGAGTGTTGTAGCGTCCCTTTATTGGTCCATTTACCTGGCAAGCTTAACGCCACTCCCGGTAAAAGCCACCTTCGCCAGTGACATTACCTTTTTGGACCACCGAATGCTTGACGGGAAAGCATTCTTCCTTACATGAAGCTGTGAATAGGGCTGGAAAAGCACGGTCATTAGATTTCTCGGCAAGGCCTGAAATTCTGATGCCCAGTAGGAGGTCGAGAGTTAAACCTCCAGCGGAGGCTCCTCACCACGAAGTCAGCTTAACGACTCTGCCATCGCGAAGGTGGAAACACTCCCAGTAATGCACCTGACTTTAGAAGAGATGTGGTAGGTTCCGCCAACTTTAGAAACTACAGAAAGCTGTCACCCACGTAGCCCGTCTCATCAAAAGGGGACAAACCAAAAATTAGCTCCCTTGCACTCTGTGAGGATGGATGACCTGCGAAGGTGGACGCAGTCGACGGTGCGCATGAAACAAACCGCGTTTGTTTGCAATTTGCGATTGAGCATACTTCCTAGCCATTTAGCTGACTGAAACTTGGAAGGACTTGAGCCATAGTCTAGCGAACAAACATGGGGCTGTCTGTTTCCCTCTCGCGTCGTTGGCATCTTACTCTCTGTGTAACACGCAACCCAATCCGCTCGAACAGTGAAGACACCAGACAGGTCAGGTTCGGCTGTAGACATCCATTTGTAAGCCTCCCGCCAGCACAACGGACATGTCATCAGTGAAGGCATGAAGCCTACAGCTTCGCGTGGACGCCCTCCCCCCCCCCCCCCCCTCGTTCCCCCTCCACTTCCCGCACCTGCAAACATAAGCCGGCAACCGTTTGTGTGCGCGCACCTAAACGTGAGAGACACCTGCGAATAACAGTTGTGAAAGACGGGTCGGCAGTGGCGATAAGGAACCCCGGAACTGCGCCGAGTAAAGCGGCTTCGCTGGAATGAAAACTGGGAGGGGGGGGGGGGGGGGTTAGACTTGTAAGAAAGACACGGGCTGAGAGAATAAAATGATACAGGCCCTGATAATTAGTATCACCTGGAGCACCACACCGCGGGTTTAAAAATCGCTGAAAGAGAGCAACCTTTCAGTTTAATTAATCCGACATATCAATTAGCACCCACGCACTGACCAAACCGAATTGCTTATGGGGACAAACCTGGTGCGATCATACAACGTACCCATACGAGCGCTAGGTTCCTTGCATGCAGAAAAAAGTGGTCCCAGCCTCACTCCCGAGTCCTGGCCTTACCCAATGTTACGAATCAGCAAGCGGTGTTGCGGCGTTGGTGTGTGCGCGCGAGATACAAAGCTTTGTGCATTGCGGGAAAGTTCCGTGTGTGGTGGTGAAGCCAGCTTATCAGGAGCGACGTGTTGGAACAAGCTGGAGGTGGCTGCCGCGCGCCACTCGGGGTCGCTGAGTCACTGTAGCAGCAGCCGTTGCGGGAACCGGTGCCAACTGGCTAGGCATAACCCTGATCGAACAAGCCTTCTGAAAACGGCGGACGTGTGGTGGACCAGGTTAGACTCCCCGCCCTTCACCCTCGATCTCTTTGGCATAGCGTGCACCGGGTTCAGGTGAATGCATCGCAGAATCTGGGCATGGTGTCTTGTGTATTCGAACATTTTGGTGCCGTGCACAACAGCCTGAACGCATATTGACAGTTTGGAATTCGGGGTATATATGCTCGCCTTTCCGCGAGCCGAGACCAGTGCGTATGCGGGCCCTGCTGAAAAGGTTTCTCTGCCCGTTCGAGTTGTCATGTTGTAAGCACGCCAGCGTGCTGCTTCCTGCATCAGCACTGCTCTCTTGTCGGCATGCATTAAACAAGTTATGTTTAGCCCTCGGCTCTTCCTCGGCGACACGGAGGCAGCTCTTCTGAAAGCTGCTAATCTACCACGCGGCGCCACTGCACGGGTCGTAGTCGGACGTCCTCGCCCATGTAGCCCCAAGAAATCAAATCTGCTCCGCAGCGCGTAGCCAGGGCTACCCTTATTTCATTTAGCACCATTTTCTCTATACGCCCTCAGGCCTTAATTCCGAGAAGAATTGTCCGAAAATTCGGAGTATTTTCTTCTAGTGCCTTAGCACTCTTCTATAAAAAGTCTGCATTGTCCGTTTTCTTATAGCCGGATCTGACTATTAGTACCAAGATTGAGGCACTTTGGCACGTTTTAGTTCGCGCTGCGGTTTATTCGGCTAAATTGAGCGACCTTCCGATTCTTTGGTTCTTTTGCTATTATTGCTAATGATCGACATTTACACTTTGTAGTAATTAAACGACTTAACCTCACCAAATTTGGATTTTTTGTGCAGATACAAAGTGTTACACAGTTCGTGCTTTTTTTATAAATTTTGCACGTTGCTGCTTTTTAGCGGGAATTTAGTTTTGTAACATTCACGTAGTGACGCTGGATTGCATAGACGTTTGTGATTTGATTAATTCATTTGTAGTTTTTAGCAGTGTAGCTGTTTAGGTGGAGCATTGTCCGTCCATCGCACCAAAAAACCTCGAAGTGTGAAGGAAAGCGGCGAGGAGGCAATGAGCGTGCGAGGAGGGGTTGGGAGAGCGCGCATCAAGGAAAAAATATGTGGTTTGCTAGAGAGGTCTCGGAAATCGAACCCGGTACATTTACGCGGTGAAACCGGCAATCGAACAACTGAGCCACCCAGAAGGCCCGAGGGGTGTGGGGGTTAGCAGCACTGGGGAACATTCATGTCTGCAGTCAATTGGAAAGAAAAAGAACGCTTCCGGTGGTCGAATCAAGCCCGGGCCCCTCGCATTATGAAACCGGCGTCTCTCCAGCCGAGCTGTCATCGCATTCCGAACGACAGCATTTCCTTTGGGTTCGTTTGAAGCGCGTTGGCTTTGGACTTTCCGCGGGTTCTAGCCCGTGCTAATGCTGTCCTCTTGGAGAGAGATGAGAAAGCCTGCGGACGAAATGGTCCGGGCCTTCCAGCCATGGAGAAATTTCAGCGGCAAGATGGGAAATAAATTTGAGGTGCAACAGCCGGGTCTCCGACGAAGAGAGAGGGCCCGCCATCTCTGCTGTTTCTCCAGCCTTGCACTACTAGTTCAAGCTGCGCCAATTTCTTTTAGTTCCTTCGGCAGATGGTCGACATTTACGCTGTTATAAAGAATACATGCGTTAATTTAGCGAACTGTGCATTTTTGGGCAGCTACAGGGTATTATAAGATTGGTGTCCTGGGCTAATAAACAAAGAATTCTTACGCCTTAATAAACATATTACAGTAACAATTCTCTGATAGGCACTCCTGACCACGTGGCAAATGCGGCAGACTGACCACGAGGAGACATTCAACTTTTGGGAGACGAGTGGTACCTGCCCGTCCGGCTCTATTCAGTGAAGACGTCATGAGTAGGAAGCATAGCGAGTAGACGACCGCGAACGCAAAGACAGTTCCAGCGATAACTTTGATGGGAAATGAAGAAATGAGCAGCAAACATCTCGTTTCTAGAATTGTTGAGAGCCTTCTTCGAGTTGAAAACAAAATGAGTATATGTAAGTACAGACAAAGAACTGAGTGGAAACGCTGGGAATCGGAATAAATTGACATGAACGCAGGGAAGGCAGAACAAATAAAAACCTATAAACGATACGATACCCTCGCTCTCAATTCGTTGTGGTCCTTTATCTTGTGATTGCAGCGTTAGTTCGCCAAATAAGGAAACGTGCTCCTACATAAACCGTGGCGTAAACCAAAACCAGGCAGCGCGGTTTCTATTCAGTACATGTACGAATGTATTTTCACGAGTACTTGAGGGAGATCACATTTTTAGGCGGCAGGTGCCTGCGTACACAGATATGCTCCCCCGAAATGAAATGACTGACTTTTTGTTACTTCTTTCACCTAACCATCGTCTACTCGAAATCAAAAACATTGGCGCTATCGCCGTAAAACAGCCTCCACCCACGCAGTCCGGTGCGTGTAGGAAGAGATCCGGTTTCATTATACACAGACCATAGGGGTAGCTTACATATAAATGTGCCCACTCACGCGCACACCCATACATACACACCCACGCACGCACACACGTACGCCGAACACACACACACACACGTACAACCTTAATGATGTTGGCACAGCCTGTCCTGCCATATGAACTGGGCGTACACACTGATGGCGTTTCACGCGAGTCCTTTTGACAACCTTGTTTTGACGGGCTTCTCACCACCTTTAGATCAAGACGAAGCCTCCGCAATGCATTAAATCCCGTTGAAAAGTACGCTTCAGCCGCTTCTTACTCGACGAGTTAAAAAAACACCACAGCCCTAAGATGGAACGCACCAATAATTCTGCGAGGAAATATTCGCCGAAAGAGTTAATTGGAGGCCTTCTTGCTGTCTAGGAGGTGTTGATTGCGCCCCAAATCAGGGACAGCGAGTGACCGAAGCGTTTTATGGACCACGGTTACCGCGCGACGTTAGATGTTCTCCGCCGTCTTCCGTCTATGGAGTAGTTTGGCAGACGAACAATGAAGCGCAACGACGGCGCACATTTCGGGATCCCCGTACGGAAGGTCGATAAAAGGGAGAAAATGAGGTATCCGATATATATCCCACTGTCCTTGGAATTGATTATTTGTATTCGTGCCAACAACAAGACATCGACGCAGTGTTTTCGTTTTTGTTTTATACACTAAGTATATCTCGGAGAACCCCGGCGGGCTTTGGGGCACCGGCTTTCTGGCGTATACCTTCCTTGGCTTTTCTCTTGTGGCGTAGATAATTTCAAGGCGTTTCCCACTCCCGCGACACCGTATACCGATGCAAAAAAGAATTCTCCCCTAACAAATAGCTTAAACACGAAGTATATATGCAAGACCTTACCAAACATGGGGAGTGAGGGAGAGAGAGAGAGAGTTATCGTTAGTGAACAGGCGGACCCATGGTCATCCAGAGAGTGCCGGCAGTCGCTCAGCCTAGCAGCACAAAACTATGTGCGCCCAATCCCCGCGAGTCACGTAGTTTTGTGTCCTTCAAAAACTGAAGGACCAGGCGCAAGATTTCTCGCCTTGTGATCTGCGCAGTGAATATTTCGGTAAAGAAAGTCCTTCAAAGAGACATGCGGGGTGGCTCTCCTTCAAAGTTGTTTAAACAAGGCTGATCGCTCTACCGCAAGTACGAGGCAGTCCACGAAACAATGCCTGATATTACGTGGTACAGCATACATCGGGCGCACGGGCGATCTCATACATGTCAAGACAACACCAAGCAATTCGAGGTAAAACATAGGCACCTATATACCTAAAGCACCAGCGTTCTTTTAATTAGATATACAAGGATATGTTGATTTTACACCCATAAAATTTAAAACTGGGTAAAATACCCAATAAATGCAAATAAACGAATCAGGAAGTTACTAAAAATGCCACGGAACACCGAAGTCTGCTTATGTGTAAGGATGCGAATATGTAGCTGTGCTGTGCAATATTTGCGAGATTTGTTTGCGAAGTGGCGTGTGGAGACGAAGAATGATGTGAGGGAGAAGATGGGAGGAGAAAGCAGGAATAAAAATGAAGCGGACGAGTGGAATAGGAGCAAGAGAGAGAGAGAGAGAGAGAGAGAGAGGTCAGGAGAATAGAGAACAATGAGCAAGGTATTACGAGGGGAAGACAAGAAAGAATTATGTGGTCCGCAACACTGAACTTTGAAGGTTTTTGGCTTGCGGCTTTTCTAGCAATGTAGGAGCCGGTCTAGAAGCATCTTTTTGCCCTTAAATAATTCCCCTTGTAGTGACTCAGGGGCGAGAACCTTGACCGCCCGGAGCAACAAAAGTGCCTTTATTTCAAATTTTCGAACACGCAAAGGTTACAAGATGGCTCGAAAGGGAATAGCAAATTCAGGCAAATGACGTGGACCCCGAAGATTCTGGAACGTTCCCCAGTGCCCAATAAGGGCGCGGCTGGACACGAATTTTTTAGTAGGCCATGGGGCAAGAAACGTTGCTTGTGCCTTGCGTTAACGTTTTCCCACATCTATCTTCTCTTTCTCTTTCTCTCTCTCTCTCTCTCTCTAATATACTTTTCTAATTTTATAATTATATTTTATTTATATATTATTATTATTATTCTCCCCCATCCCATCATCACCAAGCCCGGTATCTACCCCCCCACTGCAGGGCAAGGCCTCTCCCATATTCTCCAATTCCCCGTTTGTGCCAACTGTCAACCAATTTGTCCCGCAAACTTCTTGATCTCATCTCCATCTAACTTTCTGCCGCCCCCTGCAACGCTTGCCTTCTCTAGGGATCCACTCTGTTACCCTTATGATCTGCGGTTATTTGGGCCTTCGCATTACATGCCCTGCCCACGTCCATTTCTTCTTCTAAATTATCTACTAAATGTCTTCCACCAGTTTGCTCCCTGACCCACCCCATCTCTTCTTGTCCCTTAATGACACCTATCATTTTCCGCTCCAGCCGCTGATCGTTCTCAATTTAAGTGAACCCTCTTAGTGGCCTCCAAGTTTCTGCCCCGTAGGTGAGTACCGGTAAGATGCAGCTGTCATACAATTTCTTCTTCAGCGACAATGGTAAGCTGCTATTCATTATCTGAGAATGTCTGCCATATGCACCCCAGCCCCATTCTGATCCTTCGAATTATCTCTGCCTCATGGTTGGGATCTGGGGTTACAACTTGGCCTAAGTAGATATATTCGCTTACCACATCCACTGCCTCGCCACCTATCTCAAACCGCTGTGCTGTCCCGAGGTTATTGATCATTACTTTAGTTTTCTGCCATATTAATTTCAGGCCCGCGGTTCTTCTTGTTCGCACAGTGCGGAAAGCATGCTTTGCAATTCGTCCCCCGAGTTACTTAGCAGGGCAACGTCATCAGCAAATCTGAGGTTACTGGGGTATTCTCCATTAACCCTTACTCCCACCTGTTCCCAATCCAACCTTCTGAATACTTCTTGTAAACATGCTGTGAATAACATTGGAGAGATTGTGTCTGCTTGTCTGACACCCTTCCTTATAGGTATTTTACTGCTCTCCTATGGAGGATGATGGTAGCTGTAGACCAATTGTAGATATCTCTAGATTCTTATATAATGCTCATCTACCCCCTGGTTCCGTAATGCCTGAATGACTGCTTGGGTTTTCGAGCGAGTCAAATGCTTTCTCATAATCTATGAAGGCATATATATTGGGGTTTAGTATACTCAGCGCACTTCTCTATCACTTGATTGATCGTGTGAATATGGCCCATTGTTGAATGACCTTTACGGAACCTGCTTGTTCTTTAGGTTGACTGAATCTAAGGTTGCAGAAATTCGGTTAGCGATTACCTTGGTAAATACCTTGTAGACGACTGACAGTAAGCTGATCGGCCTGTAATTTTTCAAGTCCTTCATGTAGCCTTTCTTATGGTATTAGGATGATGTTCGCGTTCTTCCAAGATTCCGGTACCATGCGGTCATTAGGCATTGCGTATACAGTTTGCCGTTTTTCAAGTCATTTCTCCGTCATCCTTCAAGAGGTCTCTGTTATCTGAAGCTCGTACCAGAGTTGCTTTGCCCCCTTTCATTTCTTTCAAAGCCTTCCTGTTTCTTCGGTCGTTACTGTGGATGTCTATTCTCTACTCTGTTCGTTGGCATTACTGATCTTGAAAATTTCTCTCTACTTCGTCTCTATCTCTCTATCTTCTTATATATATCATATAATATATTATTTATCTATATATTATATAATATATAGATATCCTTTTGTCTTTCTACCTTTTCTATGGCACCGCTTGCTATGTGTGTCATATTGATGGGTTCCGAAGGACCCTTCAGTGATGCTGAAGAAGGTTTACGGTCCCCCAAAGCAGACGTCGAGAAACAGCTACCTGCTAAAACATTGCTCGACATATCAGTACTAGCAGAACAATCAAATTTCAGAACCCTCTTACTCCATCTCCACCGCATTGTTCATACCGGTGCAGAGTACTACAATATATTGAGTAACTCTGACACTGCTGTAGAAACTATGTTTGCCATTGCTCGGTACAATGAGCACTGGAGTAAGCTCCGTGCATCGGGGAAGACTTCGCCTTGCTGCCGTCATGAGCTTGCGTCTAAACTAGAGTCCCTGCATATAGCTGGAGCCCGCCGAAGGAGTTATATGGACTAACTCTAATCTAAGCAACATAATGGCGCCAACAGTTAGGAAGGAAGGAAAAATGTAGAAGAAAGGCAGGAAAGTTAACCTGGCTAGAGCCTAGTTTGCTATCCTGCACGTGGGAAAGGGGAAATTTGCAAAAAAGAGAGAGAGAAAAAAAAGAGGAAAAGTTGGACCAGACACGTATGCCCAGCACTGAGGCACTGACAGTGATTGACACTGGAGGCTCTCAGTCTATGCCTAGTGTTCAAGTTGCCCGTGTTCAAGATCGTCGCCCGTAGAAAACGTAATAGTTCCTTAGTCGCCTTCTGAGCGGATGACTGAGAAGGCCAGTGGCACAGAATCTTCTCCTCCGAAAATGGCCGCCGAGAGTGTAAGTTCCTCAGTGCTGATGACAGCTTCTTCCTTGCAGGCGAGTAGCGTGGGCACTCGCATAAAACGTGGCGTATCGTCTCTGATGTGCCACACGTTTCGCACTCCGCCCTTGATGTCATTCCTATTAAGTACGAGTAAGCATTTGTGAATGCCACCCCCAGCCAGAGACGGCAAAGAAGAGTTGCGTCAGACCGTGGGAGGCCTAGTGGAAGGGGACGTTGCAGGTGCGGGTCAAAGGCACCAATGCGTGCACATGTGAAATCTTCTGGAGACCATTGGGAGATAGCTGTTTCCCGGGCAAGAATGCGGAGGGCCCTAGCTGCGTCCGTCCTAGACAATGGGATGAGTACAGTTGTCGCTGTTTGATGCGCCAGCCGGGCGGCAGCGTCTGCACTTTCGTTGCCGACAATGCCGCAGTGGCTAGGAAGCTGGGCACCACGGTCGTACACCATTCTTATTTCTGTCAGGAGCTGTTCGTGAGGTCCTCAGCACAGCGCTGACTGGAGTGACTGAAGTGCAGGCTTAGAATCACAGAAGATAGCCCATCTGCGGCACGAACTTTGCTCGATGCTGTGAAGAGCGCTACGGATGGCCGTAAGTTCTGTAGCCGTGGATGTCGTAAGATTGGCTATCTTGAATTTGCTGCACAGTGACAGTCGTGGTATAACAACAGCTCCGGCAGAACCCGACGATGTTACCGAGCCATCAGTGTATACATGGGTTCGGTCACTGTATGTCTCGTGCATGTACGTCAAAGCGAGCTGTTGCAGGGCCGGAATTGGAAGATCACGTTTTTTTGTCACTCCTGGGATATCTAGGCACACTCGGGGCTGCATCACACACCACAGCGGAACGAGCGGTCTCATCGCCGGCGTGTAGTTCGATGGAATGCTGGTGTTGTGGGCAGCTACTACCCTTGCGAACGACGCCCGGGGACGGGTCGCTGGTATTCCCGCGAAGTGATGATCAGGTAGACGGGCGAGGTGCCTGATATGTGTCCTGAGTATTTCAACGTCCACAAAGGTTGCCAAAGGGTGATTTCGAGCCAGGGCAATGGTCGCTGCTGTGGACGTACATCGTGGTAGGCCAAGACAGGTTCGCAGGGCCTGAGCTTGTATACCCTGAAGTGACCGAGTAGTTGTACGGCACGTTCCAGAAAGGACAGGGGCACTATATCGCAGACAGGCCAAGAACAGCGTGTTGTAGAGCTGTAACATCGACTTCAGTGGTGTTCCCCACGTCTTGCTGCCGATGAGTTTGAGCACATGCACCACTGCAGAGAGCCTCTTCTTTAGAACGTTAACATGAGTGCTCCAAGAAAGGCCTGTGTCGACAACTATGCCGAGAAACTTGTGATTTCTCACATAAGACACCCTTTCACCTTTAATATACAAAGGGTATGCATACATAGGCTTTCGTGTAAACGGAAGCACGGCGCATTTGCTGCTGGATATTTCCAACCCTTGTACGTGTAGATATGAGGTCGTCAAGTCTGCGGCATTTTGCAGTCGGGCGCGCACATGCCGACGAGTCACGCCATCTGCCCAAACACATATATCGTCGGCGTATATCGACACGTGAACCCTCCTTGGAAGGCGAGAAATCAGGCCAATTAGTGTAAGGTTGAACAGTGTAGGGCTCAGGACGCCTCCTTGGGGAACACCACGGTGAGTATAGTGAACTGATGTCGGCCCATCTGCAGTCATAATAAAGAATCATCTCTCTGTTAGGTAGTTCCGTATCCACTGGTAGACCCGGCCACCGAGCCCCACAGCCTGCAGTACTTTAAGAATCGCATTGTGCTCCACGTTATCGTAGGCCCCTTTAACGTCGAGGAACAACGCAGCACATGTCCGCTTTGCACTTTTCCGCTGCTGCACAAAAGTCGCCAAATCAATAACGCAGTCAATGGATGAGCGTCGACGACGGAATCCAGCCATGACATCAGGGTAGACATTGTAACGCTCCAGGAACCACTCCAGACTTGCGAGAATGATTCGCTCCATCAGCTTTCAAACGCAACTTGCAAGTGCAATTGGTCGGTATGACATTGGATCCAGCATAGATTTTCCGGGCTTCAGGACCGGAACGAGGCGGCTGGTCTTCCATTTTTGAGGAACGGAACTATCACACCATAGGTCGTTGAAATATTGCCGCGAACCATGCATTGGGTTTGTTTATTTGTGTTTTGCTTTTACCGCCTGGCTGCGCCGGTCTGTGTTATCTCTGTGCCAAGGGAAGCGCGTGTTCCATTCTTTCTTTCTGTGCCGCATGTGTTATCTGTTCTGATACGGAGAGCATCCCGATCTAACGTGAACAGCCCGGAATAATCTTCTTGGATCTACAATGTTCTCGATGCGAATCGACGGTTTCGAGAACCACGCGCGCCGAAAGATAAAAAGCCGGCAGAGAGCAGACGCCGGGGTATTCGATTCTGCGACGCTCGCCGACGCAAGTCACTTTGTTGACCGCTGCTTCGGCCGCCTCTGTATTCTTTTGAGTTGTTAGGGGAGCACAAGTTCGCTCCAATACACTTGTTCTTTTCTCCTTCAAGACAACTGCGATCCTTCCTGTGGCTTCGTGACAAATTCAGCAAGGCTTTGTCGGGCATCCTTGCCAAGGTGACGGAGAGAAGCATAATGTGACTCCCATTCAGGCCCAGGAGACGAAGATCGCTTGCATGCAGCCCATGCCAACCTGCAGTTCTTTTCCATGCTAAATGGAACGTCCCATCCTTGAATCCCGCGATGCAGGGATGTCACTGGCGAGCAGTAGTCCAGAAGGGCTGCTCCACTGGCTATCCGTCACGTAGAAGTATTCGGCCACTTCGAGCTCTCGGCGGTTTGGTGAATAGCCAGGACCTTCAATTGGGAGCGCTTCTGTACAGGAGTCATTACCCTTGACACAGTTTTCCATATCATCGACAAAGGCTTGCGAGGGTCCAGCGTGTCACAAAAGATTTCCAACGTTGTGCTTGGACTTCGGCCATGCGTCGCTGGGTCTTCTTTTGCGTTCGTCTGCAATTTCTCAAATCTTCGACACATTTCGTTCGCCGGTATCTGCGTTCGGTGCGGCGACGAACAGCACGAATGGCTCTCCAGCTCCACGTCAAACTCGGTCACTTTTGGAGAACAGCCGGACAGAACGCTTGCAGGCTTGGAGTGTGCTTTGAATGACGGACTCTAGATTTTCAAGCTCATCGCTTCCGGCAAATTCGTCCATCCTTGATTGGAATTTCGACCAATCGGTTGCCCGAATAACATTAGGATCAAAGGAACATCGTAATCCGTTTATCTTTAAATAGGTTGGAATGTGGTGGCTTCCACGAGTTTCTATGTCTGGGAACCACTGTGGACGGGCCGATAAACATTGGGACACAAACGTTAAATCTAAGCAACTGCCGTAGTTCGTTCCACGTAAATAAGTGGGCTTCCGTCGTTTAGTAGGCACAGCCCATGGTCTGAGGCAAAAAATTTCCCCGCATTTCCCCGAGGGGAAGAATGTGAAAGTGCGAATGCAGGAGTTGAATTTGCGCGGTTCGGTAATGTTCGCGAAAGAGAGATCACACACACACACACACCAACTACAAAGAAAGAAAGATGCATTTATTCACAGACACCTATTTGTGTTGTCGTTTGTACTTGATTGCTAGAGCGGATCTCAGCTTTGCAATTTCGTGTCAGTACCCCTTTAAGCGGGTGCATTAGCCCTTCTCACGCCCGATTCCTGGCCAATCCCCCACGTGGGTATGTGCCATGCACAGACACTATTTGTGCTGTCGTTGTACTTTGATTGCTAGAGCGGATCTCAGCTTTGAAATTTCGTGCCAGTACTCCTTTAAGCGGGTGCATTAGCCCTTCTCACGCCCGATTCCTGGCCAATCCCCCACGTGGGTATGTGCCATGTCAGCGGCCAGGCAGCGCGCGCCCATCTCCCCCCGTTGCCAAGGAAGACGAGGAGATTCCTGGCCAATCTCCCAAGTGGGTAGTGCCCTCTCCCCCCCCGTTGCCAAGGAAGACGGGGAGCGCGCGCACCCGCAGCTGTTGCTATGTGGACGGACGGCGGTCAACGGAATTCAGGGTCGCTTATAAAGTGCATTCGCACTTAAAAGCTACTAAGCTCCGACCTCCCCTGTTGGTGTTTGGGCTTCCCCAAAGCATGTGGTGTGCATTAAAATCACCGGTAATTACCCACGGACCCGTTTTTGTGCCTAATATGTCATTTAGCCTCTTCCGTTGAAAGCGAGATGTCGGGTGTAGGTATACACCCACCAGAGTGAAAGTGAGCTGGCGCTTTCTGATGGTAAGACAGACGTACTCATTACCCCTGTAAGGCTGCACAAAATGGTCAACGTAGGGCAGTTCACGCCTGATGAAGACTGCGACTTTGCTGGGCTTCCCTAGTGTGGTTGATAAAAAAAGTTCATAGCCAGGTATCCGAATAGGTTTCGATATGTTTGGTTGGGAGATGACAAGTAGGAATAGATTTCAAAAAACAAACTGGCGAAGATCTGAAATACGCGACATTAGTCCTCCGGCGTTCCACTGAAAAATGAAAGCCTGCTTGATATCCGTACTCAATGAAGAACGTACGTTCGCCATGGTCCTTGCTTTTCCGAGACTTGCAAGTACTGCATCCAGGGCCTCCAGTATCTGAAGTGCACTCAACGCAGAAGGTGTATTCAGACGGGTGAGCAATGTTCGAATGGCATTCATGAGGGACCTCAGGACCGCGACCACTTGCCCATCTGAAGACGAAGCCGGGGCGGGAGATCTCGCGACTGTCTTCAGTACTTAGCGTTGGGGCTCAGAAGGAGGTACACTCGGTGACAGCGGGGGCCACGCGTCAACCGGCAAAATTTGTTGTACCTAGTTGTGACAACTCAGCAAATCCTGCGAGGCCGGAGGCGGCGGAGGCGGTGGGGGTGCCGGCGGCCGCCGGGGGAGCGGTGGTGGAAGTAGTTGAACTAGTGGCGGACCCGCTTGCGTAGAGGCGTTCAATGGAGAATGGCCAGCCTTGTTTGAAGATCTCCGGTGTTGAGACCGGTGACGCCGCCGCTGTTCTACCGTCGCAGCAGCCTCCTTGTGCGTGGAGTGGTCCCTCACCATCTGGTTCAACACAGCTACCTCCCTCTTCATGCGTGGACACTTCTTCGATGAGGCATCGTGAGGTCCCTCACAGTTGGCGCACTTCAGGGTATCTCCACTGCAGTCGCTAGCCTTGTGCGGCCCAGCACATTTGGGACATACATCGAGTAAATGGAGCCTTCAATAGCTCCCCGGCACCAAAAAAGGCCCAACCGGCAAAGAGAATTTTGTCCACCCGAAGGTGGAGAGAAATTAACGGGAAAAGCTTTCTTGCGACCCACCGCCAGGGGGACGAGCCCGGGGGAGCCCCCTTGTCCCCCCTAGGAAAAAGCCGGGTAGGGTGGGTTGCAGGGAACGGGAACTTGGACATCGGGATGGGTTATGGGAAGAAGGGTGGGAATACAGTGGCGCTTCCGCAGACTGCAGCGACATAGCCAATCTTCGTGCACTTGTAGCACTGGAAGGGTTTCGGCACATAGGGTCGGACAGGCTGACGGACGTGACCCACCTTAACATGGGCGGGAAGGCTGTCGCCCCTAAAATCAATCTTCAGGCACCTTGATGTACCAATGCGGCTGACTTGTCTGATGACAATACCTTCATCCGCAGGTTTGATCAGTATTGGTAGGTCGTTCTCGGGGATAGACATATCGATGTCGTGAATGACGCCTATCGTCGTGTCTCCATACGGAGTGGCATGAGCTCGCACTTTTATGTCCTGCAGTGATGCGATCTTCCGCAAAGCCACCAGTGCACTCCGATGCTCCACGTCGATCGCCAAGATGTTCCGCCGGGAATTTATGCTCACGTCCTTGACCCCACCAGGAACAGTAGCTTCGAGGAAAGCGGAGACTGCTTGCTTGTTGAGCAGCCTCAAATTGTCCGTCTTGGCCTCTGCCACGAACAGTATCGTGTGCACCTGGTGCTTAGGCACGGGTTTCACAGTCGAGGTGCTCGATCACGAAGAAGCTGTGAGGAGCCTTCTTTTCGCCTTTTTCCCCAGGTACAGTTGAAACCCATCGTCGGAGTACTCGTCACTGAGCGCCGAGTAGAGCTCGGTGTCCTCGCTGTACGCGTCAGCTGGGAGGCTGGCGTGCTTCCTGGAGGAGGTGCCCGCCAGCTGATCGACGTCGCACGGTTCCTCCTGGGGGTCCCCGTCCATGACCCCTCGAGCAAAGGCGGTGTCCTATAGGTTGACGGCGAAAAAAGCGGCAAATATCACAGACGAAATAAGCAGTGTCTCACAAGACGCACTTCGTCGTCGTCGTCCCGTAAAGAACCAATACGGCGGCTGCTCACGCCCATTTAGATGAACTGGTGAAACGTTCTGATCAAATAGGCAGAACTCTTCAACGTTGAGGAAAATTATCAAGCTACGTTCAGAACTTTGGTGGAATCTTGGTGGTCACGTGCTTGACGCTGATGGCTTAGCAAGCAAGGATCCATCAGCAACACGAAAGCTCAAATTCTCTGATATTTTATGTGGACCGTACCGGGGAGCACAAAAGCGGTTTTCAGGAGCGGTTCAAATTTTAGTAAATCTGCTTGCGCCGTTCGGTTCCTTTTGAAGTTGCACTTATTGGGAGGGGCAAGAACTTGGGCAGTCAAGCAAAATACAGTGGTGTTTCCACATGCTACATGCACGTCTTTTGGTAAGACGTATAATTAACAGGGTGAACACGCTCGCTCGTAAGAATGCTGCAGCAAAACAAAAGTTCTGCTTCGACGGAGCCAGCTCGAATGCGCTTGTGCCTAGCCTAAAATTCACGAAACCCGCTCTCCAACATCAGGGGCTATTGTTACTGGGCACACAGACACTGCAGTGACACGGTAAGAAGGGCACTGTTGATTTTTAAAAAGCGCAGAAAATGGAATGGAATATTTGCAGCGTAATTGGGAGCTTTCTGCTATTTCTAACAAAAGAAGATATTTGGTTCCGATGTAATGGTCAGGTGACTTTGTACGACCTTTAAATAAATTTCCGGTGGGACATGGTAACTTCGTATGTTGGCTCACATGGCCGCATTGACTCTCTGTTTGGGGGCACCATTGAAATATAACCCGTGCGAATATGGCACCTGGAATAACCCAAAACTCTAGAAATGACGCATTTCCGCCGAGCCAGGTGATATTCTGGTGCATCCAAGCGATCTGTTGAATACAAGTTGATTCTGAATTTGTTAACGGCTTTGCATGTTTGAGTGGTTTGTTTCTGAAGTTTTAATTTTTGAAAGATTGTCTCGAGGCAGTTACTTAAATCATTTCTTAATCCTAGAGAAAGCTCCAAGTCAAAGAATGAGAAGCTCAAACAATGCACGCCGTTGAAACACCCCCTCTGGCACTCTCTATTCCTTCGTTTACCACCACAACTCCATCCTTACCCAATCAAGTAGTTGTATTTTCCTCCCTACCTTGCCTACCTCCGCTTATGTCTCTGTTCCTCCTCCCATACCCTCCAATATCTTTCCTCTCCACATACTCATTTGATTCCTCTCTCCACCGGCTATTCTCCTCGCTCTCACTCCACTTCCCCTCTTCCTCGTATCATTTACCCAGTCCCATCCAAACAACCTTAATTTCCATAATCTCCTTTTCTTTTGCTATTGCATCCCCTTCAACCAGTCTTTTTACGCTTGCTTTCATCCCCTCCTCCGCCCCCTAGTCCACTGGCCATCGCCACTTTTCCTTCTCCTCCCTGCTTCCCTTCTCTTACTATCACACTCCTCCACTGAGTCCAATCCAATTGTCCTCTTTCTCCTTCAGTCTACCATTCCTTCTGGCATCTAACCTCCCCGTCCTGTCCCCCGCCCCCCGCTGCACTGTTTTTCCTGTCACTTCACTTCACTTACATATTACGTTACATATGCATATGCATACATATGCATTACAATTTTTATTTAGGCCGTGGTTGATCTTGAAATACTGCAAAGACACAATTTTTTTTTGTAATGACGATGGAACCAATTCTTTTCTGTACAAATACACCGGATGAATTGTTACAAAATAACTGTCTCCATAACAATTAGGCAATAATTTAGATTGTACATGCTTAACACAGGTTGCAGAAATAAATGAACAACTCAACCGTTCAAATGAACCGGTTCACTTCAGGGAACTGAGCCGTTCTGAGCCGCTCACTGATGTGAGCCGTTTTGCCCATCTCTACTCCACTCCAATTGTTCTCTTTCTCCTTCACTTTACCATTCCTTCTGGCATCTAACCTCCCCGTACCGTCCCCCGCCCCCCGCTGCACTGTTTTTCCTGTCACTTCACTTCACTTCACTTGATTCTCTCCTTCCTTTCTTTCCCTCTCTCCCCATCAGTATTATTTTCCTCCTGATCTTTTCACCTGTACTCCTCTCCTCCTCACCAATCACGCAAATTATCAGCGGGCCAGTAACTCGTTAGGGGGAAGGCTCACCGGTAACACTTGTGGCTGGTTCGAGTGAGAGGCAGGAGACAGACCAACGTTTTTGCGTCTTGTTCGCCAAAGAAAAAGTAATGCCTTTGAAAGAACCGTGGCATGGACGGGAATCGAAACATGGACCAGCGGTGACAGGCGAGTGACTTGCGCTGACGTAGCATCGAACGCGACATTTGAGGTACTTTAAGTGCGGACGAAACGGCGCCAAGAGGGGAAACAAAACACAAGACTAGCGCGTGCTCTTCACGGATCCATGAATCACCAGGGCAAGCCAAGAAACTTTCGAATTCCCAGCACGTAAGCAGAAACAGATGACCGGATGAATTTTTTACTGCGAAAGCACTGTTGTAAATCCTGCTTGAACATCCCGCTGATAAGTAACGTGGTTCGAATGAGCCACGCAAGGAAGAGGACGACATACAGTTCACGAGGGTGCTGGTTTGGGCCTGTTGGTAGAACATGACAAAGAATTGAAGCGCTGAGACAATGGGAGAAGCGAGTCAACACACACTTGGGTCTGTTGACTGGCTTGTCCCATTGTCCTAGCGCTTCAATTATTTAAGAGGACGACGAAGGAAGGACGTACGTGCAGCACGCAGTGCGTGCTGGTGCTTTTTAAACTTGAAATAACATGAATCTCGCTTTCATGGATACCTGCCTTTGCGTCTCCTTTCTGGGGCGTCATTAAACACCGAGGCGCGATTTTCCCACAAGCACTGAATAGTCAATTCAGCGAACAGCCGGCGTGGGTGTTGGTGGCAGTGTCGGAAGCCAAGAAACAAGTGACACGGGACTGCAAAGCATTCCGGGCTTCATCTTCGTTCGCGCTGATAAAAAAAATGGCCGCGTATCTGCATGCTTCGCTACTAATGTTGCTGAAGGACGATGGCCTTCCCCTACCCCTGCCAACTTACCGCCTGTCCTCTCTCTCCTTCCACCCCCCCCCCCCCCCCATTCTTCCCCTCCTCATATCCTCCCGTGATGAATGTGACGGACGTCTGCTGAATCGAATTCAATTTTCCCGCGTTACAGCTGCTCACGCTTCATCTGTTGCGAAAGTGCGTTTCATTTCCCGTACCTTCTGCTTTTTGTTCGTTCTAGAACATCAAGAGCCCGAGCTCTTTTCTTTTGGTGCTTGGTTTTGGTTTTATCTCGCGCTTTTTCGACACTGTTTCTAAACTTGATTTTCATTTTTACTACCTTCGTGAAAGTCAACCAAACAAGTATTCTCAGTTAGCAGAACGCCGGTATCCTCGTTTATGTACTCACCTATTTGCTTTAGAAATACCTCAGGTTTCCTTCGCGCTCAATTACGTCGACAAGTATGGTCCCTGCCAGTAAATTCGATAGTTTGGAACAGTCCTGTGTAGTTATACTTCGGAACGCTCAGTTTGGCCGGACGCCTGAATCGACAGACAGACAGACAGACAGACAGACAGACAGACAGACAGACAGACAGACAGACAGACAGACAGACAGACAGACAGACAGACAGACAGACAGACAGACAGACAGACAGACCAGAATTTCCGTCTTTATCTAACCCAAGAAACACTACCGTCTTTAAAATACGGGTAAAGGATTAGGCTGCTGGATAACGCTGCGAGCGTGGTGTTCGGCATGTGTTCTACAGCGGTACAGCGTATACGCACGTACAGCGCGCAGCATCCACCGTTACTCAGAGCGCCAAACTCCACGGGAACACTCAGCGGCGTTTAATTTAACATAATGAATACCCATTCACAACACAGAGAAAGGTCTTAAGCTTCCTCGGAGTTCTTTCCCTCATAAGTCAACCGTCTCACCCCCGCGTTCATTCTGAGCTTTTAATTTGGAGTTCCGTTATAAACTGCTTCTCCAAGCAGCCTTGAGAAGTCTTTCAAAGCGCGTGACACCCATCTAGAAATGAAGTGACCTTTGCAGGCCCCAAGTATTGCTTCAGTCGCCGCGACGTCTCCAAAAACTTCCGGCCACTGGTCGTACCACGAAGCCATGCCCATTGCCATTGCGCATCACCGAGAAGCCATTTATTTATCCGTGGTTTTTGCGCCGGAAATTGCGAATGCAGCTTACTCTCGCCGCGGTGCAGTCTTTCAGTGAAGTTGAATGCTTATCATGTTTGGTTTTCTCATGTGGCGTAACCAACAAGTATTTCTGCCCTTCCCTACGATAAATTTAACGCTTTAGAAACAGGCGATTAAATGGGAATGCGAAGACTTGTTGAGGCGGCCTTCCTCCAGGCACTTTCTGGAGCCTTTTTTTTTTTTTTTTGCTGTTTATGTTTGCTGTGCACAGTATGCACAGTATTGCAACAGTTTGCACAGTATGTTCGCTGTGTTCGTTCTTGCCACCATGTCTTCATTATGCCACCATGTGATGCCATGTCTTGCCACTTTTGTATTTTACTTTCCTTCGCAAAGTATTACACCATGTTTGTTTTGTACCGGCTGTTCCCCACTCCTGCCATAGCCCTTACGGGTTGCAGTATGTATAAATAATAAATAAATAATAAATAATTATGATGGTAGGCCCCCAACTACGTGTAATTTATTACATATCCACGTTCAAGCCAATTAATGCCATCCTCTGTATAGATTCCCGTCATGCACAGACGGTTTGTTACCGTCTTTACCGTTTTAGCGACAGCACTGAGTCCGGTAGCGTGGTTTGGCGGCGGTGGGTGGTGGCGATATCTGAATACCGAGCGAGCGAACGCGGCAACGAAGGTAGAAAGGAAACGGAAGAGCGTCATGCGAAAATTTTAGGGGTAGGGTGGCACGCGCTACTATGGCGTCATCTCTGTCACTGCCACATCCTTACACTTTCGCCATGCGTCGCCGCCGAGGTGCGCCCTGGGTGCGCCGAAGTGCACACTTTCGCAAGGCGCTGCTCCTCCGTTCGCGGTTCAGGCAAACCCCGTGACATTTGCTCGGGAGGTTCAGACAGGATTTGCAACAACATACAAGTGGTGAAGCGCTGCGAGATAACGGCAGAGTAGCGCGCGGCGCCGTGCATTCGCTGATCACGTGATCACTTCCTCAGACGTAGAAGCTATGCTCCGTGATCGGGAAAACTGCAATTCGCGCCTGACACATATTCCGCATTATGTAGTATAGTAATCGTCAGGTACCTTTTACTCTATTTAACAGTCTTCACTCGCCAGATAGTAATATATAGCACGGGGCAATCTAGAGCCACATATATTGGTTGGTCCGACTTGGCCTATATACTAACTTCAACTTTCCACCCAACTTTGTTTTCTTTGTATGAGAAATATTATCATCCCCAATTTGCGGGTTCTTACTTTTACTGTACCTCCGAAACACCTCCTGTAGTTTTTACGGGGTTTTTATTTTCCGGGCACTTCAAAATTTACTTTTCCACTATCTACATCACCCAATACCAACACGTCCGTACTGTAATACATACATCAAGTACCAATGACATGCCCGGTTACCACTGAACTCTTTTCTATTTATTCTCCTCGTTTATCATTAGAAGCAACGATCTCCCTCTGAACTATCAAAGTTTTAACATTTCTCGTAACAGGAAAATAAATATAACCCTCCCGCGGAAAACTGCGGCCGCTACTACTTACAGGACGTTACTTCAAGAAAAAAGCGCATAATGCGACTTCTTAGCGTCCAAAGCCGTAGTCTCTTGAGACGGAAACGGGAGTTAAAATTGATTTTCTAACTTTTTTCTTACAGGACAAACCAACGCCACAAAAACCGTTTCCCTACTCCTTATACGCAATCACGAAATGAGCCCGAAGGCAACGTAGTAAGCGTTATTTTCTCATAAATATCGAGCAGGAATTACCCTTTCAGAAGGAAGATATGGAGCGGGTTATTAAGACAGTATTTCTATTTGTTTTAGTTTCTTTTTTTGTTCTACATCTGTGAAACAGCAAGGGCTTCTCTTTGTGATATTGGATTGTTTAATGAATGTTAGACACACTATTTTTTTTTTTCAACTCGGTTTTTTCGTTTCTATACCTTTCCTCTTTTCTTTCGCAGGGCGGTGCTGGCTCCAACATTTTCCCTCAAAAGTTTCACCGCCGCGTCTCGTTCTGCTTAAAACCTACCGTCCGGCCGCCCGTTATAATCGCGCGTTCCACACGCCGTAATTACAGCCGCACGGCTCCAAGGACGTGTGTGCAGGACCGCCCGCCCTCAGAAAACAGGAAAAACAAGAATAAAATTCTCGCCAATTTACCGCAAACGTCGCAGCACGCGGTGTCTGCACTTTTCTCGCTGACACGTCCCCTCATCTATTTTCGTTTCCTTCCAGTCGCTGTTCCCTGCTGGCAAGACTAGTTTCATTGGTAGGCGGCGACGAGAGTCTGGTTGCGCAACTTTACCTCAGCGGTCTAGCCATAAAAACCAATTTTTTTCCAACAGCGGAGCTGATGTTACTTGCCGGAAGCTCGCCGTTGCAAGAAAAAATAAGCAGAAAAAAATTGGGCCCATCTCCCCGCGAGGGGGACTCGAGTAACTGCGTCGCATAGGGGGTGGGTGTACTGCGTTAACGTTTAGTGTTTGGGGAGTTGGTGGTAGGGAATGCGTTGTACCAGCAGCTTCTTGACGTAGTTTGAATGAGTCAAGGATATAAGGCGCGTTCGTAGCCTCCCATTCTGTGTCGGCTTTGTGGCGCAGTGGGTAGAGCACCATGTAGATTGCGTTCCGCCCGCAGGGTCGAGGGATCGAAACCAGGTGCCGGATAGTATTTTTTTTTTTATATAGTGTAGGGGGAGGGGTGCGGACTACGACTACGGACGTCAACGCGGGTGACATCGTGAGTTACTGAAATGCTCTGCATTTAAAAGTGCCGAGCGCTCTTGAGCGCGTGCCTCGCGGCGCACCGCCTTTGACTGTATCGTTTGGGGGCACTAGGCTTGTCCGGTGCCATAGGAACGTGTGCAACGCCAGCCAGTCCTTCATTTCGGAGACAGCTCGTCTGCAGTGTTAAAAACATTCCGATTGGGCTTACTTTTACCTAGTTTTCCTACTGTTCTCTCTGTTGTTTTTTCGGGTTCTCTCTCTCTCTCTCTCTCTCTCTCTCTCTCTCTCTCTCTTCTCTCTCTCTCTCTCTCTTTTAGACCAAATTATTCCTTCTGCTCCATTATTTTACATCGCATGATTGATTACATTGGAAACATAACTCTTTTTGGCCAAGCCCCTTAAGTGGGTATGCGCCATTTTTCGGGCCACCACCACCACCGACCGCCGAGTCCCCGGCTCGCGCAGTGGATTTATCAGAGAAAAAAAAAGCCTCCAGCGCTGCCATCAAGCGCTACCGCGCATGTAAAAAAATATCCAATGGTGATGCGAATCCAGTGGTAAAGATCCAGCGGTAAAGTCCAGTGGTAAAGACACCCTGCTTCGGAGATATCACCGTGGTCGCCGCTTTCTGTAGAAGGCATTATGGATAATTGGAGACGTGGTTACGAGTGTGCCAATCCTTCCCGAGACGACTTGCAGATCCCACCACAGCTTCCTCCAGTTGATGACCAAGAGCTGGTGGAAGTCTGCAATGCTGAGGATGAATTTGCGTCCAGCACTCGCCGCGAAGAAGGCGACGACCTCTTGTATGCATATGACGACGATTACTAGCACCGCAACTATGCAAATGAACAATGATACTGAGTGTTAACTATGCGTCCACCAATGCTCACCTCAAACAAGCTCCGTCATTTAAGCCTTGCGCGTGGATGCAAGCTTCCTTGAATTTTTTTGGCGTTTCCGGGAGGTTTGCGTTTGTCGTCGTTGGCTGGCCAAGAAGGGCTTCTGATTTCAGCGTAAGGGCAATTCCCTGCCCGCCTATATAAAATTGAATTACATGTCAACGAGCATGCAAAAATTTCCAAACTGCTAGCACTGGTATATAGCGCGTTTCCTGCATGTTCACCTTATTAAGCGGAAAGAAATCCTTGGGCACATTTCAGGGTGAATTTCATGAATTAATTCAATAAAGTGCAGTACGAATTTCAAGTCACAAAAATGTGTAATGCGATCCGCTAGCAATGCACAGGGGTAAATCATGAAGCTGACTTCAAAGAAGCTTGCTGTATAGCGCTGTGTGGAAATAGATGTGGCCATCATAATTTGATTTGACACTGCTCGCGATGCCCCTGGTAAAATTTCTTCCCCGCTATATCGCTTTTGTATAGTAGTACAGCCAACTTTAAAAGACATCGGTGTATAGCATAGTAGCTAGAAAGAATGTTTACATATTATCAGATGATTCTCATCATTTTATGCCCCCCTTTTATGTCCGGTTTTATTACCGTGGAGTACGGCGTTTTCCCATTTTTCTGCTATCAATATTTTCGTCAAAAAAGCGTTAATGCAGCGCTAACTTAGTGAGTGTGCTTTCTTTTCTGTATTCATACCGCGCCATGCCGCTTGCTCAGCGTATGAGCGTACGCCGGCCACTGCGCTCGTAAAAATGCCTACCGCGTATTCCCCCGCCGCCGCGAAGAGTGTATTCCTTTGGGTACGCCTGGACGTACCGGTCTGCAGCAGGTTCTGGTTAACATTTCATACTACCTTTTCTGAGGTTCTTTTGGCTCATTTGTTTCAAAAACGCCGTTAATTCCCCCGTAGCAATTCAAAACTGGTTTAGACGCCATAAAACAGTATTTCAAGAGACAACCACAAACAGACAGCGGAACAGCAAGATCTCAATAACATGCAACCTGCCTTGTATGCCATCATTTTCATCCGAACTACCCTCGTGCGGAGGGGGAAACGTTTGGTCCGCCAAAGAAGCTGCGGAAAATTACTGGTGCGGAAACCTCCTGAGTTAAGTTTACAACGAACTTCAAACCTTAAGTTTTAAGAGTACTTAACGCAAGCGAAGCCGGTGGGACTGGTTATCAGCCCCATTGCTTTGGTGCGTAAGAGGTAAGCGCTATGGTAAGTTTACTTAGTGTGCTCGCTAAGGTGAAATAAAAAATACTTCCCCTTCTATGAACGACCGGCGCTACCTGAGTGGAGATTTAAAAATCCCAAGTACAGAAAAAGAATGAGTGAGCTGGCATGCGGGTAAAAAACAAGCAGAGATTGTTAAAAGCGAAGTTCCGTAGTACGCTCGGTTGGTCAGAGGGCTTCTTTCGGGACCAGTCGCCTGAAGAGCGAAAATTGTAATTCTGTAACATTTCGAATCAGGTTTCAGCAACACTGAACCATAGCCATCCGGCCTCCCAGACGTCTCTGTTGTTACCAACGCTGTGTCCAGGCTTAACATTCTCGTTAAGTGAACTGTTTGCTAAGTAAACAGCTTGTCTAAGCTCACTACTGAAAAGATATTTACCAAATGTCTGGACAGCTACCTCGATAAACTGCATCTACTGAATCATTCTCAATTCGGTCCCGACGTTCCTCTAACCTAGCTTGCTTATTTCCCTACTGAACTTTATTAAGAAATCTATTGACTCTAAAAATTTTGTTTTAATTTTCTTAGACTATACAAAGACGTTTGATACGATTAATAATGATACCTTGTTCAACAAATCAGGAGCTTCTGGTCTGACGAAACTGCTAATTAAAAACTTTTTATAACATACAATACTCAGTATATGTGACTGAGGCGTTTTCTGAAACAAGATAATTTAACCAAGGTATAACCTAGAGATCAATTTATGTCCTTTGGTTTTCATTTTATATATTAAAAACTTTAAAGATTGAGTTAATTCTTCTCAGTTCGCATGTATGCGGATGATAAACAATTGTTTTTATCTGATGGATGCAATAACTTATCTTACGTCAAGCTTAAATGCAGTACTTAATAACATTGCAAAGTGGTGCCGCGGCAACTATTTGGTTGTTAACCCTGGTAAAACTACATTCTTGGTCTTTATTTCTTACCAGAAACCCATATGTTTTGTTTTCTAAATTAAACCTGGGACCTCGTTTAGTCACACCTTGCGACGACATCACATTCCATGGCATTCACCTCGACCCTCACCTTACACTTCTTTCTCACTTATACATTCTCAAAGACAAAACAGCTTTTGAAATACAGGCATTCATTAAGGTCGGCGCTTTTTCCCACATTCAGCTGTATTGTATTTATATTTTGCTTTTGTTCAGAGGCATATTCATTACGACATTGTTTCAATTGGGCAACATGTATTTTCCTCACATTACATCTGTTCAACATATTCAAAACCTATGTATTCACATTATAACATTTATTTCAAATCGTTCCTCTACCTCAGTACTACTACGTCAGAATAACATACTATTCATTAAGGCGCTATTTAACTATAACTTGCCAATTTTGTTTTAGAATATACCGCACTACAGCCTTTCATGTGACCTCTTCGATGTTACTATTTTACGGAGTAAAATCGCCACCACGTTTGGAAGAAATAACAAGTTCTTATTACCAACTGCTTACTCTACTTACGGTAAGAAAGCCACTTGTTTCGTAGCTGTTACACTTTAGAATGATTTATCAATGGCTGTCAAACCGTACCCGTCCCTAACTTGCTCTAAAAACGTTTAGTGCAAGTTAGGGACGCGTACGACATCCGAAGAACAAAAAGTACTTATAGTACGCTACACAGTGATTATCTCATCGTATTACAAGGGCTGTAAGCTGATCTAGTTTACAAGGGCTGTAAGCTGATCTAGCGTGCTCTGACGGATGTTCGTGTTCGCGTACACTGGCTCACACGGTCGTTATCCTTTCCGTCAACGTAACCACTCAAACGAGCGAGATTTGACACCCCCGTTTGGCGTATACTTTTCAGAGTACCATCAAGACGTGATGTGAAATATCCTTGTTGCGAGAAGTCAATGAGCTAATGCTTAAGCTATTAGGCTCTGCGCAGTGGGCAGCCTGTGCAACAATGTCTTCAGCGTGGTTTTCTACGCGAAAGCATTTATTAGCTACGTTGGCGAAAGCGCGTCGATGTTAGGCCAAGAAGTCAAGCGCCTTGTACAGACTACTTTCCTTTAAGCCCGCTTTAAGCCCTCTTGGCGAGATGGCGAGCGCGGGAGTGTGTTGTAATAGAACATTGGATGACCGGGGGTAATAGCTGTGTTAAATTAAGAAAAGGACATGCCCAGATGTAGAAGGTGTAATGCAAGCCCAACATTCCGCATACTCCTGTTCCCATCGAGCCAAGGGGATGCTACCCACGCTCTCGAACTACTCCCCTGCTAGCCCATGCAGGGAGCTGGCGGCGCACAATCTTAGAGAGAGGGCTTTTGGGACTCTATGGTGGTGGAAACCAACGGCTCACAGCCGCTGCTGTTGCTTAAAGCCGCGTACTAGTCCTTTTCAGAGAGACAGCTGCACCATGACGCTTCGTCAGTCTCTGAACGCTTTGTGAGATGGCGTCATCATACCATAAACAAAACAGTGTTGGACATTTACTTTTCACCCATTTAAAAAAAACTTTCTGCCTTTGCAGTTTTCCACTTTTACCGCTTTCTTCTGATATTACTTCCTCGTCATGTTTTCATTATTCTGCCTGCATTTTTCAGATCTCAACCTAAGCATAAAGTTATTTGTTGTGGCGCATGCACTGGTCAATGACTCGTGATCATCTAGCCAATCATAGCACAAGCACCCCAATTGTGGTCTTGAGATGAAACGCACAGTGACAACATATTTGTTACGGTGATGTTTAGTGCGTCCGTGAGGCCCTTACTTTGATGATGGTATGCAGCTTGTGTTCTACCACTTCCCAGTCCTACATACGAACAGTGGAAGAGTGAACTTGCCAACTCAGACCTAACTAAGCAGCTTTGGCTCACTGAAAGGGCGAAGACGGCAGGCCGCACCAACGGAGTCCTGGACTGAGGACCCCGACCACTTACAAGCTCGATCTCCTTGTTCGATAAACTTTTCTCCTCCCCCTCTATAATATTGGACAACGAGGAAATTGGCGATTGAATGCGGATGAGATGAAAAATGCAGTGACGAATCCCTTGCCGCCACGGATGAGGATGACGACGTTGATGATGCCTGGCCCAGCAACAGCAATGACGTCAGCCGTGACGAAGCACCGAAGGTCCTCGAGCAACGTCGGACGCATGGGCGGGGGAACACATCGTCGGCGTGTCTGGGTGGGCTGGTCTCGGCTGATCTTCATTCGGGTCTTTCTAGCTGGGGACACGAGGCGGGGGACATCGTCATGTTCAGGTCTCGACTGGGCTGGGGTGGCCCGGAATGGCTTCGTTGTCCTTGGCAGCTGCGTCCACGTCGATGCGATGCGGTGCTGGGGCCAGGATGGGGATGACGAACCCGCGCAATCCACCAAATGTAACGTGGCGGCAAGGCCAATGACTCGAACGATGGTTGAAGGATGGGGAACGCCTATTTACAGAATTTACAATGCGGCCATAACAGCGCGCGCTGGGGCCCAGCCACTTCGTCGTCCTCGTCGTTTTCTGTGATGAGCCGCGGCAGTATAGTGCATTGGCCGCCTAGGTGTCCCGTGACAATATGCACCTAAGAGCGCTGCTGATAGGTTCCATAAGGACAAAGAGTGTCCTCTCTGACGAGATCATCTGCGGCGCCATCGTGAAGGAGTTCATTGTTTTTCGAAAGTCCATAGCGCCTGTGCTGCAGCTAGCTAGGACCCGCTAATTAGACAGCTGGTCCACCCCACCTGTCGCTCGACGCAGGAGTTGAAAAACGGCCCCTCAGTTATATAGTTATAGTCCAATACGGAAGAACTGTTCTTCAGGATTATAAACTGCCTGCACATTGCCTAGAGGTAGGGAAGGTTGCTTCTTTAGGCGTGGACCTGGGTTGCAAGAAAAGATATATTGCATAACAGTAGGTTACAATACTTCCTAAAGTCCATACCCCACAATTTTATACAGGCTGAGGCAAGCGGGAAAATTTAAGCAAAAAAAAATATGCTTTAGGAGTTATGCCAGAACACTATTTTGTTACACATCTCGGTCATGCTCTGGGTTCACGATATGGGGTAGTTTATCGCATAGTGTAGCGCTTTGGAAACATTTCTCAGCCACATTCTGATCTACTTTTACTAATCGAGGGATGACCTGTTCCTCTCGCCATTAAAGGTGCGCTTATTAGAGTCGATAGTGGACATCGTACTCCTCACTATAGAAATGATTGCTCGGCTAGACGAAAGGGCCAGCCCGCATTCTAGAGACTTCTCATACACTTTTTGCTAAAGTCAGGACAAGGTTAGTTGGCTTCATTATGAATATGACATTGTGTAGATTTCTAAATTAGTTCTAAATGGAAACCACGTATTCTGGTTCAGTCAACAGCCCCTTAGCAACAATCGCACCAGTTATACGTCGTTCAACGTTATATGCTGAAAAGAATAGTTCTACGATTTTTCTAACGGCAGTTGCAATATCTGGTCTGCCTATTTCTTTACAATGCTGGGATTGTTAGTCGTCCTAGCGCGTATTAGAAGGAGCTACCATTTAGTTGCGTAACGTGTGCTTTGGTAGCGTAAACTACACTGGTCGAGGTTCAGCAGTTTCGCGTGAACCTTGAAAGGCCGTGCTACGCGAGCGCGAGGAGCATTGGATTGGATTGGATTGGATTGGATTGGATTGGAAATTTAATCCAATAGGTGTACGGGTGTGTAGTGAATTGGGTCTGCACATTCGCCGGTCTGCGCATTCCAGAGAAGTAGCGTCACAGCCGTGGCAGACGCCCTGGCGCCGGCGCGTGCCCAGATGTGCGCCTGCGGTGCGCAGTAGCCAAGTCTGACGGTGCGCTGTAGCCGCTTGATGGCCGTTTCGCGTGATTCCTGGACAGCCGTGCTGCGCATGCGGGATAAACAGTGACTGGACTGGACTGGACTGGACTGGACTGGACTGAATTGGATTGGATTGGATTGGATTGGATTGGATTGGATTGGATTGGATTGGACTGGACTAGACTGGACTGTTTCCATGAGTGAAACTTAAGCGCAAAGATTTTTCACAGGGACGAGAAAGGGAACGACACAGGCGCTTACTATCAACTGAAAGTTTTAATGAAAACGAATACACATTTATACCACCCCCAGACCGAACAACGCAGCACGTGCGCCCTTCGCACATGCGTACGGCCGTACAAGAGAAACCGCCCCATTCCCTTCTCGTTTCTCTTCTCCTTTCCCTCATCCTCTACCCCCTCTCCTTGAGAAGTTGCACTTCTTTATCTAAAATACTCAGCGACGGGTGACTTATACAATCGGGACCCTTAATCCGGATATGGAAGGCTTCTGCAAGTTCCCTGGTGGCACGGTCTCTGTGCTTTAAAACTACTACCGTGTCCGTGACTGCACAGGACTGGACTGAACTGCACTGGATTAGATTGTATTTGGATTGGAAATCGTTTTAGCAGAGTAAGCATGATAATCAGCAAATCCTAGACGACCAGGACACCTAAGAATAACCAGATGAACCTTACCTCACGCTACGTATATCCTGGCATAGCTGAGCTAAGCGACTGCTAATATTTTTTAATTTCTGATGTCACAACCACAAGAAAAGAAACTTGACCGCCCTTCCTACAGAAAGTTGAGAAAATCGTGAAAGCTTTTTCACATCAAAACTGCGTAGAAGGGTGTCCAATCGGCCGTCAAACCGTCTAAGAGCCAAGTAGTAAACGAAGAACGAACCCATTCGATGATTTTTCTCGACATAAGTAAACGCTTCTACGAATGATCTAAATGTATACTGATGCGGGGTCTATCAGATAAAGTTATACTATCGTACTCCTCCTTCATGATCGATGCATGTATTGCTTTATGTAGAATAGGTCATTTTTTGCGAATTTGAAGTAACGGCTTTGGAACAATGTTTCGCGCTCGCACTGTGTTTCAAGGGATCTTATTATAGCTGTGCGGTCGACCAACCGGTCCACAGGGAAATGCATTCGCTTTTTGACGGGACGCCATCGGTCCCACTGTACCCCGCGCATGAAGACTGCGTCTACTCAGTCAACGCAACTCGCTTCGATTGCCCACGCCAAACCTAACTCCACCTGATATTCGCAGTTCTGCGCTTTACTGTCAGATTTGTTTAGGCTTATGGTGTGCTGCAGAAGTTTGTTATTTCGGGCACGCCATTCCCAGATTACAGGATGTGTACGGATGTCACCAACCAGGCAAGGAAACACGTATAGAGCGGACGGGCCCATTTTCACTTGCGGTATTTCTAGTGCAAGAATGAGCTGGATTTCTTTCAAGGCTAATGTAGGTGAGCCTTTAGACGTAGAACACCATTCTTAGATCGTAACAAACACAGTGACCCCAAGATATTTTTGTGTAAGTCTATAACGAAATTGCCTTAGGGCGTAAAGGTTGCCAATGGAAACCTGTCTTCATTAAGCGTAAAGTTGCATGAATGAACAAAGTAGACCTGCAGGATGAGTCCCAGCATTTGGAAGCTACATGGCCAGTGAGGGCCTCGGTCCTTGCAGTTTTGGCGTTACAGGTAGCATAGCGGGGATAGCCCACCGCTACGCCTTCAAACTGGGTAACCAAACTTGCGCTGACCTGGTGCAACTCAACTGGCGCATGTTAAGGCCTGTTAAATGTCATTTAATGAATATGTGTTGGGATCAAATTAATAGTACTGAAGGACACGTGATTCGAGGTAATGGTTGGTTAAATAATCCTTGGTAAATGAGTGGTAGTAATGAATAGTAAGGTGGGATTAGGATAGAACAAAGGAAATCAAGACGAATTCAGGTCGAATAAGGTTAATTAGATGTAGTAATGATGTATTAGTCAATGATAGTAATGATTATCAAGGGGGTAATAAGTTACGATTTATGTAGATTGATTTAAGGGGATTAAGATAAATAAGGGTGGATTAAAGTAGGTAATAAAGTGAAATAAATGAATAGAGGGGATTAGGGTGATTAAAGTGGACTAGGAAAAAATTAATAACGGTAAAGTAGCGCAGCTCTTGTGTGAACAGGGGACAGATATATAAAGTACCCATCCTTTAAGTACCTAAAACCTTAAGCAGACTTAAGTGTCCCGAGAATATTTATTTCCAACACAAAGTCAAACTAGCTACACTGTGCTATCCTTCGCGTTCTAGGCTGCTCGTTTGCATGTATGTATTCATTCAACAATTCTTTAATTCTCAGTCATAATAAGCTACGTATCAAACGCGGGCAGCTGTACTGGAAGTCGTGGTTCCACATAGAGTTTAAGAGGGTTCCCCTCCAGTCGACCAAGCAACTAGAAAGGAGGCCCCCTTCTCCCGAGTGTTAGATCGCTGCGGCCTAGCCTTATTTCTAAGTGTCACCCCAGCATTCTTATTTCTATGGCTCGCTGCACGGATGCAAGTTTTCTTTTAGGGCGCTTAGTGAAACCCCAACTTTCCGCCCCATACGTCTTGTGACGCACTTTCGAAATTTAGAAACGGGTTGTCTAAAAGACTAGAAAATTACGAAGTATGTCACTAAAATATGTGTAAGGTATACCTGCAAAAAGCTCAAATTTTGAAACAGATGTTTCTAGAAGCGGGGCCATTTCGGGCAGGATAAAGAGACCTAACAGCTGGCCTAGAGAAAGGGCAGAGCGAAGGAGCCTGGCCGGTCGATCGCATGGGCGGACGTTTGTGCCCGATATATGCACACGCGTGCACTGGGGAGAATCGCCGTGAGCGCAGCTCCGCTAGCTCGACCAGTTCGCCGCCTGAGCCGTAGACCTTTAAGAACAGTGTAAGGTCACGTTGTCGCAAGGGAAACGATGCCGTGCATAAGCACTTCGCGCGGTTCTACTACAGCAAAATGCTCACGAGGTCAATGACACAATCGATTGTCGAACAGCACAGGCGAAAACTTGTAGGAACATCAGGGCAACGTCGACTTTATGCATGCGCGAGTGGGGCGACAGCGCAAGCACTTCGCTGGAACCGGGGCCTGGCAACAGCGATAGGGCCCGCGTTCCACCGGTATGTTAGATGAGCGATACCACTGGCAAGTTTGGTTCTGTTGTTGCTGTTTTGCGCCCCATAAAAAATTCTTTGCCGTAGGTGCCGGGAACGTCAGCCAGCGACAGCCTGCTGCACACGCGCTTCAGAGAAGTACACGTGCTTCAAAGAAGCTACAAACGAAAGCTCCAAGCATTTCCTTCAAGACGCAAGAGCGCCTACCAGTCTTGATAGCAGCTTTAATGCTTGCGAAAACATTCTGTTTACATATTACAACAACCAAATGTTCCTCGCTGTAGGAAATACACAAATCTTGTGTTTAAAGTTTCTTTGTATGTAAATAAACCTGTTGCCATGTGTATAATTATGCAGTATATTGAAGCGTGTGACTGAGAAAGGAGCGTAGGAAACTTAAATCCATCCATTCCTACCCGAAATGCTTGAGGCATTCCTTCAGGTCAGTTACGTGCGTATTGGAATGATTTCTACATGTCATTGACGCGGTGGCATATTTCACGTTTTATCCTTACGCCGGTTAGACGCCGCCAGGGGGCCACGGCGTGCAATCGCCTCGTGTTTTGGCTCTTGTAATTTCGATCTGGGTTGGCGAAATTTTTAGTATCCTGGATTTTAAAGTGAATACGAGTCTTCATGAACATGTGCTGAACACCTGGACACCAAGATTCGGCCCCTAGAACCACCGAGTGCTTCGAAAACGGCTTCGGATTCCTCGGATCGGCGGCTAGGCCTAACGCACCAGCGGCGTTCCAAAACTCGCATACCTGCAACAGCGGCTACCGGCGCCGCGGTAGCCGCTTACCTGGCGGCGGCTGCGCCTGTGGGGGTTGCTGCGAGATCTCAACCGGCACCATTGAAGCCATCGAGTGGACACTGCGACTCTTTCAAGACGCATGAAGCGGTGATGCTGCACGAAGACACGAACGGCCCATCGGACGCCATGACCATGCCGTCGAATACACGCTCCCGTCAGGATGAAGGTGAAGACAACGACTCGCAAGACGACCAGATGCAGCATGACCTCGACGACGAAGAAGGCTGGCAGCGAGTTCCTCTAGCCAAAAAGAAGAAGAGACCCACACGCAGCGATCGGGTACGTCGATCACGAATCAACCTGCAGTTGAGACCTCTAGCTAAAATTAGAATCAGATGCGTTCCTAGACACGCTATAGCCAATGCTATCGCTTGTACTGCCCCCTCGGCAGAATTGGCTGAAATGGCTGCAGTGACTTTTGACGACGCAGCCAATAGCGCTCATATAGCACTGTACGACGAAAACCACGCGGCCAAGCTACTTCAAGTAGACAGACTAACCTTTCCACAGGATGGCAAGACAGAATCAATTGAAGTGGTTATCGAACCCCTTCAAACTTACAAAAACACCATACGAGGTGTGATATAAGTAGACCCGGCGGAAAGCAACGAGGCCATTATGAAATGGGTTCGCTGCGAGCAAGCGGAAATCCTTCGTGTTCAAAAGATTGGAAAGACTGACCGAGCTGTGTTAACTTTTGACACGACTACTTTACCGAGAGTGGTGAAATACTACATGGAGCTAGTTCGGGTTGCAGAATATCGCCCAAAACGCGTAGTCTGCATTAACTGTCATGACCTTGGGCACATGGCAAAATTCTGCCCCTCTCCCAGTGTCGGCAAAGAATGCGGCCGCTGTCATACGGAAGCTGATGATTGCACTGACACTGAATTCTGCGTGGCATGGAAGAAGACTGGCCACTTATCTGTTAGCAAATTTTGCCCTAGTCGTGTCCCGAAAGCCAAAGAGAAAACTGCTCAAACCCAAACTGTACGCAACAATCCTACAGCATCCGGGTCTATGAATGCCTCCAGCCCAGCTTGTACTGGAGTCTCATGGGCTTCTGCGGTGACTGGCATGAATAAGGATAACGCACAATCTTTGCACTCTCTACCTCCAAGTCACCCGGTAATGGTGGAGAGCGCACAACTTAAAAAAGGGACTTCATGAATTGCGCACTGAGCTGCAAAACTTGAAGAAGGAACTTGGGTATCTCCGAAAATCTGTGCGTCGCAAGGAGTCGGCTTCTTCACCTGCACCGAAGAGTTTCGAACGCCGAAGCCGTTCTCGTGTTCAGCGCCAAAAAAGGCCTTACTTGACGCCTCCTCCGCGTTTATCACGGAGCAGATGCTTGAGCAGCGAGAGGCGCAGCTAAAATTTCAAAACAACAAAGAGTGCCAGAAGGCTTTTAGTGGCATTACGTCGTTACAAGAACAATTCAACAGCCTTAAAGAATACATCCAACAAGTCACACAGCAAATGCAGGAATTCACTAGAATGATGAGGCCAGAGGAAGCCAAACGCATAAAAAAAGAAACTCAGTAGATGTCCTTCTCGCCCTCCCCTTCTCCCAAAAGGCTAATAGTTCAATGGAACTGTCGCAGCTTTGCTCAAACAGGTCCTCTTCTTAAACACCAAATTTCTTCTCTACAGCCTTTGGCCCTACTGTTGCAAGAAACTAGAGGCACATGCGAAATTCCTAATTATGTTTCTTTCGCGGACCCTACCATACCCCACAAGTCAAAAGACCCTAACAAAGCACCCAGCGTTAGTGGTCAGGCCACTATTCTTGTTCACAAGTCTTGCAAAGCTGTCCAGCATCATTGGGACAAAGCTAGCGATTCATCTCGCGAGGTAATAATTGTCCGAATCGACCCCCCCGGTGGCAAAGCCCTTCTACTAGTCTGCGTCTATTATCGCCCTCAATGCACCTCGCACGTTCGGGGCACATACGACTGGATTCCTCATGTTCTTTCTTTGAATTTTTCTGGACCCATCATAATTGGTGGAGATTTCAATGCTCGAAGCACGCTTTGGGGATACCCCACTAGCGGTCTCCGTGGGAAGCTTCTTGAGCAAGCGATAGAGTTTAGCCACCTACAATTGCGAAACGAGCCTTTTGTTTACACTCGCGTGGGCCTACATTCCTCCCAAAGAGACACAACGCCAGACCTCACCTTCTCCACACCTGGTATAGTCAAGTCATGGCAAACTGCCCCATGTACCTGGGGTAGCGATCACTACCCTATTCTTCTTCATTTGAATGCCAAGAAACTCCGACGTAAATGTCAGTACTCTACAAATAACTGGAACTCGTTTCGGACTCTATTTACGTCAACGGACATTTCCGACATCCCTACACTGGTTGCCAATATCACGACTGCTCGAACGAATGCTATCGAAACTGTTGAAAGCACTGTTGAGATTTCCCAACCAGACCTCCACATGCATAACCTTTTGCGAACTGCGGAGCGACTTACTAATCGCTACCGATCTCAAGGCAAGAAACATCGCGATTTATTGAAGCTCAAAAGGCAGTATAAAATTATTCACGAATACCAGAAAACCCTCCAAAACGAGAAATGGCATGATCTCTGCCAACGACTAGGTCAGGAGAGAGGGCTCGCACGCCTTTGGGCAATCTTTCGTGGCCTGTGTGGCAAGAATAAGACCAAGCTCTCAATCGTCGAAGAACTATGCCTACACATGAATTACACGGATGTTGAAAAGACTATCGTGAAAACCTTGTTCCAACATGCGACATCCGGCTCCAGTTGCCTGCAACCCCTTTCTGTTATTGAGATACCAGAACCTGACCCTCCTCTAGATAGTCCCTTTACACATGGGGAACTCCAAATAGCACTCAACCAAGGGAAGCTAAAGTCTGCTTCAGGACACGACGCAGTCACCTGGCAGGACCTCCAGAACCTGCCCCCAGAAGGGCATTATATTCTTCTCGAGCTTATTATCGGTCATGGGAGTCAGGCAAAGTTCCTGAACACCTCAAAACTACGATCATACACCCTATTCCCAAGGCAGGAAAGGATGCTAGAAAACCTGAAAATTTGCGACCCATTGCACTCACTCCTACTCTAAGCAAGATAATAGAAAGACTGATGAATAATCGTTTGAAGTATCATCTGGAACGCACAGGCTGGTTCCACCCAGCTAAAACTGGCTTCCGCCCAAATCTCGGAACGCCTGACTTCCTATGGCTCCTGCGGCGAGTCATCAACCGTAAATCCAGAAAACGCATCCCAGAGTATACGTCCTCTCTTTAGATATACGCAAGGATTTTGACAACGTTTGCCAAAACGGCATCCTACAGGAGCTGTCCCAGGCTTTTCCCAGTGCCAAGGCACAAGCCTGGATCCGAAATTTCCTGCAACATCGCCCTATACAACTGAATTCTCCAGGCCATGAGGTCACCACTTACTACGTAGACCGAGGAGTTCCTCAAGGCTCCATACTCGGACCAATGCTGTTCAACCTTGCAATGAACCGTGTGGCCCGACAGCTTGAAAAGGATACCTCAGCTCGATTCGCCCTGTACGCCGACGATGTCGTCGTCTGGACAGAAGCGGCCGACTACGATGGCAAGGAAGCCATGCAGTCAGAACTTCAGGCTGCCGTTTTTAGCCTAGAACGCTCTTTGTCCGCCTTCAACCTGGACCTCTCACCACAGAAGACGGAATTTGTCAGCATCAACGGCAAACGCAAAACTGATTTGTCTCATATCTTGACCCTTCATTTCGGCGGTACATCAATCTCATCCCAAAACGGAACCGTCCGACTTCTTGGTCTCCAACTGAGCAGCTGCAATAGCCCTCAAGCATGGATTCGGAGCCTTCGTACCACCTGGCGTGCTACGATGCATCTTATTACTCGCATCTCAAGCAAGTACGGTGGTTCACAACAAGCCTCTTGTCAAACTCTCGCCAGAGCAGTGGCCCATGGCCGGCTAGCATACGGTTTTCCAATATATACCTTCAGCCCCCGACATCTGCGCGATTTGGAAATACTAAATCGTTCTATGATTCGAACCATCACGGGTCTCCCTCGACACACCAGAAATGATCTTCTAGAGTTGGCAGTTCCTCTTCCCCCGATACGACAACTCGTGGAGGAAACTCAGCTACGTTTTCAAACGCGCCTAGAATGCTCACCGCAAGGACAAGCAATCTTAAAATGGGACGCGTTGAACAGCGTTTTTGAGGAGGCACCCTTTCAAGGTATTATCCCCCCATGGGAACGTCCACCGCTTGGACTCATCAGACGACGGCCTATACGGCGCTCCAACCCGGCGGCTAGAGAGCGTCTTGTTAGGCGTATATGGCAAGACAAAGCCATTGACGAACTAGATGTTTTCACAGACGCAGCAGTGGCCAACAATGCCGCAGAGGTAGCGTGGACTTGCCCTGAATTTCCACCCCTGGATGGGTTTTGCAATATCTCACAAATCCATGGTCTAGTAGCAGAAGCCGAACTTTTCGGAATTCTAGGTGCCCTTCAAAGCATCCAAAAGAATCGCCCGTCACTTCCTCAGATGAAGCTACGCGTTATCACAGACTCCCACGTGGCACTTCGTGAATTAAATCGTTCTTTCACCCCAAACGCAACTGCCACTACTATACTGAGAAAGATTCAGGAGCTACGGCAAGAATTCGTATACGTTCGTTTGGTTTGGACCCCGGCACACACCGAGGGTGACACAGGGAACCAGTTAGCCCACATGGCTGCCCGGGAGAGTCTCTCACATCCTCCCATGGTTTATTCTGACCCACCCCCACAGGACGCGAACTGGCCTGAAAACTACCGCAAAGCCAAGATCCTTAGTCGTCAGCGCCTCCAGGAATCCTCCCCTGTGGGTTTCCTCACACCTCTAAAACGTCTCCCCAGAAAAGGAGAAGTTATTGCAAACAAGATATACACAAACTGTGCATATACCCCCGACATTCTCTTTAAATGGACCTATCCTCGTACAGCATATACTCCAAAGTGCATATTTTGTGGGGAATCAGTCGTTTCCAATGTTTACCACCTTATCTGGATGTGCTCTGCCTTTTCACAAGGACGATCGGAACTTTTAACACTACACTCCATCCCGTGTGATGAACAGGACCATATTATACAAATGCGTGCTAATCCCTCTTTATTAGAGACAACTGTAGAGTTCTCTCTCTAGAATGGTTTCTATAAAGCAGTTTGATTCGTGATTGACTCAGCCCTGTATGGGTCAGTGATTCTGTGACAAGTGCGAACTGACTTTCTAATGGGACAAAAAGTGCAAATGTGTTATCGATTACATTTATTTTCATATTTTTTTCCCACTCTCCCCCATCCCCTTCAGGGTCTTATGACCTCCTCCAATAAACAGCCAATCAATCAATCAATCCTTACGCCCAAGTGTTTATTGGAAGTACAAGGAAACTCAAGAACGTAAGCAATTCAGAATGGGGGACTAACCACCCCGCGACACGTCTACCGGCCTTCGCGTGGCGTGTTCCAGTATTAGAGAGTTTTAGCATACGCTCCGCCCTAACGCTAAGCGGGAGTTGCGGCGCGACTGGGGAGAGCAAATTCGTCACGGTGGATGGATTGTTCCGCGCGCCTGCCTTCGCCATGCCCGCTCTTTCCCTCCGCTGAGGGGCAACCTCCTCGCACTCCCCACGCGCGCATTCGCAGTCCGCTCCCGCTACCCGCTAACCTTAGCGTAGCGTACGGGAGCCGCTATGCTAAAACTCTCTATTAATGGGCAACGCCCCTTAACGCAAGTCAGAAATAGTTGTTTTCTCTAGTCACATTATTCGCAAGTCAATTAGTGCTTCATCAATGGAACTTCGGTTTTTGCCGTCTACGTGTTATCCGGTCTCAGTTAGTTTGTGTGTGCGTGTAGGCATGTCGATTAACTTTGTCGATTAACTTGCAATGCTTGAAAGCCCGGCCAACCCTAATAATTAACGACCGTATATCTTTACCTTCCACTTCACCCAACTCTTTCATATCCCACGGTGAACGAAAAGAAGGCTGACTCCCACCGTCAAGCTCGACTAACCGGAATAATTAACGACAGCAACTCACTTGCTCCTACTCCGACTTTCTTTTTTTCTCTCCCACAGCTAGCGATGACTTTCAAAAGGGCTGACGAGGAGAAATTTTGTGCCAGTATTGCCCTCAGCACCCTCCACATTCAAAAAAAAAAAAAACTGATGTCAAGTTTGATACTCCCGCGTTTCTTCACTCACAACAGCCCTCATCGCGTAAACAAAAGCACCGGGAAAAGAACGTGCATACACCTGCTGTAAAAGCTGGAGCCTCACAGTGCGCGCCCCGGCGTGCATAATTAGTTAATGCTTTGGGGCACGCTTTTATGGTCCGGCGAACAGCCTAATAACTCCCGTCATATTCACGGTGCTTAGCTAACGTTGTTTTCTAACACTCAAAAAGCTTCGCCATCAGCAAATATTTACGTTTCTAGGCTCCCTCTTGTGTGCGGCCCCTTATTTCATAACCCCTCGGGTCTCGTTAACCCTTGTCATGCATGATTTGGCGTTCGTTAGCTGGGAAAAAGTTTGGGTTGAAACTGATTGTTCTTGGTCGTTCAAACACTAATAGAAGTTGGTATTATAAGTAGGGTTTTTTTTTCTGTTAACTTTATCGGTTCCAAAAACACGTTTTTTGCATAAAGCTGCATATCCAGCCATTTTAATGTTGCCGCACTGTAGCCGATTTCCGAAGTAAAACTTTTTGAGGGCTATACCGAAGAGAGCTAGTACGTTTATCTTTATGTTTGTATTTACACAACCGAAGCTTTGAACGCAGGCTTTTATAGCACGCTGTAAATTTAGTTTATGTACTGGGGTTGTGTCTTAATTGCTTGAAAGGCTACTTGTGGCCTATGCGATGTTGGCATGTGGGAACACTGACACCAGCGGTAATTGTCTGAAAAGCGTTCGTGGTCATACTTTGTGTTCAGGTGCTCTATTATGAAAGTCATATCGCGCTGGTGGTTATTCGGAAAGTATGAAAGAGGAAGAGGACGCTGAGGCGGTTATTAAAGGGGTCATGAAGACAAAATACAACTTTGCCCAATTTGAAAGAAGTAGCCTTCAGCAACTCATTGAGCTCCATTTCGCGCCGAAAAACTTAACTTTAACCGAAAAACGCAAGAAATGACCAATAGCTTTTAAATTTCGCGCTACAGTGACGTAATGTAGGCACGAGTGGCGTGTAATGGACGGCATTGTAACTATGGTTATCGGGCTGTTAACTCCACGTTAGCATCCACGCGGTACGATCACACGGAACTATGGGTCCTACTTGAATAGTCCAGTAAAGTTACTTGGCGTTGGCTTAGTTAGGTGACGTCACAAACAACATTCTGTGACGTCATAGAGATTGCCGGAAAGCGCATGGTGAATCCCCACTTCATCGTCTGTTTTCTTCAATATTTCTATTATTTGTTGGAAGTTTCTGATACAGTTGGTATCTCTGTTAGCAGGACGAAACAGCCTTTTCAATGAACCAAAACTTCTATTTTGTCTTCATGGCTCCTTCAAGCGGGTGTAGTTATTTCCCTGGCCAGCGCGACGCTTTCTTCCACGCTGTATCGTCGCTATATAATAACATGTAAATACGTAATATAAATACACCCCGTGAATATTAGTGTACCTCGCGTGGGTATGCTGACATAAAATGGTGCGAGCAATGTGGATGTAGCCGCGTCGGAGGCGCCTACAGTAGCTGCAGGCAAGCGAACTTAGGAACAAGGAAAGATACGGCTACTCCAGTATTCCACGTGCCAAACGCACGAGAAAAAATATCCCGGAAGTGCAAGATAATTCGCTGAGCTTTCACTGGCCTCAACACCTCAGAACTTTCGCCGGTGTCACCGTCCGATCAAGCTCGGTAAATCACCCCATTTCAGACGTAATCATGTCACCGTCGTCGAAACCCATCGCCATCGCTGCCGGCTCGCCCGAATTGCGTGGAAAAAGCTCTCGATGGGGTTCGATCTTGATACATTTGCACGGGCGGCTCCACACAACTGAAACATGATGACAGAGTGCATATGACGTTATCAGGATGTGCCCAGGGCGACGTAATTCTCTATGCCCAAGTGCTGAAGAGCTCCTGTTTGACGGATCTACCTGCTGAGCGAAGATACGATCGTCATCAAAGTGCACACCAATGGCAATGTTCCTAGAGGGCCAAGAGATTGATACAACCTGTTATATTGCTGATGCATTTTTTTGCACACCTCGAGTTTTGGCAACACAGAAGATATGTAGCCGCTGCAAGCGAAAATGACGGATCACCAGAGCAATGCACGCATATATGCTTAAGAAATCCGATATACATCTCGGGTGATCGATTTTCTTTGTTTAAGAATGCTGGAAGCAGGGAAACAGCGCGAGCCATTTTCCCCGTGGAACTCTAATGGCACAGAGTTTCTGCTGCGCTTATTTCCCCATATTTATGAATGCATTTCATGTAATCGGAGCGAATACGCTCCTCAGGAGATTGATTTTCGTCTTGGGCGCATAGCGGCCGTCACCAACTGCCGTGATCTGCAATTAGGGTGTGATATATTCCCAAGAAGGGTGGCTTCCTCTGCTTGTGTTTCTTGCGTTATATTAGCAGGGTTCTTCTTCGTTCATAGAAACAGCCTTTCGGCTGCGTTTACGGAGTTAATGCGAGAGCAGATTCGGTAAGCCAAATATTTGGCGTGGTTATTGGCAGGGCCGAGAAATGGCCCATATAACATGTATGATGATGAAACGAGAGTAAAAAATTGCCGCAGCTTGCATTAGCGGAGCTGGCGGCCCCTCTCCCTTCGTCGGAGACCTGGCTGTTGAACCTCACATGGATATCCGAACTTGCCCCCGATAGTTCTCCATGGCTGGCAGGCCCGGATCGTTTGTATCACAGTCTTTCACACCTCTTCCAAAGTGGACCTCCTTAATTTAATACGCGCTAGAACCCGCGGCAACCGGCTTCGCGAACTCGGCGTTTGTAGCGCGAACTCGGCGTCTGTGCTCCCCAGTTCAGGCGCGAACGCACGTGAACTAACGAGGAGAACATCACGCGAGAGATCACCCCACGAACGCTGGGCAGAGTGTTCTCGAAGGTGGAGCTGGCCGACGCCGGACGCTCCTCGCGATGGCGCACGCTCATGCGCGTGCTCGACCGGTCTGAGTTTTCTGGTAACGCTCCACGGCAGAACTACTACAAGCTTTAACACCTGTGCTGTTAAAAGTAAAGTAATTGAGTTGAAAAAAAAAGCTTAGGGTAAATTTTTTCTGGGATTCGGACGCCGTGCCTGCGCATTGCAGCTCTAGCACATATCTACACCACTACCTATACTTGTCTTCCCTTTCTTCGTCCTGTCATTCGCGCTGTTTTTCTTAAAGTAACAATGTACCAACTGGCCCGTCAGCAAACCCTTCTGGAATCTACAGACGAGAGGCGGAACAAGTTAATGCATTGTGGCCTTCGACTTATAGATGTGTCAGAGACGTGTGCTGAGGAGTACAAAACTAATATCAATATGCTAATCATGCGAGTTTTGCTATGCTAATTACCTATCTTTCCTCCTAAGGATTATACAATCACGCTATAGGCCTTCAGGAACTCAATAGGGGTGGCTGCAGATCCTTGGAAGAGGCCTCCGTCCTGCAGTGGACAGAACCAGGCTTATGATGAAGATGAAGATGAATTCAGGAGTATCAAAACACGTTTTCGCTAATGTAGGGCTAACAAGGGTGTTTGACCAAACCTCTGAGTCATACAACCCGAGAAAATAAAACGGCGCGGAGGGAAGAGTATGGTGATAATAATAGTAGGACCCAACCGCCCCACTAAACACGCGCCGTTCCAGCCTATAGGGAGAAAAGGTGGTGTCACTCTAGACACCACAGGTATTCAGCGGGCTACCTCCGGCGCGACACGTGGTTCCGTGTGTACAACAATGGACTGTCGACCGTCTGCCGCAACAATACCAGTGGAATGTAGCCGGTCGTGAAAATTCGGCACCAAAGAGAAGTGGGAGCTATAGTAGAACGGGGCGGTGACCGCCAATCCTTTTTATATCCGTTGGGCATTCATTACATCATAAGGGGAGCCTAGGTGGCCTGAATTTTTTTGTTTACAGGAGTGTTGCCAGAAATTACCCGGCGTTTTTATCGTAGAATTTTTATCGCAACTCCTACTACACATTCCAGACGCCTTTACCTTGTCCCGTACGTTATATACGTTACCATACCTTCATCTCGCGCGTACTTAAAAAACAAGATAGAGGCAGCTGAGTGCAAGCATTCCCGCAAAGTCTTAACGTGCCCCACCACGCACATACTACCAACCGTACCGAGACCAGGACGTATACACGACGGACGTATTCAAGTACATAAATAAGCACAACGCCCACGCCTTCAGACTGCTCACCGAAGTCTGGTGCTCCTACAAACGATGACGTAGATACTGCATCTCTTCTCCCAAGCCTTCTTCTTAGGTGGTTCGATGGAAAAGGAAGGGAAATGGACTGGGGATATTTTTGAGCCCAGCTGGGGGCTCACCGGCATACAACCCAGTCCGGGGGGTAGGGAATATAGAAGGGGGTGAATAGGATAGGGTAGAGAAAAAGGACCCTCTGCCTCCTCTTTTGTCCCGATGAATGTTCCTGGCCCCGCCAACATGAACGACAACGCAAAAGTAAACGGACTTTCCTGCACATCTATCCCCGGGTCAGTCTATGCTCTGGCCTGACCCCACACCATCCTCCTTCCGTTTGTCTCCGCGATGGCACCACTCATAAAGTACCCTACTCTTCCGGCACCTCACCCACCCACATCCACCCGCGCCCAAACCGTTCTTATCAGTCAAGCTCATATCCATGCCCTCCAATCTTACCCCATTTAACATCGCATACATCGGAGATCTACTCCTCCAACCCACCTAAACTGCGGTGCATATCCCTCTATTCCTTAATCCTCAAGGCACTTCCGCACTCCAAGCCTACGTGTTCCCTTTCCCACATCTCCCCATGGTATAGTTGTCTTGCTACCCGTTCGGCACGCCAAGAGGCTCTCAGCCTTCGTACCCGAAAAATTTCTTGGAACATTATGGGTTCCAAGAAAGCGACACCGACGCCTCAACCCTCCATCTTTAAGCGTGGGCTACCTAGGAAGCTAATATTTTTGCTCTCTCACACGTAAACAATGTTCACCACGGGTTCCTTCAACATCGTCGCTAACGTATGTTTCTGTTTTGTTTGGGTTGGCGCACGCTACGAGCTGCTAATAGTCCATCGAGTCACTAGTAATGCCGGCTCCTTATCGTCGCCGCCACTCGCACGAAGTCACTGGAGTCAGCGTATCTCTATCTGTAGCAGACATTTCTACCCCGTCTAGAAAAAAATGCCATCCCTTCTTTAGAAGACACCCGGCCTATAGCGAAGCGGCATTCCTTCCGCCTGCTACGGCTGCGCATGTCCATTAATTCACTGTTGCACAAGTTCGCTCCAATGAACTTTGCTTAAACGCTTAAGTCAATGCCTGCAACCTGCAACCTGCATGTACGTCCTCGTTCATTACAAATTCTAAAGGTCGGGCACTTCCTGATACCACGACGCGAGAAAAGCCCTCATCCGTGCGATGCAATTGGCGTGGCCTTTCAGCGACAGCAGCGGATTGCTTAAAGGGAGATTTGCATACATTGATAGACGACATTCCTTCGTGCAGAATGCATAATCTCAGCGCCATACGGCTTGCGCTCCCGCATAGCACTGTGCCACTAGGAAACGCTCCCCTCATTTACGAGGCGAAGTAGCCCGATGCATGGCAAGAGCGTGACGGAGTTCTGAACGGCGTACTCATCTGATTGAGAGATCCCAAATGCACGCTCTTCCAGAGGATGCACAGCCTACCCCAGCACAGGCGTATAGTGGAAAGGGCTGCCCGAGAAATGCGAGCAGCCTCTTAAGCCTTGAGCATGACATTGGCCATATATTTTTTAGCCCCATAGGGTACTACTCAATAAGGTGCTTGCCTAGCAAGTTTCAAATGTCAATCCTGGATAATAGGTCCGCTTTTAGGGAGTTATGTTTCATAATTTGATCAAAAAAATGCAATCCCAAAGCCGCGTACACGCTATTTAATGCTTCTTTTGTTGCATAAAATTCGGAAAGATTTATTTTCCTGTCATAAAATTCCCGTGATCGTTTCCCACCAGTGAACGGCACGTTCTTCGCCAGACGAATCAGCGCCAAGTCATTCTCAGTGACCACGCAGAGTACCGACAGAGCTTCGCCTTACCTCAGGTATGGAACTGCTACCTGCATTTTGTCTTTTCGTGCATCTGACGGCGCTCTTTGCCATCGGGGCTGCCGCAGCCGTCAGCTTAAAAACGAAGACACACGGGCTAGGATTGCTGCAGTGCGCGATAGTTTCCGAGCCGTGACCGGCGCGTTCTTCGCGAGAGGAATAGGAGCCAGGTTGTTCTCTATCCCCACGCGGTGCATTAACAGAGCTTCGCGTTACGAAACTAACTTCGTTCATCTGCGACTTTTATGTTGTCTTGTTCTGTATTTCCTTCATAGCCGATGTGAAGTAATGCTGTCACTCCCAAAAGCACCTTGTAGTAGTCACCCATTTCTAGTAATGGAGGGCTAGCCCCTTTATTTTAAAGAAGTAATGGTCCATACAGAATAGGATTAGGTTTGTTAGATAAAAAAACGCGGCCTTTTTTTTTAAATCGTAACTTCTGCAGGTAAGGAATGTTGCCTGCTCCTGAAGTAACCGTCATCCCGGATACCTATAAGGCTACACTACAAAAGTTCAGCCATGCTAGCACGGCTCTTGGAGACACAAACAGCACTCCCTCACCAGAGAAGTACCTGGCCACCCTCTACCTCCCATGACTAACACACTCAACTGTCGGCCCTCGGCCCACAGCAGCTGTAGAGGATTTGTCCACGGCAGCAGCCAGAACCGCGATAGAGCAGAGCGGCTAAGAATGTCTGGGTTCAGACAGGCCGAATTGGAAATTGACCCTGGCAACGTTCGATGTACGCACCTTGCCTAGTGAGCGAAGCTTAACTGTACTACTAGAGGGCCCTCGAATATTAAGGGGGATGTTATAGGGTTAATCTAAGCTAGAATGATTCTGTGCTACAGTGGACCCCAAGAGAAAGAAAGAACACGGGGTGGGACTTTTAATCTACAGAGAAATACCAGCAAACGTGGAGGAGTTTTTCAGCATTAGTGAGAGAGTCGCGGCTGTTGTGATCAACAACCAGCTATGATGACGAAGCGATAGACAGCTTCTACGGGGGCGTCGAGTGAGTGAGTGCATAACTTTCTTGTGCCCGAGACGGCGGTGCGGGAAGACGTCAGGTGGCAGTCACCTTCATTCCTTTCCCCTCAGCCGGCGGCCAGAAGTCATTGCGCCCTTGCGGCGTCTTCGGCCAGTCTGGATGCCCCGGAGTTAAATGTCTGGGGCTGAACTGAGCAGCGCGGTCTCCCACTGCTCCGAAGGAGTGATGTCTAGTGTTTTAGGTGTGGTGTTGACTTTAAGTGGCAGCCCCATAAAATTTGTTCAAGGTGGTCTCTTGCTGAACATAATTTACACTTATTTTCATATAGTCCGGGTTAACATTGACTGTACGTTACCGGGTTTGGAAAGTGTAGGTTTGAAGTAGACGCCATGCTACTGACTGCCACTTTCCCAAGGGGCGATGAGCTGCGGGATAACTGACCTCCCTAATCTGTAATCATCAATTATATCCGTGTAGGTCACCATGCGGTCCCTACCCCCGTACAGAACGATGTCTCGGGTGTTTCTGGGCAGTCTCGGAAGCTCAGACCTTGAGCTGCCTCGTGAACGTTTTCGTTCCCCGGAAGTGCAGAGTGCGCCGGTGCCCATATAATTCGGACCCCTCGGAGCTTTAATTCTTTGAATCCTCTAAGGGTTCCTTGGACCTCGGGTGAGATCCTTCTCTTTGCGATGTTTATGATCGCAGATTTGGAATCGCTGATTATGACTTTTGCTCTTGTAGAAGAAAGCGCTAAGGTGCTTCTTCTCCTACCTCCGGAGTGTCTGTGCGGATCGTTGCGGAGGCTATGCAATGGCCCTGCTGATCGACTACTGCTACGAACATGGCGTTTGGGCCACGGTACTCGGTCGCGTCCATATAGACCACGTCATCGGAGATTCGAATCGCTTTTGGAGTTTAATCAGCAATGAAAAAGGCAACAATGTAGTTCACAATTGTGATGGGAGACTTTAACGCAAAGCTAGGCAAGAAACAAATGGGAAAGAGGTCAGTGGGAAATTCTCGAAATAGACAACCGCAACAGTCGAGGAGATAAACTGGTTGGATTCGCAGCGAGAAATGCCCTAAGGTTGATGAACACATTCTTTTGCAAACGTAAGAATAGGAAAAGGATATGGAACTGTCCAAACGGTAAAGCAAAGACGAATTTGACTTAATTTTGAGTGACAACCCAGGTATTGTGCATGTGGAGGAGGTGCTAAAACAAGATTTGGCGCAGCAATCATAAGATGGTTTTTGCACAAAGTAACGCTTAATCTCAAAATAGAAAGAAGGCAATGCGTGAAAAGTAAGAAACCCAGCATGGAGTCAGTCAGAGCCAGGACGCAGGACTAAAATAACGCTTCAAAACACATTCGCTCTTTTAACATGGAAGAACGAGGATAGTGTAAACATGTTAAATGACATCCTAACAACGACGGCCACAGAATTAACAGCATGTGCGAAGTAATTATTCCGAAATGTAAGCACATGACAGTGTTGAGTACGGCAGATTAGATTGCATTAGCCGAGCTGTCGAAACTGGTTAACAGAAGTAGAACAACTGACATTCGTGCGTATAAAATGGCAGTGATCGAGGAAACGCTGGAAATGGGAGCAAGCTTAAGGGCAACTAAAAAAATTGACGCAGCTTGCACTAGTAGTTGAATGCTCGAGAAACAGCAGTGCTGGCGGCCCCTCCCTCTCCGTCGGAAACCCCGCTGTTGCACCTCACATGGGTTTCCGATCTTGCCGCAGAAAGTTCTCCATGACTGGCAGGCCCGAATCGTTTCGTCCACAGGCTTTCACATCTCTCACAAAGTGGACCACGTTAGCACTGCACTAGAACCCGCAGCAACCGTGTTCCCGAACACAGCGCTGTAGCGCGAACTCGGCGTTTGTGCTCCCCACTTCAGGCGCGAACGCACGTGAACTGGCAAGTAGAAGAGCACGCGAGAGATCAAGCCACGAGCGCTGGGCAGAGTGTTCTCAACGGACAGGCTGGCCGACGCCGGGCGCTCTTCATGAGGCGGACGCTCACGTGCGCTCGGTGTTTTTTCTTGGTATTTTTTGCGAGCTCCTCACGTGGCGCAAACAAATGCGCAAGCCTGGCAGACGCTGGGCACTTCTCACGGGGCGCACACGTGCTCTCGGTCTTCTCTCTTGATATTGGGTTATTGCTATACTGTGGTGATGCTATACGGTGGAGCGTAAAGCTTAAGCAGGATCTGCTGTTCAAAATTGACGCAGCTTGCGCTAGTGCTAGAAGGCTGGAGAAGAAAGAGAACAGGTGGTCGACCTAGCTTCATCCGGTTTTGCTAAGTTTTGCTAGGCTTTGCTAGGCTTTGCTAAGTTTTCTTAGATTTTGCAATGCTCCTACTAAACACTAAACTCTTTACGCCCTTTTCTGCCAAAAAAAACGTATAGAATGAGTGGAAAATGAGTATAAAAAAACGCCCGCCGGGTGGGATCCGAACCCACTGATTTTTTTGTCCACTTTCTTTCTTTCTTCCAAAAATTCTGTATCTGTTTCAATGACCTACAGCATCCTCCCCTTTGCTTTCCTTGGCATTCTTCACTGCCAATCCTTATTTCTGTATTATTTCAACGAGCCCCTTATTTGACATTCTGATTCGCTCCATGCATAGCGACGGTCTCTGTTCTGGCAGTCTTGGTGCCATAAGTAGCTGAAGAGGGTTCAACGCTGGTAGACCACTCTCGACATTGCGTAGACACTCGAGTCATGGCCCGGGGGTAAAAAAGAAGGTACCCTTCACCCCGAGTAGTCCGAGTGGCGCTGGCTACCACCCCCAAGCGCAGGAAACGAAAAACACCTTAACATAAATACCACAGAAAGTGGAGGGGAAAACAGCCCCGCCGGTAGCGTAGTGGTCTTCGCACCAGACCGGTATTCTGGACGTCATGGGTTCGGATCCCACCCGGCGGGCATTTTTTCTCCACTTTCGTTCTGTCTTTCCAAATTCTTTATCTTTTTCAGTGGCCTACCACATTCTCCCCTTTGCTTTCCCAGGTTTTTAGATGCGAATCATCTCATGGTCGGTGCTATGTCCCTCCCTTGTTGTTGTTGCGCCGTCCACACCCCCACTGCGCACGCTCGGCTTGCTGAACGCCCGGTGCTGTCTTACCCTTTAATGGCTCCTGGAGCGACAGTGTTGCCGGTGTCTTCCTGGGCCGCCACGAGACGAGCACGCTTCCCTCTCCTCCTCACAGCCGTATAAACCAGCTGTGCACACGCGCTGCGCGCTACTCCACTGCACATGCGTGGCTCTCCTCAATTCTCCTGGTGTGCACACGCGCTGTGCGCTGCTCCACTGCGCATGCACGTTTCCACTCCATTCTCCTCCTCACAGCCATATAAACAGCCGTATAAACCAGGTGTGCACATGCGCCGCGTGCTACTCCACTGCGCATGCGCGTCTCTCCTCCATTCTCCCGGTGTGCACACGCGCTTCGCGCTACTCCACTGCGCATGCGCGTCTCTCCTCCATTCTCCTCCTACCAGCCGTATAAACCAGGTGTGCACACGCGCTACGCGTCGTTCAGTCTGCTGGATTTAAGCTACCGCTAACGAGTCAAAGCCACAACGGTGAACACGCAGCCATGATGCTCCGCAGAGGCACTGACATCGTCATCGTGACCATGTACCTTGCACCGAACGTCTCGCGTGCAAACGTTGAAACGTACATCGATAACGCCATGGTTACATACGACAAGACATACAAGGAGACCGTGCCGTTCATACTCGCAATTGACTTCAATGTAGACCTCATGAAGAAGTACTGGATGATGCAGTACATGGCGTGACACTACCCTCCCTGGTGCGTTTCCTACGATCACAAGCAACCCACAACCATCTGGGGAACCTGCATTGACTAGTATTCAGTAACTTCAAGATGGAACCGCTACTGCAACATCCACTGAGTTCCACTTCGCGGACCACATAGCATTCAAACTCAAGGCGAAACGACGACCACAACTAGACGTTACCTACGTTGCCTAATTAAAGACATTCATACCACCCTACCCGCGCGCCCTCTTACTCTAACACCACACACCAACTCTACTCACACTACTTACTTCAACTCTACTTACACACCAACCAACCCCCACTGCTGCTTCGCATCCTCCCCAGGTTTCCCCCCACGGGAACGTGGCGTAATTTTCTTGAAGGAAAGTTGAAAGGAAAATAGCCTCGCCGTGAAAAGTTTAAACATTGGTGCAATACCTAAACGTTCTATTCCGAAGCTGCCGTGACAAAGAATTCTGAAACCTATTCTCAACTGTACTAGTTCATTAAAAACACCCATACTATATCGCTCTCCATGAGCTTTAGAAGTTACAACGCGAACCAGTAGCCTGATATTACGTTTCACGAAATAAAAAAACATTTTGATATTGGTTTTGTGCTCAAAGCGCATCGAGAGGACGTCGTTCATCTTGCACCATTTCTGTCTTTTGTTGGAGCTTCCCAACAACTTTCCGCGAAACTTCCGCCCAGACGCCGTCGGCTCAATAATCTGCTACCGAAAGTGCATTGCTCGCGCTCCAAATTGTTTTCAGCCACGAAAGACATTATGTAGTAACTTTCACTTTTAAAAAGAATTTCATGCCTCCAATTGTTTTTTTTTTCGTGTTCTGTGATACCACCAATTGGTAATACTCTATTACTCTAGCAAGTCATCAAGTCTGTAAGCTTTCTTTGATTGGTGCTTTGAAAATATCCATTCGTTTTATCGCAACGCATTGCTGCAAAAAAGATTATTCTTTGTTGCTTGCGAATGCAGAACTGTGAAAGAATAATGAACCTGTCACTTAGTACCATATATTTGGCTATAAAGATGAGGATATATAAATGAATATATGAGGATGATATATAAGGATATGCAACTATATATAAATAGAGATCCCAGTGGGAAGGAATGTAAAAAGCACCATTTTTTTAAGCGCCTAAATTGATAACAGCACGTAAAGACAACCGCACTGTAACGCGCAATGCGAAGAGTTGCACCTAACACAGAAACACCCTGTTAGATATATTCAAACGTACCAAACCCTTACAAACTCCCTACGTTTCCTAATATAGCGACACGCCGATGACTAAACAAAAAGCTTTGTACTTTTAGAGTTTCTGCCGACTTCAGAAAGATTAAAAAAAAGCACAGAAGCTTCAAGGCACCGCCACCTTTCCATAATCCCCGAGTCTTCAGGCGGCGTAGGGCGCCTGAATAGCAAGCAGGTTTAAAACTTTGCGGTTTCGAACCCATCCTGCTGCTTGCAATAAGAAAGCATGCAAAATACATGCCTGGTGTTTCGCTGATGTTCGTAGTGGTTAGCGGAGAGTTTTGTTTTAAACGGCGTTGTGCTTCTGCCACAGATGGTATATAGAAAGCGAAATTTTTAGGAAAACGGGTAGAATTTATGCCGCTCTCGGTGCAAGCCATGCATAACATGTCTCGCCTCGCGCAGGACCAGAAGGCTTAAAATGTGAAGTCTCATTTTAGTGGTCTTCTTTCATGGGATCAGGGAAGGTTTTGCAAAGCTGCACTGTTATAGCATACGCCAGTAGAACCATTTGATAATACGCGCTTATTTTTGTTAGGAAAGATGCGGCTCTTCAAAGGAAGGCAGAGAGGTCTGCTGACTTGTTGCCGGCTACATGTTACTCTGAGGGAATGGAAAGGAGGGAACAAAAGTCCTAAGGAAAGGTGGGCTGGAAGAGAAAAAAAAAGGAAAAGAATGAAAACAAAATAACTCACCGCGCAACTTTGAGTGGGCGACGCAAAACGTCTGGGTGGTCTCGAGGATGTGGATGTATGTACAGTCCCAAATCATCTCAGCGACTCTGATGTCGTTAAGATAACTAACGCGACTTGAACTTTCCAGAGAGATGAGCGAGACGTCCGTGGCTTACGCAAAAATGTTCTTGAAGTTATGAATCTGTAGTTTGGGCACTCAGTATTATGCGCAACCATTTCCGGTGATCCACAGTTGTCTCAATAATGTGTCGCAGTTGGGCTAAGATGATTCCGGTAAGAATTTGTCTTCAGCGCGCTGAGATGCAACAGATTGTATAGAGTCTCCAGTTTGCATATAATTGGGTGAGACAACGTCGGTGTCAGATGAGGATATATATGGCGCGGGAAGCGGTGCTATATGAAGGCGGGCAGCAAGCCTTGACTGAATTGAATGTTTTATCTCCTGTTCTGTCATAGAAATGGCTACATTTGACAATGTTTTAGAAATGGGCTTCAAGGACCGCGAAGGAAAAGGAGCATCCTGATAAGGCCTTTAAAAAATGGGAGCGCAGGAGTACAAAGACGTTTTATTATGTTGCACAACTAAAGCGAAAGAAATCCTGCAGAAATTCACACATATCTACTAATGCGAAGCATTCTTATGCCGATTGTCTTGAGTGTGAGTTTTTCAAACCAAATTTTTTGGCTTTTCTAAATCCTATCCCACCGATTATCTCCAATTACGCTATTATAACGACTAGTGGTGGAACCTCCAGAAACCTGCGTTATTGTGGAAATGCAGGGCGTTACACTGTTCCCCATTTTCCGTGATTTTTTTAATATTTTTCTTATTATTTTAGCTTTTCCAAAATTTCGTTCGACCAATTATCTCCCTTTGCGCTAATATTATCATTATAGGGGGAACTTTCACGAAATCTGCATTATTGTGGAAATGCCATGCGTTCTACGTTCTCACATTTTCCGTATTTTTTTTTTATTCTTTGGTTTTTCAAAATTTTGTCCGACCAATTATCTCCATTTACGTTATTACAACGATTATATTTGGAGCTTTCGAGAAATCAGCATTATTGTGGAAATTCGCGGCGTTACACGGTTCGCCATTTTCTGTAATTATTTGAAGCTGTTGTGTCTTTTGTCTCAATCGACGCATCAGTGCGCGAAATAGAACACGCTTGTTTGCAATTTGCGATGAAGCATACTTTCCAGTTAATTAGGTTAATGAAATCTGGAAGCACTATAGTTTTATTCTAGCGGACAAACATTGGGTGGGAGCCCTTTGTGGCTCCATGAGCCTGCAACCCTCAGGGCTCCGTACTGGGCCTGGCGTCTGCTTGGTGTTCGCAGGCGCTGTGAAAGTGACTGCGCAGTGTCTCGTGATGAAAAGTGCTTCGACTTCGGGTGCACCTCCAGTTTCTGCATCGCCCAAGCGCGTTCCACAACGCAAATGCACCAACAAGGCCAGGAGAGAGCAAACCTTTTATATGCGTGGGGATGGCTTTTACGTCCAGAAGTCCAAGCGTCGTCTTTGCACGTTCCACCCTCTCCGTCAGCCGAAGAGCATGAGGCGTACAGCGGTGAGCACGCTTAGAGTTAACACAGGAGCTCGTGGCCTTCGTTACTATCGGAGAAGCCTATCGTGGACTCGTCTAAACAACACGTATGCGCCGATCAAGATTATCCTTTCAGCAATCGCATCGCGTCATCGGGGTGTCTGCTCGTCGTCTGCTAACGGCATCTGGTTTGTAGCGGCGGAGCGGTGACCTACCGTGTGGATGATTGAATGGCTTGGAACAAGAATTGTGAAGAAAGTGTTGCTCAATGAGCAATAATTCGTTTATTAGCTCCAGTGCACAACAGGGGGTTTCTCTCAACGGGTTAACGCGCTAGCCTGTTTCAAGGAGACCGTAGAACCAGTTTATTCATGAGTAGAAAACTTTGCCGAGTATATCCACAGCCGCGACCTTGTAACGCACTGCATTTGCACAAAAATGAATAACTTGGGGAAGTACCACATTTAATTATTATAACAGCGCAAAGGGAGATGATTGGTCGAACGGAATTTAGAAAAAAAAACAAAACATAGAAAATAGAGAAAATAAAAACTTTACAAAAATGAACTTACGACATCAAAAAATATTCATCTTAGACATCTCCTCCAGAAAATGAGGACGTAAATAAAAAAGCGCGTAAAGGAACGTTGGAAATGCGAATAAGATATATGGAAAATCATCAAGCCGTGTAACGCCTTGCATTTCCACAAAAATGCATAACGGGCCGAAGCAAGACAATTATCGTTATAATATTTTGAATGAAGATAACTGGTCGAACGGAATTCTGAAAATCCGAAAAATACACTAAATAAAAAAACTTGCAAAAATGAACTGGCGTAATTGCGGATTGCCAGAACGGTTTATTTATTGGTGGTACAATCTAACATCGTTGGAATACACATGGACTTTTGCCTACAGAAAAATTTACATTTTTAGGGTCTGAACGTCAATGGCAAATACAGCAATTGTTCTCAGCATAACTCCGCCTCCCCATTAACTGCAACGTCTGCTTCCGTATACGCGACGGACGTCACTCGTTGAGGACCTAACTATCGCCTCGTCGCTTCTGGGAAGCGCCAATTCGTCACTGAATGTGACCCACGCCAGGTCTGAAAAGGCTGGTGAAATCGGCCGTCCTACGCGCCCCGGCAGTTGTAAGGAGATCCCGTACATTTGCAGTAATGTTTTTTGCGACTTTTAGGGCCCCGTGGCAACAGCTGTATCGGCGCCGCTCCAGCAATTGTTTACCGAGTTCTTCATGTGCAAATGAGCTAATAGTCATGTTGAAACCGGAATAAACCTTGGTAGTAATGCAGCACATTACCCGGTACATCGCAGCACTGTAAGGGCGTAAAACCGTGACACACCGCTTAAACCGAAGGAAAACGTAAGCGCAGGGTTTGTTGCAATTAAAAATAAATGTCGCACCCGAAGCCAGCTCAGGCACTAACACCGCCTTCAAGCTACGGTTGGAAAACTTCTCTATTAGAAAGTGCTATCTCTATTCAGATAGGTTGGAAAGTATCTATATTCAGATACGTTCATTCAATAATCTGGGCATGGTCCGAAGTAAGATATGGTGAGCAGACGACGCTCAACATAGTAAAATACGGGAACACACTCTGACGACGATGTGCGCCTGGTGAAACCTCGTTCAACAGACACTGCGGTTGCATGGTATGCATGGGCGAGCCAACAGTAGGCTGCTGTGCATTTAGGGCTGTTCGTTTCCGGGTTATATATATATATATATATATATATAATATATATATATATATATATATATATATATATATATTATATTTAATATAAATTATTTATTATAATATAATATAAATATAATAATATTTTAAATGGAAACGGGAGGGTAAAAATTGCCGACGTATCTGCTCCTATCGTGCAGACGTCGTAAAACGACATAGTTCTTTGTAGACCACTTCGCTCAAGAAATGCCACCCTTTGTTTCCCGCTCACCTCCTGCGAGTTCCCGTTCCGTCGGAATCCCAAGTAACCGCTAATGGTGCTTCAAATTTAATACCGCTTATTGAGGCGTTCCTCGAGCAGTCGTCACGACCCGTACGCGGCACTCAAGGTTTGATAGAACCGCGTCGTGTCAGTCGTCAAGCAGAGTGAATCCTACTATGACCTTATTGCGTTGCAGTGATTCTATATCGCCAGGAGATGGCGCGGGCAACAAGCGTATTGAGCGGTGGTAGAATCATTTCACAATACATCCAAAATTTTAATACATAAATACCTTTTACAAAGTAATTGCTCCTGCGAGGAATTGGAAGTCCCAGCAGAATTGCAGTTAACTAACGTTCGTACATTTCATTCTAGTTATAGCTACGCTTCTAGAAGTTGTGCCAGTGGAAATTGGACCTAAGGCATGACAAAATTAAACTCTATTTTAATTAAACGATATAAATCTCTGCCTTACCAAATTGAAAATCCCTAAAGACTTTAGACTTAAAGGGCACATTTCCCCATTACTGGGAGAACACTGCGCTCCTTATGAAATGAAAACTACACTTTTCACAACCCTTACCTCCTTTTCCAGGGTGTCAAAAAATGTTCTATAAAGTTGAGACCGTGATAATATCTATCCAACAAAACCGTTCATACCCTGATTGCCGGCGAAAAAATTAATGTGAAAATTTTTTACTCCAACTCTCGCTGACAAATTGCCAGAGCCCCAATTAGACGGACGAATCTGAAAAAATTTTCCGCAAGGGAACCCGCAAACAACTTAGTTTTAACCCACTCATCCTCCGCTCCAAGAGTCACCGTGCTAAAAAAACATCACAATATCCTAATCGAAAGGACCGCTTAAAACATTTCCCCGAACCACACACGCGTTATTCTACCGGCGTAATAAGAATTTAGGTGACTTTCTTACTAATCTCGTATCAACCGACCGGCAACTACTGGCTGCATGCCCTGCAATAGACCCCGATGAAGTATGCCCACACATACCACTACACAGCGCGCCACCAGCACGGCTTCAGACTACTACGTAAATATAAAGGTAACTTAACTGGCCTCCGCTAAGTGCGTATATCTTCTAGAGTGCACTGTTGTAGGCAACAATATATCGGCCAACTGAAACGCCCTTTCCATATACGGTTCAATAATCACCGCTCTCATGCAAAAGTTGCCTTATTTGCCCTGTCAAGACATGTGAACAGTCCCGGGCATGCATTTGAACATCTCAAAGCAACGATTTAGAATCCGCCTTCAAAACGCACCACGACCGCGAGGTTCGGGAATCTTTCATTTATAAGTTTGGGTCAGCCACACTTGATAATGAAATTACGGAAAACTAACGTGCTTATCCCTCGATTAAAATTGCGGCTTCATAATTTTTAATAACTATGTTCATTATTCCTACCCTCGAGTTTCCCATCAAATTCGCAGAATTCCTAATACAGCAGCTTTATTAGCCTAATGCGGCTAACAATGCCATTTGTCCTGGGGAAGGAGGCCTCGTTCCCACCACCACTTAGAGGTAAAACTCTTTGTGAATTATTTTAACCTTTTGTGCCCTACCTATTTCCTGTTCAGTTGCTAGCTTCTGTGAAATGCTCTTTGTGCCCCTATCTATTCTCTTCATCCCGTGGGGGGGTTGCAACCATCTCTCAGCTTCTCCCCGAACCAGTCTCCCTCGCCACTGAATACCTTACTGTATACTCTTCCCTTTCTTTTCAACCGCGGTTGTCCAGTTCCTTAAGCATTGTCTGAACTTGCAGCCCACGCGGATACGTTGACCCGTCATGGTGCAACCTTGAACGCTGATTGTTAACACTACACCCTTTGTTCCGTCTCCTCCTCCCCAGCCTTTTTTTTTTAAAAGGCTAGCCCGACTGGTTGAATTCATTTCCGAAACATTTTCCGCTCCTTCTCACAGTTTTCGTGACAAACCTATATAAGAAACTGTGTCGAAATGTTCGACAGCAAAATCATGTAAACTTTAGCTCTGATGAAGGCAGTTCTTGCCGCTACTAAGTAAATTGTTATTATGTTCTTGTTAGTATATTATATATATATATATATATAATATTAATAATATATATATTTATTATATAATAATAATAAATAATATTTTAAATCGGGAAGGGGGGTAAAATATTGGCCGGGTATCTGCTCCTATCTTTGCAGATGTCGTCAAAAGACGATAGTTTTTGTAGACATTTGCCAAGGAAATGCCCCCCTTTGCTTTCCCGCTCACCTCTCATGCTGTTCCCGTTCCGTCGCGCTCATCCCAAGGTAAACACACTAAAGGTTTGCTCAAGGTGATTTGAATTTACCGCGTTCCATTGCTACAGGCCAGGTTCCTCGATGCCAGCGCTGCAGTACGACGGAGACGCGCGTGAATCGAGGCGGCCGACTTCAAGGTTTATAGAACCGCGTTGCCGTGCTCCACGTCCGTTCCAAGCAGAATGTGAAACCTAGCTAGTGGAACCTTTCTTTGCTGTTGCCGCGTGATTTCTCATATGCCGCCAGGAGGTGGCGCGGGCAACAGCAGGCGGTACGCGTTATTCTGCAGTAGATGTAGAATATCATTTGCCATCCAAAAACCAAGCATCCATGAATTTTTCTATAAATAAACACTGTAAATATCCCTTGTGTAGTAATTTCCTGTCTTATATTCGCGTAATATCTTGTTCTTGTTCAACAAAGTTGACAAGTATGAACATATAAACCGGGCTTAGACATTTAAATTTGACTGTGAGTGTATAAGAGGCGTCACGGCTTGCTAACCGCAGTTCTGGTGCGCGTTAGGTAATGTTTTGGGTATTTTAGGCGCATTTTAAGCGCACACAACTACAGTACCTCCCTATTTGTAATCTTCAAACCGGTCAGCTCGCTAGGCCATTCTCGCATAACAAGCATTGCTCGGCTAGCGCCGCCAAGGGAGGAACGCTCCTCAATTAGCTCACGAAAGGGGGAAATCTTCCTCCATTCCTAGGGGGAGAAACGCGCTCCTCGCTGTTAAAGGGAGAATCTTTCTACCTTTTAGGGAGCAATATATGATACATTCCTGTTTCACCCTCCAGGGAGAAACTACCACACCCTTTTTTCTTAGAGTGCACAGGGCTTCTATGCATATGCGAAACAATAGGGGGCTGAGGGAACAGCCTTGGTTCACCGGACGCTGCATTTCAAGTGGGGCCCCCAAATTCTTGTTCATAGTAATGCGTGTTTTGTAATTTCGGTACGCCAGGGCGACACCCTCTTTAATAACGGACCCCACATTGGCATGATCCGAAATGCAAAACAATTCCTCATGCGACACCCAACCAAAGCTGTTTCTAAGTCTATCTGCAGAACTGTCACAACCATGTGTAAGGCGTCGCAGCTCTCAAGCACACACCTTGACTTGTGAATATTGGTAAAAATGCTGCGGCCCTTAATTACGCACGTCTGGTGTGGCCATATTATTTGGTTCATCACACTCTGAAGTCTTGGCGCGAGAACCTTGATAAAGGTTTTATAGTCGACGTTCATTAGTGAAATTCGCCGCTAAGCATTCACAAGTTCAAGTTTCTCGGATTCGTCTGTCTTAGGGATGAGGACTGTGTGTGACATGCAAATGATGGGAGCGGTGTTTTAATGTCATACACTGCATTATACGTCTTCGTTAGCACGGGTGCCATTTAGAATGTAAGCATCTTATAAAATGGAAGGCTTAATCCGTCGGGGCCTGGTGACTGTCCAGGGTTCTGACTTTCGATGGCACATTTCACTTCGTCTTTCGCAGTAGGCCGTTCAAGCCGTTCCCTTACATAGTCCTCCCTCCGCGGTGGCCCAGTTGCCATGGCGTCGTGCTACTGAGCCCAAGGACGCGGGTTCGATTACCGGTCGCGGCGGCCACTTTTCTGGTGGAGGCGAAAAGCGAAGACGCCTGTGTGCTCGAGATTTTGGCACACGTTAACGATCTCCAGGTGGTCAAAATTATTCCCGAGCCCTCCACTTCGGCGCGCCTCATCGCCTGCGTTGCGTCGGCGCGTTAAACCACACAATCAATCAATCAATCAATCAATCAATCAATCAATCAATCAATCAATCAATCAATCAATCAATCAATCAATCAATCAACACGAGCGAGCATGTCCCGAAAATCCTCGACACGGAACGCCCTGGCTTTCACGTCACCGAGGAAACACCGTATTCGATACAATACGTCCTGTCGGCAGCTGATGGGGAAAAAAACTTGGTACTCGTTATCGACTTTAGCAACTACCCTGTTCCCGAGGCCGGACTGGGCTGCTATCGCCGCTCCAACGGACCACATGATTACACGTCCTCACGCTTCGGTGGCAGGAAATGGAATGCGCCATGGCTGCAGAACCGGTGCGATTGTGGACATACAGTTGTACTAGGTGGACGCCTACCCTTCGTGACTCGCATCAATTCTTCCTCTTGGTTTAAAGAATTCCTGGATGGTAAACTGAACATTTCTTAAATAACGCTTGCACTGTAAGGTTCTATGAAATCCTCACTATAGCTGATCACCAGCAACTGCGCTGCGGACAAAAAAAAGCGATCGTAAATCTGTGCCCGGCTGCGACTGCAATTTCGCACTGCGGAAATAGTACTTGCCGTCCTTTTTTTACGCTTTACGATAAACATTTTGTCATATTGCCGCGAACCATGTATGGGTTTGTTTATTTATTGTTTGTTCACTGCCCGGCCACGCTCGGCTCTGTTATCTGTGTCCCAAACAAAGCCTGTCTTCCATTATTTATTTTTGTGCCGCACTGGCTATCTCATTCAGATAAGCAGACAGCAGACTGTTTCGCGCTAACGTCACTAGCACAGAATAATCTGGTTTGATCTACAATATTCTGGATGTAAATCGACGGTTCCAGAAACACTCGCGCCGAAAGATAAAAGCCTGCAGAGCAGACGCCGCGGCATTCAACTCTCGACGCTCACCTACGCACGTCATTTTTTGACTGCTGTCTCGCCGCCTGTGTATTTATTCTTTGAGTTGTTAAGGAAGCACAAGTTCGCTCCAATAAACTTATTTTCTTTGAAGACAACTGCGTCGTCTTTGGCTGCGTGGCAATATATTGATTCCTCATTGCCTAAATGACCTTCCGTAATTCTTCTTCTGCCCTTGACTTACCTTATATTTCCTACAAGCGTGCCAGTCGCACAAGCCCAGGGGGCGTACAAAAGGCAAAATAATCGAGATTTGGAGAAAAAAATTTAGTGCGATAACCACTCTTATTTAAAATTTACACCATCTTCCCGCGAGGGGAACCATGGGGTAGATGCAACGCATCGGGGGTTGCCGTTGCGTTTCCGTTATGTTAGCGATGTCAGCGTGTGTATTGCTGTTGTTGTGTATCCTATTTACGCAGCATGTTCACCCCCAATGCGTCGCATCTCCCCCATGGTTCCTCTCGCGGGAAGATGGTGTAAATTTTTAACCGAGCGCAAGCTGCGCAACAACGCACAGCTGGCACGGCGACGGGAGCGAGCGCAGCCGAGCGCAAGCTGCGCGCTGACCGCGCTGACGCACAGATGGCGCTGCGGTGAGAGCGGCGGAGCGCGCAGCTGCCGCGGTGAGGAGAATGGGGGAGGGATGCGGACTACGCTGCGACAACGACGCGGGACAAGGCGAGTTTAAGAGATGCCTTGCATCTAAAATCTTACAAACTGCACTAAGACCTGACACAGTCAGAGGGAAGAATCCCATTCACAGTTCAAATATCTGCACTCATTTCGAAGGTCCAGCTTCGGGTTCTTTGTTGGTGTATTTTCCCAAATATTGGCATTTTTTAGAGCAGTACTTTATCCCGCCAGACTGGGTTGTATTTGTAAAATTCTTCACGCTTGTATGGAAAGTTCAGCCGCAGCAGTAACTTTGTACACACCAGTTGACAACAGAAGACGACCCTTCTCGGACGTCCACGTTGAGATGGCAATAAAAAAACGCGCTCCACTGTATCCATGGCTTCAGAAAAGCACAGGACCAGTCTCACGACGCGGGAAGTCTTAGCGCCACATCCACCTTCCGCTGTCATCTCTTTAAAGACTTGAACTCATCTTTTTGAAACCGAAATGCTCGAAAGGTTCCAATCTTCTAGATTCTTTTCAATGCTTTGCTTAACAAGAGTGCACTGGTAAAATAATGCCTCTTCAAAGTCGCTCTTCGTTTAAAGATCTAAAAAAACAGTAATTCTTCGAGGCTGCTTTGAATTTCCTGCCATTTTGGATTTTTCTTCATCAGTCCTCTTTCTCAATTTAGGCTTTCAGGGGTGGGCCATAGCTACCTTGCATTTCTTCAAAATATTCTATGCGGGTTCTATACAAGTGGCACCCCATTTTTATAAAATAATTTTCTTTGATGCTACCAGACTGAACAAGCTTTTGGCGACATTTCAAATCCGTTGTCACAAACACCTTTTGTTTCCTGGCCACAAGCACGCCTCTTAGAGTGGCTAAGTGCGAGGCTGTTCCTGTTATGGAGATGTCAGTTTGTTTTTTTTCAAGTAGGGCCACTGGTTTCCTTGAAAACGTTTTTCTGGTTTAGCAAATCGAAGCCACAGCTGCGTGCGTTGGTGTTCAAAATGTGCTTTCAACACTGCACTGCTTGGCATCTTTTCTGTGGCAGAAAATAGTAGTGCAGCCTTCCAAATATTTTCAGAATTGGGTCGAATGCCACACCAAGCGATAGGAAACGCTTTTTTAGATGTTCCAAAATTTCGGCATACTCTATGCCAGCAAACGCACATAAATCTTTCATTTCTACTCTCACTGTGTATATGAGGAAGTTCTTGCAAACCTTTACGGCGAAGACCTCCACGTAGGGCAAGCAATCCACCCCTGACTGCAGGTAGTTGTTGTGCACGATGTGAGCACCACAGCCAATGCCAATACCGTTCACACCCAGAGCTCTCTGTTGCTTTCGCCACACATTGTTCTGCCCAAATCGCGTGGCTCCTACGAAGTTTGCGTTCATGTTGTTCGCGCGTAAGCCCCCAACCTTTGCTTTCATGGAGTACTTCTCAACGACCGTACTGCGATACGAAGATTGAAGGTCGGATATTCCGGCGGCGCGAGGAGACAACTCAAGCGCTTTTGCTTGTGCTCCAATCGTTGGATCAAAAACCCTCACCCGCACAGGAAACTTCGTTTACTCTTTTCTGTTCGACGCACCCATGCACAGCCTGACGTATGCACAGTTGTTGAGACTTGCTGTTACTTTTTCTAACAACAGTGGCGCCAAGACATTGCAGAATATAGCTGCACACTTAGTACGCGCAGTAGAGTACTTTAGTTGGAAGAGTTCTTTTATTCAGCTGCGACGTGCCGTCATTAATTATGAGCGAAAAAATAACAACACCAAACAAGGGAGGAATGGACAGGACAGCGCGGCACTCTCAACTAATTTATTTTTGGAAGAAAAATATATATTCCTATTTCAGTCAGCCAGGTGGCGCTAAATCATAACAAAACTAACCCATTCACTTGCATGTCTGCGCAAGCGTAGTATATTTGTCGACATGACTACACAAGGATTTCATTTAAATATGAGCATTATCGGCCGTGCAAGTTATGGAGGGCATGCTGATGCAGCGGTCGGCAGATCGTCTTATAACGGTATGCCTCGATTATCTCTATAGTTGTTTTATCCCTGGTTTTCTTTTTCGCTGGTCATTCGTTATGAATATTCAACAACTATTCCAACTAAGTCCTTTTGGCGTTCTGGGAAGTTAATCCGGTTACTTCAGAAATTCCACCCGTGTCAGAGGTCAATCATATATTGATTTTTTTGTTATGACTTCTGCTGTAACTTCCCACACAAATGTTATCTCTTTTCAAGCAATTATTACTGCCGATCAGTAGTTGTCGAGGGAGATTAGAGCTCGTTGTAGGAATAAATTTAGCAACTGCTTTACCTGTCCACGCAAATGTAATTTATGTTCAAACAATTATTACTACTGGTTGTCGAGGGACATTAAAGGTCATTATAGGCATAAATTTAGAAGGCTACGGGTATGAAAATCTTTTTGGGTTTTCCTTTTTTAACATGTTGACTGGTACAGCCATAAAATTAATCTGCAACCATTGGGGTCATAAACCCTAGTGATTATCCGTATTTTATGTTTGATATTTGTGTAGGAATGCACCTGCAGATGAAATATTCTTCTGCATTTCATTTTTTCGTTTACATTGAAGAATTCGTTGTGCAGTTGTGTTAGCTTAACTTGTTGCACTTTATGCCCCAAAACATTCGCGGTTCCTCTAATATTTTTTTTTTGTATTCCTTCCATGTTGTGCTATATTGAGCAGTCGTTATTAATAGGGTTGTCATCCGCAAGAAATGGCGTCACTTCAACGTGTTGTTACACTCTGTACCATTGAAAAAATATATCTTCAGTTACGAGGTTTCTCTTTTATGCGGCTGCACAAGATGTTGAACACACAACGGGACCGCTAGTACTACCGTGCCTTTAAAGGTACTGGGAAGGGAAATGTGACGTGTTAAAAAGAATTAACTTTTCGCCCTTGAAATCATGCAGCCAACCAGATAAGGGTGATGGAATTAAAAGGGTCCTAAAAGGCGTTTTAAGCACACTAAATGAACCAGAGCTGTCGTTAGGTGGTGTGCTCAACGTTATTTGCGCCAAGTATAACTTTTGTATGGGTTGCAAAAAACTAACACTTTCATTGCCAAGTTTGTTGCCGCTTTCTCACCCTCTCCTGCGTCCCTCGTCCTGCGTCCTGACCTCTAATGTCCCTCGACAACCAGTAGTAATAATTGTTTGAACATAAATTACATTTGCGGGGACAGTTAAAGCAGTTGCTAAATTTATTCCTACAACGAGTTCTAATCTCCCTCGACAACTACTGATCAGCAGTAATAATTGCTTGAACAGATATTACATTTGTGTGGGAAGTTACAGCAGAAGTCTTAACAAAAAAATCAATTTATGATTGACCTCTGACACGGGTGGAATTTCTGAAGTAACCGGATTAACTTCCCAGAACGCCCAAAAGGACCGAGTTGGAATAGTTGTTGAATATTCATAACGAATGATCAGCGAAAAAGAAAACCAGGGATAAAACAACTATAGAGATAATCGAGGCATACCGTTATAAGACGATCTGCCGACCGCTGATCAGCATGCTCTCCATAACTTGCACGGCCGATAATGCACATATTTAAATGAAATCCTTGTGTAATCATGTCGACAAATATGCTTCGCTTGCGCAGACATGCAAGTGAATGGGTTAGTTTTGTTATCATTTAGCGCCACGTGGCTGACTGAAATATGAATATATATTTTTCTTCCAAAAATAAATTAGGTGAGAGTGCAGCGCTGTCTTGTCCATTCCTCCCCTTTTTGTGTCTTGTTCTTTTTTCGCTGATCATTAATGACTAATATTCCCAAAACGATGCCGTCCCAATAGACGCCAAGGGCCCTGCCGGTAGATTCTCATGCACCTGATTAACCGGTAGGTGCCCCTGTAGCGATAGCACCAACGGCCTGCGAAATGAATGGCGGTAGCTTGGCTCTTCTGCTTCTGCTGTCTTGCGGGTGGTCTTCCTGTGGCTGTCCCCTTGAGTTTGTAGTCACTCGAAGGTCACCTTGAGGTTTCTTTTTTTTTTTTTTTGATCGAGACCTTTTTTTCGGAGTGACACACGGAACTGAAAGGGACAAAAAGCAGACACGATAAGTTCGATGCGTTTTGAGCACCAGAAGTCAGACGTGTGAAATCCAGATAAAACATTGCTATGTATGGTTCATGTATTCAGGGATCTGTTAATAATTTCGGCACAGTAGTGGTCGCTACCAGGCTAGATGCCTTTCCATAATCTATAAATGTCAGGTATGCATTGGTTTATCGTCGGCGGCTCTGCGGATCAGTTGAGGCGCGCGCGCAGAGCACATATACGTTTATAGGACGAGTGCGGGCACTCTTCACGCTCAATACAGCCGAATGCGGTTACTTCGCCGCGTTCGCTAGCACCGCGTGGCAATGGATTGCACCATAGCGCACCGCGGCGGTATCGATAATTGCGACAGCTTACTACTAGCATGAGCGAGCGCATCGTGTGGTTTCTTGCGCGGTTCGTGTTTATTTCGCCTTTATCAAAACTAATAGCGCATGTCCTCAAACAGGTAGAATAAAACTGAAGGAATTACAAGGATCAGAAACTTTTTATCGTAACCTCGTACAGGTTCATACCCAGTGCACAAAAGGCCGCCGCGCCTTAATACGAACGGCCACATCCGTGTTAGGAAAAGGAACACAAAATTAGATTATTCAAGGTTGTTTGAGCGCTGCTGGTGATAGCTGTTATGGCAAGTGAACCTGAATATCACTGCCGTCGTTTTATACTCCTACGTAGCGTAGGCGCGCGGTCGCGCGCCGCACAGCAACGCTACGTTGGCTAATGCGGGGCCCTTACACTCCGGCGCATATAACCGCCGGCGCGTTCGGCGGAGCTCGCAGTGCATTTCGGCGGCACGGGCGTAGAGATAGGATTATAGGACATGCCTCTCTTCCGCGCCCAGCGCGCCGACCATGCCTGACCACGCCGGCCCCGTATCCCACAGCGCCCCCCCCCCCCCCCCCCCCCCCCCCGGACGGGCAGCGTGGGCTCACTCATTCGCCCGGAGCGGAGCTCGACCATTTCGGGAATCTTACGACACTCATCGCACTAGTTGAAAACGCGTTACGAATGTTTCGACGCATTCTCAACAGGAATAGGGGTATAAGCGAGGAGTGCGCCATCAGGCTTATCCACGCTTTCGTCCTATGCCACATTTCTTACGTCGCGGCTATGCTCAATTGGAAGAAAACCGAAGAGAAACGCCTCGACACCATGATTCGTCGTGTTTTTAAGGTAGCTTTGGGGCTTCCTATCAATGCATCCACAGATCTCCTACTGAAACTAGGGGTTCACAATACGTTATCAGAAATCGCAGAAGGCCAGCACACTGCACAGGTAGGTCGACTGTCAGGCACTAGAGCAGGCAGAGACATTCTGGTCACTCTGGGCATCTTTACCGAACAGAATAAGGAGAGTCTTAAACACCTTAGCAGAGAAATCAGAGACTCCATCGTGGTCCGTTCTTTCCCCAGAAAACGTCCACCCTGTATTTAATCAAGGAAGGAGACTGTCTCGAGCCAAGGCACTTCTAGCTGCAGCTCTCGAGAGCCCTACGGAGTCGGCTTTTGTAGATGCTGCTCAGATAAATGGAAGACAGGCCTTTTCGATAGCCGTCATTGATGCTCAAGAACGGATGTGCAACGCACTTTCCATGTTTACCGAGAATCCGGAGGTTGCTGAGCAAATGGCCATTGCACTTGTTCTGCTTGATCCTCAACATAGGGTCATTTATAGCGACTCTAGGGCGGCCACTCGAGCCTTCGCCAGGGGAGTGGTTGATGCCAAAGTCTCCAAGTTATTGGAAGATACACACATTAGTACTCATTCGATAGTCTGGTTTCCAGCCCACATGGGCGACCTCGGGAGAGGACAGCGGAACTTCAATGAATCCGCACACGAGGCGGCGCGAGGACTCATCAGCCGCGCACCCTCTCAACCACCCCCGCCTTAACAAAGGGCTTTCAAGGATCAACTTCAGACCTACAACGAGCTCACCAAGCACTTCTACTTAAATCAACGGGAATTTGCGCTCCCACACAAAGGACTCAACAGGGCGCAGTCAGTCACTCTCCGCATGTTACAAACGGACTCATACGCCAATCCTTGGAGGATGAGCCACATCGACTCGGCCTACGACGGAACTGCTACGTGTTCAAAGCGTGATGGGCGTGTGAACTTGGGTCATATATTGTGTGGTTGTGCTACGCAAGCCTCCTATCTGGAGGATAAGGTCAAGTGGGACAGTGCTCTCAGGAGCAGTGAACTTAACGATCAACTCTGGGCTGTCCAGAAGGCCCGCGTAGCGGCGGAGAGTCTCGGGCCCCCCTCCCGACGTGCTGAGATGCCCTCTACACCTTGACACCGGTCAGGTGTCCTTCAGGACCCTTTTTGAAAATAAAGTTTCACCACCACCACCACCACTAGTCGCAAAACTTTCCCCGCATGTGCCAGTCGGAGGGCGCGCTGGCTACCATTTGACTGCGCGTAGCTACGCTGCGCCGGCCATAATGAAGTGTACAAGTACCGTGTACTAGACGGTAAGGTCTGTCGTGTGAGAAAAACCAATGGTGAGCGTGGGTCCGTTTTGCGATTTAAAAATTGTATGGAGCGCGGACGTCCCTCAGAGAACTCCTGTTGCAGTGAGCGCCACCTATAAGTTTTAAATCGATCTAAACAGCTGTTTGGCGGGTATTTTTTAAAAACTTTATGCCATAAAATAAAAAATAAGACCATTTAGTGCAATAACTAGGGATTAAGCTAACAAAACAGTCAGCAGAGGCCGCCAGGGTCGCCGCTTACAACAGCAGTTCCTCAGCAGGAATTTTCATCGCGAAAGGAAACCCCCTAATCGGCCCCGAACGACACAACTCTCTCTTCTAGTACACTGTAGTGCAGGGGTAGAAATTGCTCCCGCCGCAGCCTAGCCGACGTGACAATCGCCGACCGCGCGGACGCGCGCTAGTACGTCGGAAAAGTCGGAGTATAAACACACCTTAACGCGACGAGCGGCGTTGGGCGCATGCCGCGGACATCCTTTAGCGCTTAAGCAAAACGATGTTGCCCAAACGTGCTCAAATTATGTTAACGTGAAGCCAAGGAAAATGCCCTCTTAGCATGTCCCAAATCTTATCCTAAAAGTGTCATACCAGCAACAGCACATTTTCGCTGAAGCTGCGCAACGTGCTCAGCGTACGAAGTAAGAAGAGGAGTAAATGTGCCCACCCACGAGCTTAAAGTTGGAGATTTGGTGCTTGTGCACGATGAAAATGGGGTTCGGTCGGCACCAGAATCCCGGGACGCTCACCGCCGAGTCTGTACACAAAGCAGCCGCGTCGGCGGATTGCCCCGAAAGCGCGTCATCCCTATTTCATATTTGCCGCGCTTTCGAGGCGCTTTTTCAAAGAAAGTGCTACGAGTTGTGCCGCGCCTCCGCCAGATGGCGCCACGGGTCCCGCGACCGAGAGAAGACACACTGAAACATGCCCCTCGGGAGGGGCACGATCAAATGCAGAGCATTTCCGGGGGCGCACGACGTTAAGTAGTTTGCGTTACGTTAATGTTGTTGCACTTGTGGCAACTGCTGACGAGAGAGCGCTCATCAGCAGTAATTTGAATGAGTCAACGATATAAGGCGCGTTCGTAGCATCCCATTCTGTGTCGGCTTTGTGGCGCAGTGGGTAGAGCACCATGTACATTGCGTTCCGCCCGCAGGGTCGAGGGATCGAAACCGGGCGCCTGATAGTATTTTTTTTTATATAGTAGGGAGGGGTGCGGTGCGGACTACGGACGTCGACGCGGGTGACATCGTGAGTTACTGAAATGCTCTGCATTTAAAACACGTTCCTAACACTGTCACTTCTCAAAATTATCTCACCTTTTTTAGATGCGACGCTCAGAGCATCTCTTGTCGGCGGCCATGTCCTTCCTGCGTGCGTCCGTTGTTGTCCGTCCTTCCTGCGTGCGTCCGTGGTTGTCTGTCCTTCCTGCGTGCGTCCGTTGTTGTCCGCAGCCTTTCCACTCTCTCGCGAGGGGCATTGGATTGGATTCTATTGGATTGGCTTGGTTTGGCTTGGCTTGACTTGGATTGGATTGGATTGGATTTGGATTGGACTGGTTTAAGTGGATTGTGTTGGATTGTGTTGTGTCATAGCCGCGGCATTCGCAGTGGCGCCGGCGCTGTGCCCAGGTGAGAGCGAACAACGCTCAAATCTGCGGGTGGCGGCAGCGCGCCTCACTCCGCGGTGGGCGGCGCTGCGCGGTGCTGCGCATGTGCAGTACTCTCTCCCTCTCCGCGGTCTCCTCTCCTTCGGGCGCGCTGCGCGTATAACCGGTGTGCCGCTCTCCGTCGACCTTTCGTCGACGGTTGCTCTCCGCTTGCGCTTGAACCCCCCTCAGCGTCGCATCACACCAGGGTTCCCGCGAGGGGAGGTGGGCGTAATTTTTTCCGGATGCAGAAGCGATGCCGAAAAGAAAGCAGTAGGGGTTTCTTTTCCGCGAGAGATTCCAGGTAGCACGAAGCTGCCGGTGGCTGACACGCACTGAAATATGCAAATGTCGGCGTCTGCCTCCGTCGTCCTGCCTAAGGCTTGGCTTGCTGGAGCGAAAAGATAAGATTAATTTTTAAATAATGAAAATGACAGTCAAAAAGTGTCATATATCAGAATCAGATTCAACTATTTTATAATACATGATATAATGTATAGCCTATAGTAGATTAATCTAGTATATATATATATTTATATATATATATATATATATGTATATATATTTTTTATCCAATCAGAATAGTAAATTAGGGGCCCGTTGAAAATAAGACAGAAATAAGAGGGTAGCGTAGTGGTTATCGCACCAGACCGGTATTCTGGAGGGTTCGGATCCCACCTTGCGGGAATTTTTTCTCCACTCTTTCCAAATTCGTTATATGTTTCAATGACCTACCATATCCTCCCCTTTGCTTTCCGAGGTTTTCTTGACTGCCAACCTTTATTTCTGTCTTATTTTCAACGAGCCCCTCATTTCCTATTCTGATTCGCTACATGCATAGCCAGGGCCTCTGTTCTGGCAGTCTTGGTGCCATATGAAACTTGAGAGGGTTCAACGCTGGTCAACCACTCCTGACAGGTCGTAGACACTCGAGTCACGGCCCGGGGGTTAAAAAAGAAGGTCCCCTTCACCCCGAGAAGTCGGAGTGGCACTGGCTACCACCCCCAAGCACAGGAAAAAATTACGTTGACATAAATACCCCAGAAAGTGGAGGGGAAAAATGGCCCCACCGGTAGCGTAGTGGTTATCGCACCAGACCGGAATTCTGGAGGTCGTGGGTTCGGATACCACCTGGCGGGCATTTTTTCTCCACTTTCTTTCTTTCCAAATTCTTTATCATTTTCAATGACCTACATATCCTCCGCTTTGCTTTCCGAGGTTTTCTTGACTTCCAACCTTTATTTCTGTCTTATATATATATATATATATATATATATATATATATATTATATATATATATATTTTTATATATTATATATATATATAATATATATATATATAGAAGGGTTGGCAGTCAAGAAAACCTCGGAAAGCAAAGGGGAGGATGTGGTAGGTCATTGAAAATGATAAAGAATTTGGAAAGAAAGTGGAGAAAAAATGCCCGCCAGGTGGAATCCGAACCCGCGACCTCCAGAATACCGGTCGGGTGCGATAACCACTACGCTACTTGCGGGGTGATTTTTCCCCTCCACTTTCTGGGTATTTATGTTAGGTATTTTTGTTTCCTGCGCTTGGGGGTGGTAGCCAGCGCCACTCGGACTACTCGGGGTGAAGGGGACCTTCTTTTTAACCCCCGGGCCGTGACTAGAGTGTCTACGACATGTCGAGAGTGGTCGAGCAGCGTTGAACCCTCTTAAGCTCCCTATGGCACCAAGACTGCCAGAACAGAGACCCTCGCTATGCGTGTAGCGAATCAATATAGGAAATGAGGGGCTCGTTGAAAATAAGACAGGAATAAAAGTTGGCAGTCAAGAAAACCTCGGAAATCCAAGGGGAGGATGTGGTAGGTAATTGAAACAGATAACGAATTCGGAAAGAAAGTGGAGAAAAAATGCCTGCCAGTTGGGATCCGAACCCAGTTGGGATCTGAACCCACGTTGGTTCGGATCCCACCTGGCGGGCATTTTTTCTTCCCTTTTTTTCTTGCTGACAGCTGTTTCTTTGACAGCTGTTTCTCTTGCTATTCGTGTGAGACATGCGAGACCACTAATCTACACGCTTGAACGCCTGAACTTGCCTTTTCCTGTTATTCGTTGTATAAGTGCTTATCTGAGAAATCGGAAACAGTTTGTAGATATTAAATACCGTGCATCAAAAGTGCTGCCTGTAACCTCCGGAGCACCTCAGGGCCATTACCATTTTAATTTATGTGAATGACTTGGTTGATGTGGTGCCTGAAGATGGAACCGTAAGGTTGTTCGCGGGTGATTTTATTCTTTTCAAATAAATAGTGTCGGAAGATAGCCATATTGCATTACAGAAATCGCTTGCTGGTATTAATGACTGGTGTACCCGCTGGGGCATGGTTCTAAATGGTGACAAAACAGTGCTTCTTCGTATTACAAGAAATACCCTAGCATTTATACACACTCACTGCATGATAAACCGGTTTTAGAAGTCAGTAAATATAAATATCTAGGTGTCACCTTTACAAATAAGCTCACGTTGTCCGAACACATATCTGACACCTCAAAATCCGCCCTACTAAAGCTTTGGTTCCTAAATGAATATCAAAAAACGGTCCAGTAAGTACAAAGCTCGTCGCATATAATACATGTATACGGTAAAAACGTGAATATGCCGCAGTTGTCTGGGACACGTTTACTAAAAAAGATTCCCACCAGCAGGTAAATATTCGAAGAAAGGCGGTAAAATTTATTTTTTCAAATATAATCGCTGTGATTCTCCAACATCTTTGATGAAACTTAATGAAATTCCAACATAAGAAGCACGCACGAAAATTAGTCGACTATTATTCTTACATAATTGTATAACTGGCAAGCTGAAAATAGCGCTCCCCCAAATTCTGAACCCCCTAACTGCCAGGACCACAAGACACAGTCATAAGGGCGCTCTAACACCAATTTTTGCTTGCACAACTGCTTTTAAAAACAGCTTCTACCACGCACGGTGTCAGAGTGGAACTCACTGCCTCCAGGTGTGTTTGAATCTGGCAAATGTTTAGAAGAACTAGAGCGTCTTTTCTTGCTTGCTTAGGACTGCACTAGGTTATGAGGTGATTGCCGTCTTTTCTTGTATTGTGTGAAGTACTTTGATGTACATGATGTACCTCCTGCATTGTCTTTGACGATGCCAGACTTGTTTTGCTTAGTCTTTTTTGTATTGCCCCTCCTGCCTGGGCCTAAATATTGGCCTGCAGTACCAATAAATAAATAAATAAATAAATAAATAAATAAATAAATAAATATGCCTGCAAAAATTTAAGTTCTTGTAGATTACAACATGAGGGAATGGTACATGTCCACATGCAAAGATAGCAGTGCATTGGAATCAATGTAAAATCCAGGGTGCCTGTGAACGGTAATTTATGATGAAGCTTAAATGTAGCTAATTCGGCACCATGTTAGAAGGTTGGAGGCATCGGTACCAAGTTTACCCGTTATTGTGACGAGGCAGTTATTTGATGAAAAATTAGTTGTGTTATCAGCACAAATTTACCATCAATGCGTGCAAAATTGTTAATGTAAACTACAAACAACGATCCCGGAAGTTCCCCTTGTGGGATACCGGAGTTTGTTGTTTTACGGCGAGGGTTACAGTGTTCCAAATATACTCTGTGGAGCAGGTAACTTAATGATTATGCCTGGGTCGGGCCTGTTAGACCCGATAAATTGTATTTTTAAGCAATACGGCATGGTTAAAGGAAATGCCGTGCTTGAAAAAAGCCGTACCCATGACGACTCCGTGTTAGAACCTTTTCCTCCTTTCCTGTGTTTAAAAGCCGTATCTCGGCTGGCAGGTACTGTAATATACCGTTCTTCTCTATATCAATTTCCTTCTACCTCTCTGTCACACTCTCTCGCACTGAAGCGGATTCGCGTAATTCCAGTTCTATTCATTCTGTGCAGCTCATCTGAGCCGGCGCAACTTGTGCCAGTTCTCCGCTCCGGGTTGACAGAGAACACATGCACAGCTTCCGATAAAGGATAGATGAACTCGTTGGAACGACAAAGCGGCTGACAGGGCCTGCGACAGCAATGCAGGGCTTCTTTGTGCCGGGAAATCAGTATGCGTTTCCTGGTATTCTGCCTTTCATCCCCCTTTTACGCCGGCTCGATGCCGGTTTCAAGTGAAAATGATGCCACGCAGTGCTGTGGCCACTCGTCGTGCGCGACCGCCTGAGAATGCATGTGAGCGCATATGGGGACTGATATTGGCTCGCGCAGGCTTCAGCTATGACCAGAGCAGGGGCTGCGCGGTGCGTTATGCCAGGGCCTACACGACCCGGAAATTTGGCCCTGAGCATCCGGGTCGCGAGCAAACGTGGTGACACAACTCCCTTCCGCCGCCGCTTTCTGTCCCGGGAAAGATATACAGCACTGGCGCAGTAACCGGAAACCCGTTTCTTGATTAAGGCGAAACCTTTTTATGTCTTGTAGTTCTGTTCATTTAAGAAAAAAACAGTCGCCGACATCTTTTGTATCAAGATTTCTCTGGGTGCATAAAAATACAATATATTATTCTTATGGTTGTTTTCAGGCTGTTACGAATGGGCCAGCGCCGCAGTACTTCCCCGCATCACTCCTCGGCTGTGCAGCGAAGCCACTTGTGCGCCTTCGAAAACAGGCGCAATCATGTCGGTGACAAGTAGCGACAAGCCGCGTCAGACGCTTCGCTCTCTGCGCATTCGGCGGCTGCCTGCGGCGGCTGCCTGCGGCGGCTGAACTTCGGCGGCTGCCTGCGTGGCTCGTCTCCACGCTCCCCAAGGACACAGGAGGCCCCGTCGATCGCTACGGAGTCCTCCTCTCTCCCCTCTCTCGGACTCAACGTGCCCGAGGCTATGAACAGCTTACGAACTCTGGAAAGAGTGTAGTGCGTGTTCCAGCCTGTTGCGTTTGACCGTTATCGCTTTTGGGTATAAATAGAGCTGCCCAAGCGTTGTAAACCATTCCTGTTAGAGCAGCGAATCGATGCTGTCGCTCTGCTCGAGTCCTGTATTGTAACCTCGCCCGTCGGGGCATTGTTCTTTGGCTTCGGCTCACCTCTCGCTATGAAGTAAACAGTTTACGTTGGCCTTCAGCTCTGGACTTTCTTCCCGGCTGCGGCTCGGCCTTCCCGGTTTCAACAAGGCACTTCGTAATTTATTTTCTCTGAATACTTCTGCAGCGTTTGTACAGAGCTGCTACAATGACTAGTATGCAAAAATAATCACGATTGACCCACCAACGTAAAATCAAATTAAACCCAGCCAAATTTCTCTGTTCGATTCCCGGCCATGGCGGCCACTTTTCTGATGGAGGCGAAAAGCCAAAACGCCCGTACGTACGAGATTTCGGCGCACGTTAAAGATCCCCAGGTGGTCAAAATCAATCCGGAGCCCTCCACTACGGCGCGCCTCATCGCCTGCGTTACGTCGGCGCGTTAAAACCTGCAATCAATCAATCAATCAAATGTTCACTGTGCATCACAGATGCCGGAGAGCACAGTAAAAAGGTCAGTTAGTGACTTCATGACGACTGTGCTTTCTACACAAGGCAACGGTAGCACCCTCAATACTAAACCTTTTTCGTTTATCTGTGCAAGGGAGCAGTGCACATCTAAATAAATTAAAAATTAAAAACTTGAAAAGAAACACATTTTTTGAGCACCTTTATATGCATGCCTCCTAACCGCGAACATACTACGAGGCCTCCATATTAAATACTACCAAATGAAGCTTACACGATGAATAATTGGCAAAGCAAGTGAGTTAAATAAAAAGGTCAGTTGAAGAAAGAAGTTATGCTGTAACGTTAAATGTACATGTAGATTGAACCATGTGTGTAATAAAATAATTTTGATATTCGAGTGCGTGCATGCACAATGGATAATTTGTTTTGATTTTGTTCCGAGTATTTCTGATTGTCTGGTGCGCCATTATATTAGTAAAATTGCAGCGCTATTATGCAGAAGCATTCATATTTCGTAATATACAGCCGCATTGCTGATATGTCTCCTGACAACTTGTTGAAGCGTGAGTAATTATGCGATTGGTGCGAACCGCTGAGGAAACCATGGTTTCTTAAAGGAGCCATGAAGAGAAAACACAAGTTTGGTTCATTCAAAAGATTGTCTCGTTAGAATCATACTGACACCACTTTTAACGTAAACTTCGCTCAAATAAGCTACATAATTAGGAAAAACGGGAATGGTCATGCGACCCACCAGCTCATTTCCCGCAACAGAACCTGTGATGTCACATGGGCTAAGCTCTGCGATTGGCGGAGGCTGGCAGAAGCAGACGCAAATTAGGTAGAGCTTACAAACTAGACGAACGAGCGATTTGCGCTTAAATTTAGGGCACATTCTTTACAAAGCAATAAGAATGATGGGACAAACAGTGGAATTTACGAAAGCACATGTAAACATAGAAGTACTGATGCGTTCTGCTGTTCGTACTGCGCACAGCATGCTTTGGTTTAGTTGCACAGCACTACGGGGCTTGGGGTTGTCTCAGACGACACTGGCGATTGACGCAAGGAACGGTGTCTTACGTGACCCCATTTGTCGAGCGAGCACGTTTCAGGGAACGAATATTTTCTCCCAGAACAAAAACAAGCCAGGTTTAAATGCGGGCAAAAAAACAAACCAAACGCTTGCCACGGTTATGGTGGCGCATCTAGGTTACGGAACGTAAAGAAACGCGGGAACAAACCAACACCGCTGTACAGGGTGAGACAACCTTTGAACGGTCCCGTGCCGCCGCAATTGGGCCAACGGGCTCAACGCGTTATTCTTTTCGTTTCCCACGAGACCTAGCAACCGCGAAACAGACAATATGATTCAAACTTCTTCAGTAAACCGCGTTGCGGCGATAATTTTAGCGCGGTTTTTACAACAATGACTTGCCTTCGGCGGCGAGCGAGCAACCGAACATGGCGGCGCCAGCGTTACGTGTCTCTACCCTGTACGGCGGATGCGTGAATGAAGGCACTCTGTGGTCGGTTCCCGTGATGTCACTTGGGACCACGAAAACGCACGATTGAGCGGGAAAATCAAAATTTTAACCTAAATTGTTTAATTTCTCAGTGAATAAAGCACCGTTTGTATCCGGACAAGCGCGGGGGCACTATAAAACACGAAATCTTTCGAATAAAACCAACTTGCATTTTCTCTTCATGGCTCCTTTAAGAAATCTGAACTGGTTGGCGTAAAGAGTTATCGGTTATACTGCCCAGTGTAGCTGTATAGTATCTTGATTAGGACGACCTGGATATAAAAGAAACATCCCCCTCGTGAGGGGCACGATCAAATGCAGAGCATTTCCGCGGGGGGCGCGCCTGCAAGTCGTATGGATTACGTATTGGTTGTAGTTGTAATTGTTGTCTTCCAGCGTAGACATTGTCGATGAAGTCGATGGTGAAACGTGCCGTGAACCCCCTGCCGCGGCTATGACGCAACGTGGAGCGGCTATGACGCAACGTGGCGCAGCTATGACGCAACACAATCCACTTTAATCCAATCCAATTCAAACCAAGCCAATCCAATCGAATCCAATCCAATGCCCCTCGCGAGAGAGTGTTATAGCGCCGAAATCGCGCCACCACACGAAACGCGTGATGTTGACGTCACGATCACGCCACAGCTGTTAGCGACCGGAGCGCGCGCGAACGACATATGTGGTTTAAGCGCGAACCGACCGCGGCGAGAGAGCGCGATGCGAGCGCCCCCACCTGTTCTTGCGCGCGAACCGACTGTTGCTCAGCGCGAACCCAACGCGGCGAGAGAGGGTGTTGCGCACGTCCCCACCTGTTGTGCGCCCGAACCGAACGCGGCGAGAGAGGGTGTTGCGAGCGGAGAGAAGGCGAGGAGGACGCGGGGGAGAGGGCGCACCTGTGGCCGACGGTTGAATGAGTCAAGGATATAAGGCGCGTTCGTAACCTTCCGTTCTTTTGTGGCCGAGTGGGTAGAGCACCATGTACCTTGCGTTCCGCCCGCAGAGTCGTGGGATCGAAACCTGGCGCCGGTAAGTTTTTTTTATATATATAGTGTAGGGGGAGCGATGCGGACTACGGACGTCAACGCGGGTGACATCGTGAGTTACTGAAATGCTCTGCATTTAAAAAATATTCGGCACATGGGAGTGTCTCTGGCAATCCAGCCGTGGCCTCCAGGGTAAGCCGAAGGCTTCACCGAGGCGCTATATTACCACCATGCCAGCGGCCAACCGAGACCTTTCCTAGTGCGTGTGGCGCTCCCCTAGGTTATTACGACACGACTAAGAGCATTGATAGCTGAATAAATAAAATAAAAGCAAATTAAACTGAAATAACAGTACCTTAGAAGTGGATGGCTAAGTGAATTAAAGTTAATAAAAGGTGATTGCTGTTTATCAAAGAGAATCAAGGACACTATCATTGCATGACAAACTGCTTCATGTGGGTGAGACAGCGAATTAAAATGAATGACTAAACAATTGAAGTGGGTGACTCAATAATTTAAGGATGTGACTAAGCATATGAAGCCAGAAACGAAGACGAATAAATAAATGTGGATGACAAAGCGCATTTTTTCGGACGTCAGTACACGAGTTGCCGGTAAACTACTAACGCCGGAAGAGTAAGAAAGATATGCGAACGATGGATGTGAATGCGGGAAGAGCGAACCTGAGACAAAGTGAATCATGTGTCTATCTTTAATAGATCGCCCCTCCAAAAGCCTGGGTACTTTTTCTGGACCACCGCTCTGCCCTACAAGCGCTTCTCAAGCAAGGAAGTAATCAAGGTCAACTTATTCAAGAAACCAACGTCATACACACAGAGCCACTGCGCAACGGACACATTATTTCGTTGCAGTGGTTGCCAGGACAATGTGGCATCACGTGCAATGTGATATCTGATCGGCTCGCACGCGAGGGCCATTCAACGAACTCACCAGTACAACTCCCTTTATCCGAAAAGGACGTCAACGGATTAGCCACAACTCTATGACGCATGCAATTGCAGCACTGGCGGGACCCGGACCTGCAGTACGCCCCCCTTTACGCTCTGGACCAGCAGTGTACGTTTCGTATACCTCGCGGTTTATTCAGGCAAACAGATTGTGCTATGCATCGCCTGCGCCTCAAAGTAGCCTATGCAAAAAGCTTTCTTTATAAACATGGTCTGGTAGCATTACCTCTGTGTCCCCTTCGCGGTGTACGAGAGGACACTGGACACCTGTTATGTGTTTGTCCACGTTTAAATCGCTATTGCGTAAATCGTTATTGCGGAAGCCGTCGCGCATGGTTTTTTTAAAAGGCTGGTCTTCACGTGTTGGAGCCCACGCCCATTTCTGGCAATTTGGAGGGCACTCACTAAGCATTTGTATGCGTTAAGCATTATCATCACCATCAACAGCCTACGCCCACTGCAGGGTGAAGGCCTCTCCTATTGACTTCCAACACCTTCTGTCCTGCGCCGCTCGAGTCCACTGCTGGCTACCGAACTTCCGCATTTCATCCCTCCATCATGTTATCGGCCGTCCCCTTTTTCTAGACTGTGGAATTTGTGGGGTTCTTGGGGGCGACCTAGCCAGTACTCCGGCGCAGGCCACCGCGCGAGCTCTTGGCGTGTCAATTAGGTGGGCCTCCGCACCCACGGCGGCCCACCGGGATTCGCCTATACGAGAACCCAGTAGACAGTGGGGCCGAATCACAGCCGTTTATTTGGGTACTCCCAAACTATGCGAGCACAAAACTCGACAGCGTTCATGAATCACGCCATCCTGGTCGGGATCCCGAACGGGAGGCAGGCACACACGGCGCCCGACAACAGTTCCCACATGAGATCCAAGGTCCGCCGCCACCGCGCTGTTCCGCCGAAGTCACCCCGACCGAACCTCCGATCAGACTCTCTGTGTTCCGCGCGCACCTCTTCGCGCAACCAGCGCGCCTAGGCAGCGCTAGGTGAGGTCCTTGGAATTTCCCTGCTTATGAATCAGAATAATGTTGGCGTTTTCATCATCATTTCTTGTCATCATCATTTATTGTACCCTTAAAGACCCCTTACGGGGTATTACATAAAGGGGGGGGGGAATAATAGTACACACATAACAAGAATACAGACAGTAATACAGGAACAATTCCGACACACATTCGTGTAGAGAAAGAAGTAAAAACGTACAGGCATGAAATCCAGGCTATCGTCACTTTTTGTGTCCTCAAGCATTCCGAAAATGCTACAACAAGATTTTCCAGTACTATATCTCCTCCCTCCTTCAAGAAATACATAGTTATGCCATCGTCGCCTGCAGCTTGTCCTCTTTTCAGGTCCCTAAGAGCTTTTTCTACTTCCTATCTAGTAACTAGTGGTACATCGCAAGTAAGGCTTTTACTCTCAGTAGTTTCCCCGATCTAACGTCGCTGGCGTACAGCCTGGTGTAGAATCTTTATGCAACCATCATTATCTCGTCCATGTTGTGTGTAATGTTACCCTGCTAATCTTTGAGTGCGTTCATTCTGCCTTTGCCGATGGCGAGCTTCCTCTTAGTTACTTTCAAACTTCCTCCTACTTGCAGCGTTTCCTCGATCCCTGTCATGTTGTGAGCACGAATGTCGTTTGTTTTACTTCTGTTAATGGATTAAGATAGTTCTGATAACTCGATTTGATGCACAGCACTTGGCACTTTCATATTCTTACGTTTGACAATTAGTTCAATCGTCTTCTTAGTCAGTTTTTCCCTCTCTTTCCTGCATGCCGATTCTCCCACAGCTGCTGCAGGTTCTGTGATCGCCGTTGTTAGGTTGAAATTTAGGTTGAAACGAAGATAGTGTATACACTATCTTCGTTCTCCTCGTTTAGAAACGCAAATTTGCTTTGGAGAGTTATTTTAGACTCCTTTGTCTTGGCTCTGACTGACTTCATGCTGGGTTTCTTCTTTTTTTCGCGAGTTTCCTTGTTTCTCCTTTAAAATTCAAGCTTGCCTTTCATCTAACCATCCGGTGATCGCTCCACCGAATCTAACTTATCCCCTCTACATCTTGCACAAAACCTTGGTTGTCACTTCAAATGAAGTCAATTTCGTTTTTGGTTATGCCATCGAGACTTTTTCATGTCGAGTTCCTATTTTTTCGTTTGTTAAAGAATGTGTTCATCAGCCGCAGAGTATTTCTCTCCGCAAATCCGACCAGTGTATCTCCGCGACTGTTGCTATTGTCAGATTCCAAAGTTTCCAACCGACCTTTTTCCACTTTGCTTCTTATCGACTTTTGCGTTGGTCACCCACCACAATCGTGAACTGTGCTGTTCCCCTGTTTATTGCTAATTCCACGTCCTCGGGGAAACTATCTGCAGCTTCATCATTATAGCTGGCTGTTGGCGCATAGGTCTGCGCTATTTTTAACCTTAACGCTTATTTAGCTTAATCACAACAGTTGCGACTCTTTCGTTAATGCTTAAGAGTTCTACGTTGCCTGCTAATTATTCATGGATTAAGAATCCCACAGACAGACAGACAGTTGAAATAGGGATCAATAAAGGAATTGGAAAGAAATGAAGAGATGATGCTACTGCCTGGGGGTTCACCTGCATACAACCCAGTCCGAGGGAACTTCTCCAGGTAGCCCAGCAAGTACTGGAAAACTTCCAGATGTATAGCGTCAGGACCCGTGGGAAATAGCAGGTCCTGCAGGGTAACAACGTGGCTATCCAAGACGCTGAAGTGCAGCCCGGAGCTCTGTTCTCAGGGTGACAGACGGACAGACGAAAATTTTCGCTTTAAGTAGCCTCAGAAAGACTACCGTCTGTACAAGTGAGCAGGACGGCATGCGCAGATATACAAGACAAAGCGTGTCTCTGGTAAAACCGTTCGATTTCAGGGCACTTCGCGCACCTAGCGTCGCACCCCGGCCGCTTCGATTCCTCTCGCCCAAAGGCACAGAAGTCACTAGAGAGCCAACTGCATGTCATTCACCATCTGTACAAATTCCGTTTTCCACCCGGCCCAAACAAAGGGCATGAAAAAGTACTGCATCGTGTGTATCTCAACGTGGCTTACACAAGAAGCTTCAAGTGAAAAAAATTAGCAGTGGCTTAGCTCGGCTATGCAAGGATATACGTAGCGTACGCTAAGGTTCAGCTGATTCTTAGTTTTCGTGGTTGTCTAGGATTACTTTCATTATCATGCTTACTGCTGCTTCAATGACACACACGGTATACGCCTTTTGTGACACCTGTATATTTATTTTTGCTCGACGTCTGGTTGCTTCTCTATTGCCACAAAGACGACTCGGTGGTCAGTGTAGTAACACGCTGCCGTCTCTGTGGTGGCAACGCAGTATTTGTAATTGATTGTCTGTCTCTGATACACAAGATCAATGGTAGTTCCACATTGGGTCGTCTGTACAGTTGGAATGCTGGCTAAGTCCAGGTTAAACGTGTCCTTCAAAGGAACAACAAGACAGTATGGAGCACGATTGCAGTCACCAGCCACCACACACAGTTCGCTTGCCGCACGACTAGCTTTAGACGTAGCCACCGCATCTATAATGTCTTTAACTGAATTATTCGCGACACGTACACGCCTTCGATGACCACACCACTTTCGTCAAGCTGAATGGCACGGGCTTCACCCTTGGGCACCGCCACGTCTCGCAGTTCACTGGCAGCAATCCCATTCCTCACATCGATACAGACTCCCGAGCTTCTGGTAGCGTCAACACGACTGGCATAAGCAACCATGCTAAACTCCGGGATTGCTACAGCTTGTGATCCCGTGCCCACACCAGCCTCTGTAAAGAGGAGAACATCAGCACTGGTCAAAGAGACGGTCACCACAAACGCCTGCCATATGGCAAATCAAAGTTCGGACATTCAGCAGGGCGATTGTGTAGACCGTAGCAGGGTTTGCCATCAGCGCTCTACAGCGAGCATATTCTGTGTCCAGGCCGTGCTTGTTCAGGCGCTCAAACTTTGATACCAAAGCCTTATCTGTTTTGCTAAGATGGTGGTAGAATGTGTGGTCTTGCTCCACGTTGGTCAGATACAGTCCCTGGATGGTAGTGACACGGCTAAGGGCAACGTAGACCAGCTTTTGAGGGTGAGCCTGAGCATAGTCGTATACCACAGTGTCGAAGGTACCACCCTGCGACTTGTGTATCGTCATGGCGCTTGCTGGAACGAGAGGAAACTGGGTTCTGCGCACCGATACATGCTGGAGACAAGGCAGTTGGGAACTATGGTCTGGGCTGTAGAAATAGCAGGGGGGACCTACTAGTTGAGCTTGCAGAACGGAATAACCTACGCATAATGAATACCTTCTTCTGTAAACGGGAGAGTCGGAAGTGGACCTGGAGGAGCCCGAATGGGGAGCACAAAAATGAAATAGACTTCATATTATGCGATAACCCTGGCGTCGTGCAGGATGTGGAAGTGCTCGGAAGAGTAAGGTGTAGTGACCACCGTATGGTAAGATCTCGGATTAGGCTAGACTTGAGGAGGGACCGCAACAAGCTAGTACGAAAGAAGCCGACTAATGAGCTAACAGTAAGACGTAAAGTAGAAGAATTCAGGATCGCGCTGCAGAACCGATATTCCGCCCTTAACGAGGAAGCCGAGCTTACGACTCAGGAAGCCAGCGACAACCTTACACGCATTATCACGGAGTGTGCAGTAGAAGTCGGGGGCACTATGGCTAGACAGGATACCGGTAAACTTTCACAGGAGACGAAAGATCTAATCAGGAAACGGCAAACCATGAGAATCTCTACCGCAGCTAACAGAATAGAACTAGCGGAGCTCTCGAAGTTAATCAATAAGCGTAAGACAGCTGACATACGGATGTATAATATGGAGAGGATCGAATACGCTGTAAAGAACGGAGGTAGCCTGAAAGCAGTGAAGAGACGTCTTGGCGTGGGGAAAAATCAGATGTATGCACTTAAGGATAAGCAAGGCAATGTCATCACAAATAGGGATAAAATAGTCACAGTGGCCGAGGAGTTCTATAGGGATCTGTACAGTAGCCGGGACATACAGGATAATGCCGAACGAGACAGTAGTTCAGAGGAGATAGACATCTCACCAGTAACGACCCAAGAAGTAAGGAAGGCTTTGAAAGAAATGAAAGGGGGCAAAGCACTTGGTGAGGATCAGATAACAGCAGACCTCTTGAAGGATGGCGGAGAAATTGTACTTGAAAAACTGGCAAACCTGTATACGCAATGCCTAATGACCGCAATGGTACCGGAATCTTGGAAGAACGCGAACATCATCCTAATCCATAAGAAAGGCGACATGAAGGACTTGAAAAATTACAGGCCGATCAGCTTACTGTCAGTCGTCTACAAGGTATTTACCAAGGTAATCGCTAACCGAATCTCTGCAACCTTAGATTTCAGTCAACCTAAAGAACAAGCAGGGTTCCGTAAAGGTTATTCAACAATGGACCATATTTACACGATCAATCAGGTGATAGAGAAGTGCGCTGAGTATACTGAACCCCTTTATATAGCCTTCATAGACTATGAGAAAGCATTTGACTCGGTCGAAATCCTAGCAGTCATTCAGGCATTACGGAACCAGGGGGTAGATGAGCATTATGTAAGAATACTAGAGGATATCTACAATGGGTCTACAGCTACCATCATCCTCCATAAGGAGAGCAGTAAAATACCTATAAGGAAGGGTGTCAGACAAGGAGACACAATCTATCCAATGTTATTCACAGCATGCTTACAAGAAGTATTCAGAACGTTGGATTGGGAACAGGTGGGAGTAAGGGCTAATGGAGAATACCTCAGTAACCTCAGATTTGCTGATGACGTTGCCTTGCTAAGTAATTCGGGGGACGAATTGCAAAGCATGCTTTCCGCACTGGGCGAACAGAGTAGAACCATGGGCCTGAAAATTAATATGCAGAAAACTAAAGTAATTGTCAATAACCTCGGGACAGCACAGCAGTTTGAGATAGGTGGCGAGGCAGTGGAAGTGGTAAGCGAATATATCTACTTAGGCCAAGTTGTGAGCCCAGATCCCAACCATGAGGAAGAGATAATTAGAAGGATCAGAATGGGATGGGGTGCATATGGCAGATATTCTCAGATAATGAATAGCAGCCTACCATTGTCGCTGAAGAAAAAAGTGTATGACAGCTGCATCTTTCCGGTACTCACCTACGGGGCAGAAACTTGGAGGCTCACTAAGAGGGTTCAACCTAAATTGAGAACGACTCAGCGGGCAATGGAGCGGAAAATTATAGGTGTAACATTAAGGGACAAGAAGAGAGCGGAGTGGGTCAGGGAGCAAACTGGTGTTAAAGACATATTAGTAGAAATTAAGAAAAAGAAATGGACGTGGGCAGGGCATGTAATACGAAGGCAAGATAACCGCTGGTCATTAAGGGTAACAGAGTGGATCCCTAGAGAAGGCAAGCGCTGCAAGGGGCGGCAGAAAGTTAGATGGGCAGATGAGATCAAGAAGTTTGCGGGGATAAATTGGTCACACTTGGCACAGGACCGAGCTAATTGGATAATAATGGGAGAGGCCTTTGCCCTGCAGTGGGCGTAGATAGGCTGGTGATGATGATGATGATGATGACATGCTTCAAGGCTTTTCCCTTCATGGCAAACGACATGGTGATGGGCTCGATCGGAACCCATTGTGCATACCGCCTCACGCCCGAACAGTGGCTCACTTTGGTCTTGGTTAGCATTCCCACACCACTGGGACATTGCAGCTAAACTCTGGCGCACCGTCAACGTTAAGCTCAACCTCCATTAGCGTACCGACCATGCCGTTGACCAAGCCATTCGTGACATCAATGTTCTTCACCAGCATATACGGCCGTTTCGTGCAGAACGTCACCACAGATGGCAGGTTGGCACTCTCTACACGACTGAGGTCTTCGATTCTCGCGAGGGCCTCACGTTCCTCTTGTCTGCTCCGATGGCCAGTCACCACGTGTATGGCGACACTGTCATGCTTGTATTCACAAGATTCAGCAACCATCATATTATAGGCGTCCACGTCCTTGTTGCTAAAGAAGAGACGGACTGCCATGGGGCACTGTATAGCAAGCAGCCTGTTCACGAGTTACGAAACGATCGGTAAGCACGCGAATCTCGTCGTTGTTCAACTCCTTTCCGTCGCCTATCTTCGTGAGGAGACCCGAGAAACGTGCATCACTCTGTATAACTACTTTGGTTGAAGGGAAGTATGAGAGATGGTACCACGGTAGCACGGATGTATTGTAGACACTTCCGCCGCTGCTACCTCACAGTTGCGAACACTTCCTAAGACGCAGCAGAAATGCGCCGTTACCGATAATACTGCAGCTCGCGCTGCACACAAATTTCATATTAGGGAGTGTAGTAATCCTCAGTGCATTTTTTACGCCCATCCATGCTTCTGTTTATTTTTCGCAATCATCTCATAACCACACTACCGCCGTTAGCTGCCGACTGCGCAACTTGCCGAAAGGGCATCGGTGGAGGTGATGGGAAAAATAGTTGTGAAAAAGGTGTCATCGGTGGTGAGGAGGAGCCCCGGAGTGGCGCCGAGTCAGTCGGTGACACCGGAATGAAAACTGCGGGGGAGTTAGACATACACTGCTTTGCAGTAATAAATCCATAGATAAAAAAAGTTTCAACAAAGCTTCATAGCTCCATAAATAAAGCTTCAATCAATCAATCAAACCCCATTCGCCGCACATCCGACCAGAGCCCCAGTTTTGTTGGAATATCCGTCTTCCAAGGGTGGAAGGACTCGGATTTTTATTGCCGATGTTTGGGTGCAATTAACACCTATCTAGGTCTAGTTTTTCGGGTTAATGATGGTCATTCTGAATTAAATGAACCGCACGACGCGCTAGCGGAGGCACAGTTCTGTTTTTCATTACCATCTTCTTCGTCGTCGTCGCCGTCGTAGTCGTGGTCGTTGTATAGTCTATACAAGTCCACAGCAAGATTTTTATGTAAAAAAAGTGCCCACTGTGCAGAAGGTGCAGTATGCCACTCAAAACATGTTACTTCTTGAAGTGATAAGTAAGGGTAAGTGACCTATGCTAAATAGGCAAGGATAGATCGGGGATCTATCCTTGCCAGTGAACTACATGAATGCTGACACCCACTGTCAAGACCCAAGTCTTGACATTCCTGGCCTCTTGTAAAGTTATCTTCTCCATATTGGATTAATAAAGCGGATTTCTTTTATTACGGGAAGTTAAACCTTCTAAAAGTATTGCGGGATCTCAGGACCTTCTACGTCTGCCGAGCGGGCTGTTTTCTACGCAAAGATTGATATGGGACTGTCATAATTGATGCTCGAACATTTGTAATGCTGTAAGCGTTTACATACCAAAAGTTTCCCATCGAACTTGTTTAATTTCTGTGACAAAATACACGTCCGAAACTCTGTAGTTCGAATAGGCTTCGATCCAAAATTGAAAGCAAGGGAAACACTCTGATCCTTACGAAAGTAACATTCGCGAGTATCGAAACATTTATTTCTTTTTTATTTTTGGCCTCCGGAAGCAGTAGTATACCGTTTCCTAAGTTTCTTCGCTATATTAACCGCCTCTGTGTCTCATCCCCAGGCGTATTTTTAACAGCGAAGCTCTTTAGCAAACCGTAATTTTTTTGTGTCCGCAGATAAAAATACCAAGAAATTGCAAAGCGCGCGCGCGTGAGCATGCGCACGTAAGCGCGTACCTCGCGGCGACCACCGGGCAGTTAAAAAAACTAAGAAAACGCCTAGCGCTCGTCTGTGCGTGCCTAGCGGCGACCGCCCAGCGTCCCTGGCGCACATTTGTCCAGCCAAGCATACCCACTTAGGGAGATTGGCCAAGATATCGCTGACCGCCCGGCAGTTAGAAAAACCATGAAAATGCCGAGCGCTCGTGTGTGCGTGCCTTGCCGCGACCGCCCACCGTCCCCGGCGCACGTTTTTTCAAGCCAAGCATACCCAGTCAAGGAGATTGGCCAAGATTGGCTGAAAAAAACTCCAGCGTTCGCTGTAATCGTGGTAACACTTGCTCGGGACGAGAAAGACACGTCATAGCGTACGCCCCGACGAGGTGATGTTCATTGATTATGATTTCCAAAAGAATGAAAGGAACGCACACCTAAAACAATATTTGGAGTAAAGGTCGTTGCGGCAGTGAAAAAGAAGCAAATCGGCTGCAATCGTGGACTTAAACCATCGTGATGCTCGCAAGGTTGCGCACAACTTCGTTACCATCAAGCATCACGCGTTAGTGTGAGCTCCCTCAATCTTTTTCGATTCTGGGGAAAGTGAAAAACGCAGCAGCCAGAGCAAGCGCTGGAAAATTTAACACGCGTTCCGGCTTTCTGACGGGCGGAAGGCACCAGTCGGCACTTTTGACCCCTAAGTAAACTGCGAAATAACCGTCTTTTGCTAAACCGGTCGCTTTTTTCTTTCCAGTGTAGTCAAAAGCTTACAGAATTACTGGTTCGGAGAATACTCGCGCTCAAGTAATGTTTGATCCCGAAATACCTTGGGCCGCGTTTTCCTTCGAATCGGCTTAGGATTAAAGTCTCAAACTGCTAGGTTTGCATAGAAAAAGTGCGAGCGCCGGAGATTATTGGGAGTACTAGCAGTGCGAAGCCTTGTAAGCTGAAGGCAACCCGAAAGGCGTCCTTTCAAAGCCGATGTCGCACGCGTCTTCGAAAGTTCCTCTTCGCGGCACCAACGAACATGCAGAATGCGCGTTCGCTAATTGATTCTTAGCATTTTTCAAACGTCGCGTGCTTCTCTCTGGAACCAAGTAGAACCGCTTTACGAAGCCGATATTTGACATGCGGAAACTTTTCCTTAAGTACTAGATTAGAGACAGAACTTCGTAAACAACTGAAACAACGTTCGAGCAGTTGATTCCTTTAATGTAGCTGGCCATACAGCTGCGTTTAATGGCTTGTTTCTGGGTGGAACGGGGAAAACGTATGTCACTTTAATAACAAGCACACAGCCAGGTTTTAACCTCAAAACCAATTGCGCAGTGAAACATTGCAGCACACTCATGAGCTTCTTGAGTTCAGTGTTTGAAATACCTCGACGTCCTAAATACCTGTACATGAAGAGTTATATATCGCTGAGTTTTAACAGTAGAGCTGTTGACACTCTTGGTTGCACCCTCCATAAACAGAAAAAAATACCAAGCACACGTAAGCGTGCGTCTCGTGCAGAGCGCCCGGCGTCGTCCAGGCTTGCACGTGGGTTTGCGCCACCCGAGGGGCTCGCTAAAAGAAGAGAGAGAGAGAAACTTTATTTGAGCACTAGTTGGGCTAACGACGAGTGGTGACCAGCGCTTGGAGGGCGTGGTGGTGAAAACATTTATTGAACATTTGTTAGCCGAAGAGCAACCTCTATGAGTGGGGTCCTCAGTCCAGGACTCCAATGGCAGACGCTATCCGGTGGGCCCGCTCGATCAGCCGTTGCTGGTCTTGCGGGGCAGTGCTGGACCAAGCAGCCTCCCAAGAGGAGAGGGTGGGGATGCGTATAGGGTGAGCCCGTCTGGTGGACGCGGACACTCCCATACAGAGTGGTAGAGGGTGGGAGTGGGGCTCTGGCAAGCCGGGCGATTGCTAGCGTATTGGGTGGGTAAGAAGAGGTGTTTGTGGTGTAAGTTTGGGAACGTGTATGTCTGGAGCAGCCGCCATGACGTGGCATCGGCGCGGGATAGGGAGTGGGGGGGGGGGGGGTGGAGGTAGTGTTTTTCTTTGTGTGCGGTAGTAGACGAGTGTGAGTGTATAGTTCAGAGGTTCGTGGGATGGGATGATGGAAGCTGATGTCTTGGAGCCACCCTGGATCTGTCTGTGCGCTTCCTCTGACGCCCGGTGGGTCACTTCTCGGGCGAGCGCGTGTGCGTGCTCATTTCCAGGAAAGGAGGCATGGCCAGGGCTCCAGACGATGCGAATGAAGGGACGCTTGGATGGATCGGAGTGTCGAAGAATGCTGTTTGCTTGGATGGAGAGGATTCCAGAAGAATATGCCCGGCAGGCGGCTTGCGTGTCTGTTATAATTGCTCAGGAATCGTCGTCGTCAGCTTCCGCTGGTCGGGCGGTGGTGATGCGGGGCACAGTCAATGCTATGGCTGTTTCCTCGGCCACCCTGATGGAATCGCTGCGTACAGAGCAAGTTGTTTGCGCATTGCAGCAACTGTAGAGGCCACTGCCACTTTAGCGTCGGGGTTGGTTGGGTAACTGGCTGCGTCGGTGTAAATCACATGAGGGTCATGGCCGTACTGGCGGTGTTGAAGATCATCATCAGCGGATCTCCCGTACAAGGCTCAATAGAAGTGAGGAAGAAGACGCCTTGCCTCGTGGAGCGTGCAACCATCATCATCTAGCTTTTTCTGTTGTTCCTTTCTCATTAAACCTACGCTGTGGAAACGTCCTGCGGTATCTCGTTACTAAACATGGTGCCGTGACCAGGATACAACTCCCCGCAACCCAGAGAAGACAACCTGCCATCGCTCAGCAGTGAAGACAATGGGAAGGAGCAGCGAAGCAGCTTGGAGAAGACGAGAAGATCGCAGCAGGCCGAACACCCCCGGAGCCAACGGATCCCCGAACGTAAGCGGAATTTCCACTTCGGAAAAGAAAATGAGCAAATAAGTCGTCGCGAAGAAGAGAAAGGCGTTGCGAACGCACGTCACGCAGCTGATTAATGCGGCGGAGGCTCGAATGCAGCAACAAGCCGACAGAGAGCATTTGATCGCCACGCAAGCCCAGATAAAGGCTATAGCATCAAGCCTAACGAAGTGCAACGAGCAGATGGAAGGTTATTTAACGGATGAAGTGGAGGAAAGTGAATTCCAGAGAGTGATAGAATACGACTTGAAACTTGCAGCCATCTATTCAAAGATCGAGAACTATTTAAAGGAGGCTATGGAAGGCATGCTGTCAGCTCAAGCGCAAGCACAGAGAATCGGATCGGCGAGTCATGCAACGCACGGTGCGCAAGACTCCACGGAGCTTGTGAAGCTGCCGAAATTAGAAATGATTAAGTGCAGTGGAAATTCCCTTGAATGGACTAGATTTTGGACGCAATATGAATCAGCAGTTCTCTTGAAGCCTAAGAAGTTCAACTACCTCATGTCGACACTAACCGGCAAAGCAGCCGCAGCGATTGAAGGACTTGAGTTCTCAGCCGAAAGTAACTATGAACAAGCTATCAAGATTCTAAAAGAGACATTTGGGAGACCCGAGCAGTTGGTATACCTGCACATGAAAGAGCTGTTACGACTCGACAAGGTACCATCAGTCTATCATACGGAAGCCCTGCGAAAGCTTTTCCAAAAGGTGCAGATACACACACTGGCACTACAGGCTCTCGGAGTGAACACAGAGTGCTACGCCCCAATGTTGATGCCAGGACTAAAGAAGGCTATGCCAGCAGACCTTTTGATCCAGTACAAGACAAAGGAGGCATCTGAAAACAGGTCGACGGCTAATAGCGAAGAAACGTCACCAACGGGAAAGAAAAGTGCCGACGCGCTGCAACGAATGATAGAATTTCTACGGGAACAGGTGTGCTTACGCGAGGAAGCTCAGCGGGAGCAGGAAACAGCAGGTGCGGGACCTAAACAGGAGTACAAAAAACCGTACAGCACGACCGCTAGTTTCTACAGCTCTGCACACAAGGCCTGCTTGTTCTGCAAGCAAACTAATCACCTGACTGAAGACTGCACGCGAAGCCTACCTATGGAAGAGAAAAAGAAGCTGCTAACCGAAAACAGACATGCTTCAGATGTACTCGACCAAATCATACGGCGAGGATTTGCAAAGCAAGTGTGTTTTGCCAGAGGTGCAAAGGCCACCATGCAACATCAATATGCAAGAGAAAAGACAACAACAAGAGACGGGAATCAACCACGGGAATCAACCACAGTACAGCAAACAGCAACGCCCCTGATGCAATCAGTGGGGAACCCGACTAGAAACTGCGTGTTGCTGCCGACAGCAATAGCTTGGGTACAAGGAGAAGCATCAGAAGCCATCGGTCGAGTACTGCTTGACAATGGTAGTCAAAGGACATTCATTACAACATCTCTGGCGAAAAAGATCGGAGCAAAAACTCTAAGGCAAGAAGAGCTAAGATTTGGTCTTTCGGAGGGAACGAAAAATTTCAATGCATGGACGTCGTGAAGGTGATGGTAAAGAGTCGAGAAAAGGAGTCAGTTATAGCTGTCGAAGACTTTAAAATAGGCAGCATCTCACACAGCCATCACCCAGCACCCGACAGAAACATCACAGAGATGATGCGGGAAATCAAGCTAAAATTGGAGAACGACGAATTTGAAACTAAGGACGTTGGGACAACCGGACTTCTCATTGGTTCAGATCACTACTGGGAGTTCGTCACGGGAAAAATACGACAAATCGAGAACCGACTGGTCGCAGCCGAGACCACACTTGGGTGGATAGTGCATGGACCAGTCAGCGACAGTAGGATCAGACTGAAAGAGGCACAGGCGGTGATGGTACTCGAGGTTGAGGCAAGTAACGTGGAGTTGAACACGGAGCTGGAAGGATTTGGAAGCTTAGAAGCCATCGGCATCGAAGCAAGTAGCCAGATGGACAAAGTAGCATGGTTGCCCAAGAGTTCGAAGAGCAGGTGTTGAAAGAAAATGGACGCTCTAAGGTGAACACGCCGTGGAAGGAAAACAGCAACAGGAAAACCAACAAGGACATTGCAACGGAGAACCTCGTCCAGCTGACAAACAGGTCAAACAAGAACGAAAAGATACGCAACGGAACAAACCAACGCAGTTGCGGGTTTGTCCAGGGGGAAGAAAATCCCGCAGACATGCTTACACGCGGAATCAGCGCAAAGTCTGTAATTGAGTCAAAAACGTGGTGGCATGGTCCGAGCTTCCTCAAATCCGAAGAACAGCGTCTGAGCACTGAAGACAACGTTAACATCAACACTGAGGGCGAGCTAGAGACGGTACATTGCAACGAACTTTCAGCAGAGCCAGCAGCACCATCAATACTCAACATAGAAAGCTATGGCTCTTACAACAAGCTACTACGGGTGACAGCCTGGATGTTTCGTTTCATTGGAAATACGAAAAGGAGACGTATAAACGGCGCACTAACACAGAGGATATAACAAAGGCCGAGGAGTACTGGATTAAAGGGAAGGTGAAGCGGTTTTAGAATTAAAAGAAAAGTTGACTAGCAGCAAGTACACATTGAATAGTTCATGTGTACGAAATATTTTCGCAATACATGCAATAGAAGCGGCGCAATGAGCAAGCAAAAGTGGCCCGATGCCCCGCCCCCATCTCGCCGCGGGATGCCGGAAGACAGAAGAGCGCGGGCGAAAACCGGCTGAAAAACGTCATACCTGGACTTCCGGCCGGATCGGCCGCCTCGGCCATGCTCTTTTCGCTGTGTTTCCTTGTGAATGATACTTGTTGTTTTGTTTGATAGCACTCATTTGTACAATTTTCGTGTTCAAAAAATATGCACGAACGCCAAACGAGGCATAGGTTATCATGCCGTATTCCTAAGCAGAATAATTCCACGCCGGGATGCTTGATAACATACGGAAGCGACAGCCGAGGTGGCTGTGCTTGATGACAGATAATATACTACACTACGTTAAATACTTTGTAAACCGCTCCAATGCGGTTTTTTTTTTATGCGACGGACGTGAATGTTCACATTAGATTCTAGATTTAGAAAGGGTGGGGAATACTGCTGTACTTTGGCCGGGGATGTTTCGTTCCATTCCAGAAACCAAGTCACATTTGTTCAGGAAATACTTGTTTCGTTAAACGCGTCGGTTTTCTTTCCCTATGGGCTCAGGACAGTGTTCAAAAAAACAATTTTTTGGCGAAACTAAAACAAGGGGCCAATCCTGATAGAAGTTCTCTCCCGGCTAAGCGGTAAACAGTATTCCTACAAAGTAAAAGAACCAAGACAACCAGATTACTTATTTTGGAAGTATACATGTCACGATAAGGTGATGTTTGTCTGGAATTTAAAAAAAAACACCACTCCGAACCACCACCGTGCCATAATTTGTGTTGACTGCGGGGGCCTAATTTTTTGCCCAAGATTCTGTGTGGCTGCATATTATAACCTGGCAAGCACTTGTTGTCACTGAACCTCAAGTGTGCTCCAGTGATAGTCGGTGATATATATAATGATGATACTAAAAAAATTAGGAGCGAAGAGTAAATATACGGCCTCTGTCCGACTAGCGCGGTAAATGCTTAAATCTAGAAATGCTGAAACAGGCCAACAATTCATTATCACAAACGTTGGGTGATTGTTACCTAAAGTAACGTAACTACAACGTAACTGCCTTGTCCGACTGGTCTGTTAATTATAACGAGGTGGCCGTAATATTGTAGCAGAATGCGCAACGCACAAGCGAAAATCAAGCCCTACTACAGCCAATAATGCTGAGCAGGCACTAGTATGCTGCAGTGTTTTCAGAATAAATGCATGTGAAGCAGTAAGACGCCACTCATCGAAGTGCAGCTAGCAATCGCGGAGGCGCCGTATCGCCGCTGCCGAAATGGCGCGCGCGTGTGGGTCTGTGTACGGGGATGAGTAACGGGGCTGGGGTGGGCGACAACGAACAAAGGAAATGCGGAAGCAGAGTCTGCTTGTTGGTTTATGCGTGTACCGGCAAGATGTGTCGAGCATATACGTTTACAGCGCATGAACGCTATTTTTTCGCGCAGTGCACGTACGTGCTTTTCGCTGGTAGATTGTTTATAAAACACCCATTAATCTTCGGCATAAATGGTTTTGTGTATAATAAGAAACAGTTAAGGCAGTACCTAATATTAACATAAGGTATAAAATCCCCCTATGCTGGTTGCCTAATTCAAAAATATTTGATGGAACCCACTAGTCGACGTCACAGTCACTGCTTTGGGGTTCTCTGTCGCGTAAAACAAATTTAAGCTCCAAGATAATTGAACAAACAGCACGGGAAATTATAAAACAAACTTCCAGTCATGTGCGAAAATTAAACTGCAAGCTAAATTGCCGCAAAGGCAACCGTGCGATCGTTCGCAATGCTTCCGACAACCCGCGCGGCCGAAGGGTGTCCTCCTTTGACGTCATGACGGGCGCAACCAATCAGGGGCGTCAAAAGACGAAAAGCGCGCGTCTTTCAAACGGGGCCGCGCTTTTTGAAAGATAAATGCCACTTGGACTCATGTACGATAAATTTCAATGTGATATTCGGAATCAGCGCGCAAGAAACTATAGAACTGTTCATCTAACTCAATTTTTTTGGAAAGCGCTTCAGCTTCCCTTTAAGGAAACTCAGAAATGTTTTAAGCCTTTCCTAACCACCATCGGCAGCAGTCAGAACTGAGGTTTTCAGCTGAATGGAAAGGAAGTGTGTTTGGACGACGCAGACATCATACGACACAAAGGGCGACTACAGTTCAGCGCTTTAAAAAATCGCCATGTCATAGTACTCCCAAAGGAGGAACGATTTACCGAGCTTCTAATCCGGCACGTTCATATCTTGGTGCTGCACGGTGGTGTTCAGGAGACTCTCACAAGACTTCGTACCAAATTCTGGGTCGTACAAGGACGGCAGGCGGTGAAGCGGATCATCAACAAATGCATAACATGCAAAAGACACAACGCAAGACACGTAGAACAGCCAGTACCTCCACTGCCAGCGCATCGGGTAAACGAAGCGAAAGCATTCTAAGTTATTGGAGTAGACGTCACCGGAAAAATTTACGCAACGTACAAAGGCCAGCAAGTCCAACAATATCTCCTTATTTTCACCTGTGCAGTTACAAGAGGAGTTCACTTGGAATTGCAGACGACATGACCACAACCAGTTTCCTACAAGCGTTTCGACGATTTGTAGCTCGAAGAGGACTCCCAGAGGTCATGTACTCCGACAATGCCAAGACCTTCAAATGGGCCGAAAGGGACATCAACAGATCGCTTGAAGCATTAATGAATAATCCGGTGACCAGTTTCACCAGTATGCACAAGATCAAGGGGAAGGCCATTGCGGAGTGTGCACCTTGGTGGGGCGGTTTCTATGAACGCCTCATACGAAGCATTGAAAAACATCCATACGCAAGGTAATTGCCAAGAGAATTACATCTCTTGGGGAGCTACGGACTGTGCTAACAGAGGTGGAAGGAGCTCTAAACAATCGTCCACTGACATACGTATACGGCGAGCCCGACGAGCCACTTCCATTTACACCAGCGGAAATAATTGGCGGCAAGCTGCAGATTCATGACTCCCCGGGCAAGCAACACAGCCGCGACATTTGAAGAAGCATGGAGGAGCCGTTGTCGCATCACGCAGGAGTGGTGGGCGAGGTGGCGCGATGAATACTTAAAGGAGCTTGGATCAACGGTACGAGCCAGCGCTGCAAGCAGCCAACAGTTATCGGAAGGCGACGTCGTACTCATCAAAGACAAAGGCCCCAGGACATTTTGGAGGATGTGCCGTATAGAATGGACGTATAGCGGTTGCGATGGAAGAATAAGATCATGTCTTCTGAGATCAAGCGGCAAGGAGTTGCTACGAAGATCAACAAAACACATATATCCGCTTGCAAACTGCTTCAAATGAGGTCGCATATTCGAGCCATTGAGCCATTTTCGGCGGGAGGGAACCTGTTGAAGATCATCATCAGCGGATCTCCCGTACAAGGCTCAATAGAAGTGAGGAAGAAGACGCCTTGCCTCGTGGAGCGTGCAACCATCATCATCTAGCTTTTTCTGCTGTTCCTTTCTCATTAAACCTACGCTGTGGAAACATTCTGCAGTCTCTCGTTACTAAAGGCGGGCTAGCGCTTCGGCTCGGGCGCGGCGTCGGCCCTGGTTGGTTTCCGCGTGCATGTTCTTGGGGAGCGGGACAACTTGTAAACGTGCACGAAGGACAGGGCAAGAGCCACGGGGTTTGGTGGGAGAGGTGACGACGGCTCGGGGTATCCCAGGCGGGCGAGCACGTGACGACCGGTGCGGGTGGTGCTAAGACGGATAAGCTGACCAGCTCGCTGTACCTCAGTAATTTCCTTTATCGTGTTGTGGACACCCAATTGAAGGAGACGTTGTGTAGAAGTGTAGGGGGGAAGTCCCAAGGCAGCTTTGATTCCCGTCCGTAAGGCAGTGTTGAGGCCCTGGAGTTCGGAGCGCAGCAAATTGTGGAAGGGGACGTGGTAGGCAAGGCGGCTGATGAGTAGGGTCTGAACTATGCGGAGGGTGTCTGTTTCCTTGAGGCCGGCGCGTCTGTTGGAGATGCGACGGATCATGTGCGTGATTTGCGTGATTTCGGTTTTCAGGACGTGAACTGTGTGCGTAGCGCGGCCGTTAGGCTGTAGATGGAGGCCTAGGACTCGGACTCTGGGGACGCACGGGATCAAATTACTGGTAAGTTAAACGGAGATTTCTGGCTTGGTTAGAAGCCCGGACTTCTCCGCTGCGCAAGACAGGCCCCCCAGAGAGGCATAGTTCAGAACTACATCTGCTGCCTCTTGCAGGGCATCCTGTTTTTGTCCGTCCGATCCGCGTGTTGCCCACATGGTCACATCGTCCGCGTACAGCGCATGGCGAAGCTCCGGAATGGCGTGGAGTAGAGGAGGCAGCTTAGCCATGGCCACATTGAAGGGTATCAGGGATAGAACTGAGCCCTGGGGCGTTCCTCTTCCAGTCAGTTGAAAGGGGGTGAGCGGTGCTCACCTAACCCTATGGTGGCTGTCCTATCAGCCAGAAAGGCTCTAACGTAATTGTATGTGCGTTGTCGACAATTTTATGATGCCAGATTGTCAAGAAGGAGGTCGTGTGCGACGTTATCAAACGCACCTTTTAGGTCGAGTGTCAGGACGGCGCGTGTTTGAGCTCTGTTGGGATGATCCAGAATGTCGTGCTTGAGTTAATCGACCAGAATTAGGGAAATCCCCAAGGTGGAGTAAATTTCTGTGAAGGAAAGTTTGACATCCACCTAAATGCAGCCATAAAATGCGGGACCACTGCTTAACCGACTGCTCCGGTTAAGCAGTGGTCCCGGGTTTGAATCCTGGACCAGGATGAATTTTTCTTCAACTGCAAAGTTTCCAAGAAAGCTGTATAGCTTTCCTTTGTAGCCGTATGGCTCCATTTAGGTGGATGTCAAACTTTCCTTCACCGTGCTTGAGTTGGAGGAGCCACATTCCCCCCCCCCCTCCTGTGTGGCCAGGTGGGAACGAAAACCGAACATGTGTGTCGGGGAAAAAGTGGGTGGCTTCGAGATGTGGTTGCAGCCTGGCAAGAATTATATGTTCAAGAAGCTTTCCCAGACACGAAGTAAGTGAGATGGGACGGAGGTTGTCAAATTGGATGATGTCCGCGTGCTTCCATTCCTGTGGTAGTGCCAGTGATCTGAGCTGCTCGTTCAGCAAGTAGGGTCCGAGCTGCATATTGTCGCCTCCCAGTGCTCCTCGGAAGAGATGAGAGGGAATGAGTTGTGAGGGCATTGCCAAACGACATGAGAGACTGTTTCTGGGGCTCCGCAGTCGGAGCATTGGGGAGAAGAAAATATTGAGGGATAAATTGCATGTAGTCTGGCGCGACAAGGGAGGGTATTGGTTTAGAGAAGGCGCCAGTATCGTTCCTCTGCGATAGAACGCGACCAGTGGGGTGGTGGGTAGCTCCGGCGTGAGAGGCGGTAGTGGCGAAAATTTTCTGGAAAGTTAACAGGCTGTCACGGGCTGATTGGACTCCATGGGAAGTGGGGCTACTTGACCCAACTCGGACGTTTAGTTCTCGAGCTGTAAGGTTAGCCACTTCATTTCCTTCCAGCCCCAAATAGGCTGGAGTCCAAATCAACTCCGCGGTTTGAGGTGGGAGGATTTTGAAGAATAATTTTGAGAGCCTGCGGGAAAATGTTACCCGGGCAAAATTTCGAATGGCTGTTTTCGAATCAGAAATAACAATTGTTGGGGTAGGCCGGTGAGTGAGCGCAAGTGCAATGGCCGCCTCTTCCGCAGTGGCAGGGGAGCGCGTTAGGATACTATGTGATTGGTAACGTGGTGCTTTAGGGTCGAGGAGTGTGGTGACTGCATAAGCATTGTGGTGGCGATAAGCGGCGTCCACATATGCGGGGTCGGGCCCATGGTGTATTTACGGGCGAGCACGCATGCACGATGTTCCCGGTGTTTAACATTGTGCTCCGGGTGCATATTACGGGGAATTGGCCGAACGAGTAGGATATTGTGTAAGTCGGGAAGAACGCGTACTCTCTCGCCCGTAAAGGTTGGTGCATGAAGCCTGACGGATTCTAAAATGGATCTGAATGCAGGGGTGGTAGAAAGGCGGGAAAGTTGAATCACAGAGTGGGCTTCCATGAGCTCTTCAGCTGTGTTATACATGCCTAGGCGTTCCAGTTTGGCAATGGAAGTGCTTTGAGGGATTAGAAGCGCCGTTTTGTAGATTTTTAGGATGAGGCAAGTTACTTTATACAGTTCTGTTTAAGTCGGATTTAGGTACGGAAGAGAGTACATGATGCCACGTATCAGGAAGGCATGAATTAGTCGGAGACGCTCAAATTCGGTCATTCCCTTGTTGCGGCCTGTTATGCGACGGATTAGGCCCATAGTTTGATTGACATGACAGGTGAGCTGGGAGATGTATCGGGTGTTGGCTCTGTTGCTTTGTATGATCAAGCCCAGTACTGAAGTATAGAAACACTTCGCACAGAATTATTCTGAATTTTAATCGCTATATCCGGAGTGTAGCTTGACCGGCGAGGAGCAGGGAGGGTCATGAGCTCCGACTTAGTAGAGGAGCACTCAAGACCGGCGAGTGCCGCTTCCGCGACTACGACGTCTGTGCCTGCCTAAAGCGCCTCCTCAATTTGTGCATCACTACCTACGGCGCACTAGAGAGTGATGTCATCGGCATACAAACTGTGTTTAATGGGTGGGACTTGAGCTAAGCGTTCAGGGAGATTAAGAAGAGCCAGATTAAAAAGGAGGGGAGAAAGGACTGCTCCTTGAGTGGTACCAACTGAAGGCATGTGAATAGTGTCGGATACTAGGTCACCGACGTGTATTACAGCAGTACGATCAGTGAGAAACTCTTTAATGTAAGTGTAAACTCGCTGCGCGGGGTGAGTCATTGACATATTTTTGAGGATAGCTTTGTGTGAGACTCTATCGAGGGCTTTCGTGAGGTCTAAGGCTAGAATAGCAGCCGTATCTACCTTAGATGGAGGGATGATGATCTCATGGTGGAGTTGTAGGAGGACATCCTGGGTCGATAGACCCTGCCCGAAGCCTAGCATTGTGTGGGGAAGTGCATTGGCCTGGGTGAGATGTTGAACTAGGCGGGTATGAATCACGTGTTCAAGAACTTTCCCTACGCTTGAAGTTAGAGATATAGGCCTGAGATATTCCAGTTTCGATGGTTTTCCAGGTTTCGGTGTCAAGGTTATTTTAGCGTGTTTCAATGAAGAGGGCAGAATGCCTGTTGTCCAAAAGTGATTGTAAAATTGTGTAAGGATGGAGATGGGGTTGCCGTCCAAGTTTCTGAGGAGTTTATTGGTGCTACCATCTTGCCAAGGTTCCGCGCTAGGCCGGATCTTCATGAGTGCTGCTCTAACTTCCGTTTCTGAGATTTCCCTGTCCAAATCCTGATTACTATTGCCTGTGTATGCCGGGAGCTCTATGGTGTTCCCTTGGGCTATGTAAAGTGTACGAAGCCGTTCGAGGAGTTGCGTATCATCACAGGGGAATTGTTCAATGATTTTCATAAGTCTATTATTAGTAGCTCTGTGCGTGTGACAGGTATCCAGCATGTGTTTAAAGGGGGCCCAAGTACGTCTCATACTGAGGTTTCCTTTCATCTCTTCACGCAGTTGGCTCCACTGTGCTCGGGCGAGCTCAGAAGTATAGATTCTATCATTGTATCCACGGTGGCTAACCTTAATTTAAGGCGTTTATTGTGTTTTTGCTTGCGCCATCTACGCTGTATGCTGCGATAGGCCTCCCAAAGATGATGCAGGCGGGAGTCTACTGTTTCCGCAGGTATTTCAGGGTCCACGGGACTGTCTTGAGCGTGTTTGGAAGCGATAATTTGATTGACCCATGACTGATACGTGTCAGAAGTAACCTCGGTTGGCTTCGAAATGTGCACCGCGCAGGTTTTCCTAAAGGCAGTAAGAAAGTCGTTGGCGGGTAAGGCGGGCAATTTAAGATTGGAGTCGCAGATCGAGCTGTACTATGAAATGTTCGCTTCCTAGGGTATGTGGAGTGCAGATCCATTTAACGTCTGTGATTCCGCGCGAGAAGGAAAGATCTGGGAGGTATCTTTTTGCACGCTGTTGTCTACTCTTGTAGGGATAGAGGGATCGGACTTGATCGTAAAGCGCTAAGCCTGGGTGAGCTTTCATAGGAGACGACTCTTGCGAGTAGTGTGTGTGTGTAACCCTAGGCCATGTGTGGGGCATTGAAATCGCATTATATGAGTAGAGGATGAGGTTTTGAAGCCTGAATAGCAAGGTGGAGAAGAAATACCGAGCGCACGACATCGTCCAGTTCCACCTTCTAGAACACTCTGCCAAGCGTTCGTGGCTTCATCTCACGCGTGCTCTACTTCGCCAGTTAATCTCTTCGCCAATTCACTTGCGTTCGCGCCTAAATTGGGCAGCACACAGCATCTAACGCTACAGACGCTGAGTTCGCGAAGCTGGTTGCCGACGGTACAAGCGTGTGCTAAACTCGGAAACACCGCGGCGGCTACCACTCTCTACGACTCTGTGCCGCGCACATGGGGGATGTGTTCACCAAAGAAGATCCGGACGCCTAAGGGAAGGTGGCTCATCAGGAAGCGCGCCGCGCTGCCTCACTCGAATGCAATCGGCGGCGACGAGCTGAGGGCCCCGAACGGATGCGATACAACTTGACTTAAGTTATATTGCCGCGAACCCCGTATGGGTTTGTTTATGTATTTGTTTTTACTGCCCGGCCACGCCCGGCTCGGTTATCTGTGTCCCAAGCGAAGCGCGTCTTTCATTCTTAATTTTTTATGCCGCAAGGGCTATCTCATTCAGATAAGCAGACTGTTTCATCTTAACGTCGCTGGCCCAAAATAATCTTCTGTGATCTACAATGTTCTGGTTGTGAATCGGCGGTTCCAGAAACACTCGCGCCGAAAGATAAAAACCTTCAGAGCAGACGTCGCGGCATTCCTTTCGACGATCCTCGCCCGCGCAAGTCAATTTGTTGACCGCTGCTTCGCCGCCTCTGTATTCTTTTGAGTTGTTAGGGGAGCACAAGTTCGCTCCAATAAACTTGTTTTCCTTGAATACAACTGCGTCGTCTTTGGCTTCGTGACAATATTTGCAAGCCATTGCCAGTATACCATAGAGATTATAAGGCCGTCTTGACCAACCGTAGTAATAAGTGGGATGCGATGATGATCATGGTGATGGGATGAATTTACAGGTACGACTACCTTCAAGGGCATCGGCCGGGGGGTGCAAAAAGGTCACTAGCCCCCCCCCCCCCCCCCCCTGAACCCCCAACCCCAAGTCGCACCAGCCCCCACCATGCTCCTGCTTACTCTTCCTCAACCGCACAACTCCATTCGTGCTTGCTTTTTTTGTTGACGATCATGATCAGAAGCTTTGCAAAATGTTCATTGCAACCTCACCGTAAAATAATAGAGGGGGGGGGGGTCTTCTGTTAGGGTTTATTCAGCGGGAACACAAGAAGACACCACAAACAAAGGCCTAAACCAGCCACCGCTGGACACCTTTACCCTGCAAATTCTATGTGGCTTTTTTTTTTCTGAAAAATCTAAGTTGTCACTTCGGACGAATTTGAGACCTAGCTTGTCCCATCCACGGATTAGCTGCGCCTTGGTTTTGATTAACTATCCTCCTGACCAATGGCAGGTGCTGTGTCACGCAAAGGCCGCGTCAAATGTGTTCTCGTGCAGAATATTCTGGTTGGGAGCTGCTGCTTGGAGACGGGACGTACATACATTTACTTTTAAATGCAGAGCATTTCAGTAACTCACGATGTCACCCGCGTTGGCGCCCGTAGTCAGCACGCTCACTGCGCATGCGCGTCGAGTCGAGGCGATAGCGAACACTCACGCGAGGGGCATTGGATTGGATTCGAACACTCTCTCGCGAGGGGCATTGGATTGGATTCGATTGGATTGGCATGGATTGGATTGGCTTGGCTTGGCTTGGCTTGACTTGGATTGGATTGGATTGGATTGGATTCGGATTGGATTGGATTGGATTAAAGTGGATTGTGTTGCGTCATAGCCGCGGCACGTTGCGTCATAGCCGCGGCAGACGCGCTGGGGCTGGCGCATGTACAGTACTCTCTCTTCCGCGGTTTCCTCTCCTTCGGGCGCGCTGCGCATATAACCGGTGTGCCGTTCTCCGGCGAAGCAACATCCGCTCTTGGCTCAAACACCTAGAGTCCACGCCGCTTTACAAGTACGCCGACGTCGTCGACTGGGACCGGCTTACGCAGTCCCCTCAACGTATATAAGCGGCGGAGCGCGCGTTCGGAATTCAGTCAAGGGCGTCTTTGCTTGGCTTTCGCTTGACGTGACGCTTTGCTTGACTCGAGTAGATGCGACGCATTTACTCGAGTTCCCCCTGTGGGAAGATGCGGGCGGCTTTTTTTCCTTACAGCTTTGCTAAAGCGTCAAAGACATGAGTGCAAGGAACCAGTTTCCAAAGAATTTGATAATCCATTCTGACCCCAAAGCGCCAGAGAGACTCCTCATCGTCAACGAAATAAATGGATTCGGTAATTGCAGGGAGCCCAGATCCACACTCCTCATTTTGCAACTTGGGCAAGGGCATCTGAGTACGTGCGTGTTTGAAAGCACTTGCTGATTGCCAATGGAGATGAACTCCTTGTGCCCGCTTTCCACCTACGTCCCCCCTGAAGTCGTACGTGCGGCTCCCTTTGGAAAGGCGAAGAATTTATGCCCCTTCACCTCTTTTTTCTTGCTCTGCCGCTAGGTGGCAGCGACGAAGGAAATCGGCAGCACCAGCGTCCAGCCGTTCAGCTGGCGTGCCTCCGAAAGCTCAATCTTCCTCCCTTAAGCTAGTCGCAACAACAATGTGTACTTCGTAGGCAGACAGAACAAAGAAGAGTCCGGCTAGGGCAGCTGGCAGCGTCCGTGCGCCAAAGTGCGCTCGCGTCTGTGCATTGCGGAGCTTTTTGCAAAGCTAAAATGTAATTTAGAAGCTTCTTTAGAGGAACTGCCGGTGCTGATTTCAATGTAGCGCCTCGTTTGATGAAGAGAAAATTGCCTCAGCTGGTGGGCCATTAGGAACACGAAAATATTTCTGCCAGCATTGCCGCACCTCAGAAGCCTCCACCATCACAGGACCATCTCCACATCGCTTCGCCCTCAAATTATCCCTCCCACGTAAACTCCATCAGACCCAATATTCCCACTCCGGCCTTTTGCTTTCACAACTTTTGTGCACACCACTTTTGGGGCAAAACACTAATCAAAGCCGATTTATTACTGGCTTCTTCATTTTTTTTTGGTGAGTATTGTTATGTGGCAGCAGTATTCTTTGAGGACAAACGTGCTTGCTAACCTTAGCAATCACAAGTCCCATGAATTTGTCCCGTTTGCTTGCGATGTACGTGCTTAGTGGAGATTTTATTGAGTAAATTTGTTCGGACCCTTTACGTTGTACAGAATGCCTATACAATTTAGCTTCATCGAAAGCCGGATATTAAGTTTTAATGTTCCGTAGCGGATATCCGCCCGTCGGGTTCACAGCGAAAGAAATGTATGTATTTATTGTTTTTAGGAAAAGGAAGATCCACCAACAGGCGTAAATTGTCTCGCCTAGGGGGCGGACACCGGAAGCGCCTGCTGGTGTAAGGGGGGGGGGGGGGAGAAACGAACTACATAGGAATAGGAGGATAGGGGAGAAGGTTGACATTACAATGTATATAACATACACAAGGGTAAATATAAAACACAAAAGAGAAAAAAAAGAGTAATAAGAAAAAAAAGGAGTTACATATTGAGAAAAAGAGGAAAGACGAGTTTTGATGACTGTGGTGATGTTGGCCGGCTTCATTGAAAGCCGGATATTAGGTTTTGGTGTTTCGCAACGGATGGGCGCCCGTCCGGTGCAGAGCGGAAGAAAGAGAAAACTCGATATTTAATGAGTCTGGTGATGTTGGCCGAGCTAAAGCTAGACGTTCTACATGTGAAGAATAAATTAGTACAAAAATACAGCACGCGCCATCCTAGTTATCACCGTTCTGCACACTTTGGAATAGCATAGACAATATAAATAGGCAAATTTGCAGTTATGATGTGCCGCAGTATATGCTGTCTCCTGACAGAAACAATTAGCAAGCACAGGATAAAAGCTAGGGATGTCTTTAGAAATCTAAATACAGATAATGACAAGACAGCAGGACAGCTTGACGCAGAAGTCAGTGAGCTGTGAATCATTGCACGCGTAATACAGGCCAGCCAAACTCTCCGCAACTCCTGAAGAATATTCGTACCATCTTCATCTCTAATTAATACTCCCTGCTACCAGCACGAGAAGAAAAATTCGGAGACATCCCGCATTTGCTTTTCTTTATCGCATCGCTTAGAGGCGTAGAAGGAAAAGCAAGATTTCAAAACGAAGCTTTGCGAGACAGTATAATTAAGAAATACTGTAATTTCGACAACTTCGACTGCGATGCTGAACTTTGGCGTCGATCATGAAAGAACAAGGACATCAATAAATACCCGGAGGACTTTCTCATATCTGTTGAATGGTACATCCAGACAGCAGTCACGTTCCGCAAACTGCCATTATATTACCCGCGGCGACATGTCGTCGCAATGAAGCGTTAGTTTAGCGAGATTCGGTGAGCGAAACGTGGCTTCGTTTTACTGCGTCCGACAACCATCGTGCTTTATTTGCATCGTGAAAAAGGTTGAAAAAGAGAGGCAAATAGTGTTCTCCGAGATAATCACTTCGTGATGCGAGCACGAGGAGACGCATGTTACTCATATTTATGGAGGAGTTATGAGTTATAGAGTTATAAGAACAGGCTTGCACACACGAAATGCCACTTTTTCGCACTTTTTCCTGACATAACTTAATTCTTCATGAATATCCGATAGGGGCCGGATGATTTCTTCTAAAACCTCTGCCCCAGATTGTTCTGTTAACTAAAAATAGTGCCGTTATGTGACGCAGTGGTTTCTTACTGTGATGTATGAGCGTTAATAAATATTTTAAAACATCATTGTTACCCTTAAGAACAAAAAAATATTCCACCATCTCCCCGAAGTGAATGATGATGAGAGGGGCGAAGCAAAAATGCTTATCGGTAAAACCGTGAAACATTCGCCCGCACATCATATAAAGACTCGACACGTCAAGCTTTCCACCGCTCCGTTGACAAGCCCGTCGACGACGTCGATGTTTGTGGTGGTTATGTAGGGGTTGTTTTGGACGATGAGAATCTCCATGGGTAAGTTGCCGAATTCGGTGTGCGACATTTTAGCCACCTTGGCCGTCGCCTTCTGCAGAGCGTCTTGTGTCGTGTACCCCCGGTACGTGTCTTGAGTTCGCGGGCGACGAACGGCAACCTCTTCTTCCTCTTCTCCTTGTTTGGTAGCAACGAACGCGTTGAACGTTTTGTCCTCTTTGGCCAATGTTTGGTTGGCCAATCCCTAGGGGATCCTGCCGCAATCATCATTAATGTGCCGTGCCGTATACAGCAGCAACGAGGGACGGGACAGGGCCCGAGCAAGAGGAGCTTCGCGCCTAAAACGAGCTTTGTTTGTTATATTATCACGTGTCCAAAGACGACGCAGTTGTCTTCAAGGAAAACAAGTTTCTTGGAGCGAACTTGTGCTCCCCTAACAACTCAAAAGAATACAGAGGCGACGAAGCACCGTTCAACAAAGTGACTTGCGCAGGCGAGTGTCGTCGAATCGAATGCCGCGGCGTCTGCTTTGCAGGCTTTTATCTTCCGGCGCGAGTGTTTCTAGAACCGTCGATTCACATCCAGAACATTGTAGATCAGAGAAGATTATTCTGGGCTATCGACGTTAGGGCGAAATAGTCTGCTTATCTGAATGTGATAGACCGTGCGGCATAAAAATAATGAATGGAAAGACGCGTTTTGCTTGGACCGCAGATAACACAACCGGCCGTGGCCCGGCAGTAAAAACAAACAATAAATATTGATTTGATTGATTGTAGGGTTTAACGCGCCGACGCAACGGAGGCGATGAGGCGCGCCGTAGTGGAGGGCTCCGGCTTAATTTGGACCACCTGGGGATCTTTATCGTGCACCGAAATCTCGTACACACGGGCGTTTTTGCTTTTCGCCTCCATCAGAAAAGCGGCTGCCGCGGCCGGGAATCAAACCCGTGACCTCGTGCTCTGCAGCGCAACGCCTTAGCAACTGAGCCATCGCGGCGGGTTAACAAACAATAAATAAACAAACCCATACATCGTTCGCGGCAATATCCCTTGAATGCTGTGGAATTTTGGTTATAATATTTTTACTCAGCCCCCCTCCTACGGCGGTGCAAATGATCCCCCCCCCCCCTTTGAAGACAAAATCCTGCGGACGCCCATGCCACCAGTTATCCCCCAGAATAATAATAATAAGAAGAAGTAGTAGTGCAGGTCTTCGACAACGAGGGAGCGCTCGACTAAGATTTGCGGCGGCGTAGGATGAATGTATACGAAAAGGGGAGAGAGGCGCTGTACAAATAAAGCACTTGTATACATGACTTTACGTTTGATTTTGTCTTCAGCGGATGAGCGCCGTATATATGCACATGGTAAATGGTTCTCAGTGACATAAATGGCGCTCGTCAAGTTTACCGTACTTAGATGAACACAGCTCTGTTTAGCATCACGCTTACTCGCCGCGGTAGCTCAGTGGCTAAGGCGTTGCGCTGCTGAGCACGAGGTCGCCGGTTCGATTCTCGGCCGCGGCGGCTGCTTTTCTGATGGAGGCGAAGAGCAAAAACGCCCGTGTGCGCGATATTTCGGCGCACGTTAAAGATCCCCAGGTGGTCAAACATTATTCCGAAGCCCTCCACTACGGCGCGCCTCATCGCCTGCGTTGCGTCGGCGCGTTAAAACGCTACAATCAATCAATTAACATCACGCTTGCACCGTCGTGCAAGCTGGCTTTGAATTTTTACCCTGCAAAAGCAGTTGATGAAAGGTGGACCGTTTTACAGGATATATGGAACACTATCAGACCTTTGTCAGGCCAGTTATCGTATGTGCTGATGGGGTTTCTGTATGTCGTTATTGTTATTGCTGATCATGCGCGTATTTGGCAGTTCTGGGCTCGGAAAGGGCAACATCGAGGGCGCTGATATGTCTTTATGGGAATAATCCAGATCTTTTCTTTAATATCTTTCTTTTTTTCATATTTCAAAGTTCTTTTTCGTTCATAAATAACAACCTATGAGCGTCAAAATACGCCAAGCCTTAAAGGAATTTTGACCTCTGCAGCTGGTTACAAACATATTCAATCAGGTACGGGAAAAAATCCAGGCCAAAATTAAGAAATGCAATGTTTGCTCACGTAGGCTTCCGCTATTGCTGTTCAGCGTGGGTTCAGCAGCGTAGGTTCAGTAGCTGGGCGGGGAACACAATAGGTGGTTCATGTTTTGCCTAATAGGTGGGCCCTGAACTAGCTCTTATCAACATAAAAAAACAAACCACTGTGCTTCAGGCCTATTTTTTTTCCCGAAGTATGGCTTTTCTTTTCTGGGAGGAGATATCTTGAATTTGACAATGCAATGGAACTATTGAGATACACTGTCCTCTTATAACAAGAACTACAAAAGTTAACCTTAGCTAACGTTTAAACGTTCTTATGAAGGAAGGCTTGTGTTCATATGCGTACGTAGCGCTCGTCTTTGATGAAAAGAAGCGAGACCGACGGCGCATGTAATTTCAAATGCCTCTTTCAGAAATAAGAAGCAAAGAGACTGGACACCCAATTAACGCCTATAGCTTTTAGGCCTAATCAAATTAGCAGAGGCCTTTCCTGAGCTTGCCCAGCAGGGAACGCGAAACATGCCATTAATGAGCAGCCTAACGACACCCGCCATAAGGGGTCGTTAGCCTCGTTAGATATAACAAGCCCGTACGAGTGATGTCAGACTCAATACACACAACCGACTTTGTGTAACAAGAACGTGTTCGATCTATTACTTCTTTCCCTATGTGTAGATCAACATAGACATATCTTAATTTTATTCGTCTGGGATTGACTCATTGACTTTATTTATTTGATGAGGAGGCTCGCAGCCAAAGGTGGCAGGAGGATAATAGAAAGGGGATATTTGTACCTTGGGGAGGGGGTATGGGGGGTGAGTTCTCAGAAATTGCTTTAGTCTACTTTATAAAGACGGCTTTTTAGTGCGTAGCGGCCAATTTTCCCGAGGAAAGATGGTTCGCTAAGGACTAATCGGGACTCCTGAAACTTGAGCAGCGCGAGATTAAACGATAGAGGACCGGCACTATACTTGTGCCAAGCATAGTGTGCATGTGGGTGCCGATGCAGAGGACGCGGCAACATAATCTCTCATTCTCCTTGAATGACATAATGTCATTTTTGTTAATATTGACTATAAGTTGTCTGTAGCTAAATTATGTCAAAACTCTGGGAAGGTCGTCCTTTATATTTACTGTTATTCCATTCATAGTGTCACCCATGAAATTAAAGTGGAGTCATCAGCATATATTAGTGCTTCTGAATAATTCAGGATTCATGGGAAACAATCGATGCCCAACAGAAAAAGATGGGCCTTACAACGCAGCCCCGAGGTCCCAAGTCCCTAAAAAAGCCGCCCTTTCATCGCAGTTAGGATCATGCAATTTATTCATTTTTTTAACTACGCCTTGCGACGCATTGAATAAATCATTTGAGAATATTTAGCTCAGCTGTTTTCCTTCTGAAGCCGTAGTCGTGAAGTTTATGCAGTAGAATTTTACGATTAACCGTGTCAAATGATTTTGATGCGAAGATTTATGACTACTGGAGTCTTGCTGTGCAGGGCTGTATTAAGCACCTGAGTTGGACTTATAGCAGCAGGAGCTATCATCCTGCTGCGGCGAAACGATATTGATGGGAACTAATTATCTTATACATCGCCAGAGCTTTGTTACCCGCATACACAATACTTTTTAAAAGAACTATTAATAAAGGGTCGACATTTGGGCGAGTTGGTACTGCTTATTTATCTTGAACGGCAGCGTAATAGACAAAGACAGGAGAGGAAGAAGACGACTAGACAGCGTCGACCTGTCGTTTTCTTTCCCTCCTGTCTTTGTCTATTACGCTGCCGTTCAAGATACTATTGATAACACTTAGAACGGAAACTGGACTTCACAGTCCACTCCCGTTGAAGGGGCCCTGCAACACGTTTTTCAATTTTTTTTTTTGAAATCCTAAATGATTGCAGGACGCAGTCACCCAACACACCCAGTACGTAAATGAGGGTGTCGCAAACTACCTCAGCCAAACAAATTACTCCTTTATGCCCATCAGATAACTTGGAAACTCGCTCAGAAGATTTTTATCTCTTTCCCGGTCTTGACGTTCTTCGACCGCCCGAATTACGTCACCGAGGCCATGTAGCGGCTGTTGGCCGGTTTTCTTCAGTTGCAGCAATGAACGCTTTTCGATAGCAACTTTAAAAATAAAACCACAAAAACAAAGCAGAAATGGAAGGCGTATCCGCAGCGACGAGCAAATCAGGCAGTGCCGCTCTGTGCTGGCGATAACTGTAGCTTTCGGAGTGCTTCCAGGCGCGAAGGAAAAGAGTGAAAGCGTTTATCGAAAGTGTTACAGGGTCCATTTAATACGGAGCCCACGGGGAGCGCTAAATACTTCGAATTAACCGAACTTTCTATTAAAGAGAAAGCACAGTAACATCGTCCGCAACCCGTGTGCCTTCTTGATTCTGTTCAGAATCACGACTTTGATCGGCAGTTCGAGCGTACGACACGGTTTGCCGGAATAGTTCAGACTGATATCGCTCAATTCGAAGCCTGAAGTGTCCACCACGCAAGCTGCTCTCACACTGAGCTGCGCCCAATGTGAAGGTTGAGCACCTCAAAAGAGAGAAATGCGCACGCTGGCGCGATCCTCCGCTGACTTGCCGCTTTACGACTCTGGGCTGCCTCGGTTGCAATGGCGCCGACATAGTGCAGGGCACACCGGTGTTTTGCCGCTTAAAATTTCGAATTTTATAGAGATATGACGGTCACTGTGATGGGTTTTTTTGTTGTTGTTGTTGCAATTAACTTCCACTTCACCGATATATTAGATTTAAGCTTCGAATTATCGAGGGATTTCTTCTATTGAATTGCAACCGGAACATCCCTTCCCATTAACCGAATATTTTAGTTAAATGACTTCGGATTATCGAAAGTCGGCTGGAATTCCGTGTGTCTGATTTGTGTCTTGTGAGATGAAGCACTCCGCAGTACTACGAAACGAATATCTCCCCAGAAGCAAGAGGAAGTTGCATGCGTTGACCATCTGGGTTGTTCTGGAGACGCCATACCAGGCCACGCACTTGGACTTGGCAATATGCATTGTTTGCTGCTCTCGGTGAGGTGGGCTGGGTGGAACTTGGATTCCGGAATGGAAACAAAAGCAAAGACTTTAATTCATTCTTTTAAGAGGCAGCTTCGCCGGATCATTTTGGCATAACGAGTGTTATTATATACAGATGACTATCCCCTTTATTATATACCTTTTTTGTGTAATAATTTTGATTGTTAATAACAATAATTGGCTTGATTGTGCAAACATGTTCTTCATTTGTGTTTTTAGGATTGTTACTGCTGTTAACTGCATTAGTGTACTTTTAGTTTGTACTTGGTATGAGGTCCCTCCCCAGTCTATGACTATGGGACCCCCTAAAGTTGTTTATGCGCTGTAACATTTCAACAGCAAAAATAAACTGAAACTGAAACTGAAACTTTTCTCCATCTTCATGAACAGGCAAAAGTGCCAATGGGTAGCCCTTTCTTTTTATATCCCCTGGTTTAATTCATGACCTTAACCTTATATGTCTTTACCTTATGCGTAGGGCCCACAGAAAAGCCATAAAGCAGCTACACTTTCAAGAAATTACATTTTGAAATTCCTGGTGCTGGTCGCTTGGAAACATGACCGCTACGGTAACCGAACTTTAAATTGTTGGCAGGATTTGAAGTTCAGACATTTTTCTTTTCAAACCTTGAGTTGGGGATTTTCTGTAATTATCTGCAGCGCCGAAAAAACGCAAAAGGCGGCTGCTTTCTCAAAGTTCATTAAATATCATTAGAGGAGGATTGAGACGAGCATGTAATGATTAGCGCGCTTTTTACTCTGCTCCCAATTTCGCCATGAAAACTGTAAATTATATTATGTATTGAAAATTCTAACGCCAGTGGCTAAACTCTTGCCAATGTGGCTGATAAATAAAATAATACACTTTGAGATATCGTTCTCCAAATGAGGCTCGGCTAATAAACCATGAGATTATACGTTCGCTCGATTAGCCTCTTGTCTCATTCTTGTTCTGAATGGTGCAAGAACTTTGTCGTTATTCGTTATTGAAATATGCCAGACATCCTAGTGATTCAGAAACCGCAGTTTTCTCAGTGAAACTGACCCGTCAGGTACCTAAGTGAGCGCTATGCCTTCACGGTAAGAAAAATAACTAGGCAGACCCAGAAACCCATTAGTTCTGTTGGTCGTTTATAAGTAATTAGTACCGCCTTGTGGCTCAATTGTCACCACGCAGCTTCTTTATCATTAATCCATTTCCAAGCAAATCAACAGACACGTGCACGAATCAACTGGAGGACAGTTGCAAAGCTGAAATTGCATGTGTAGCAGAGAGATTGCCTGCGACATGTGACTACATTTAGCCGATTCAGAATCGGGCCTCGCTAATTACTCGAACACTTAAAGCTTCTCATTAACATGCGTTAATTACTGACAGCTTTCGTAACTACTCGCTTCCACCGATGTTGTCCTCTTTGAGCGGCCCACACGGTTACAGTCTCTAAGAGCCTACGCTTATGCTATGCAAGAGCCTACGCAAGAGCCTACGGTACAGCCTTTTCTTGTTCGACAACTGACATCATGCCTGGAGGGTACTCGCTCTGTCTGTAATTTAGTTTTAGGAGCTCGACACAATAGGTAACAAACAAAAAGCAAATAGGCAAATAACGCGACGCATGCCCATCGAAAATGAGCGGTGGCAAAGATTAATATAAACGGACTTATCTGCTACGCTGTCACACATAGGAATCGTAATAATTTTCCACGCCACATAGCGCGGTTTCCAAAACAACAGCCTAAGCAGCCAAATGCACGAGAAAATCACCTTAACTTCCAGTATAGTAGTCTCATATTCATCCTGCAGAGCGTCAGACTACATCGAACGGCCTTGGAGTGGACCGACTGCGAGGCAAAGCCGAATAAAGTTGATGCGGTGACAGATCGGCAAACAAGGAATTGCTAGGATAGCGATGGATCCGGGAATTTTCTCCTTTTCGGATGTCAGGGGATTCCACCACACTTTATGGCCCAAGTACCAGAAAATACAAGGATGATGTGGACCCCACTAAGTACTATCTCGTGTAGAAGCTGAGTGACCATGCATATGGGAAATATTCCTGGCTTGTGTCATCGCCTTCTTTGGTTTTCTTTTTTTTTAAGTTCCTATGGAAGCGAAAGGCCTTCGGAAGTTTAATCGACGGCACAATATTATTTTGGACATTTCTTTTACCAACCCTCTGAAGAAGCAAGCCAAGAATTATGCAGGGCTGAAGAATTCTAAAGAATTCTTTAAAAGAATTAAGAATTCCGCATTCCCTCCCTCCCTCCATCTCTCTCTCTCTCCCCATATATATATATATATATATATATATATATCTCCCCCACCTCTCTCTCCCTCTCTCTCTCTCTCTCTCTCTTTCTCTCTCTCTCTCTCTCTCTCTCTCTCTGTCTGCCGCCGTCGTCGATCCTATTTTGTAGACGACGCTATCCCTTTTACTCGACAATATGCCCTTTCGCTCATTCAGTTCGGCTGTTCGCTAAAAGACGCCAATCTACCAGGTTACAATCTATTGTCGGAAGAAGTAAACACATTCTTAACGTGCGCTACATAGCAGCAACGTATTTACCCAGGAAATACTTCATTCTCAAGATGGCTTCGCCCTGGGGCGAACTAAAAGTATCAGACATGATTAATGACCTAGAGGGCTTCATTCAAAGGCGTCGTTGGCATAGTTTCGATCTTGTATTCATGCATGTATAATTTGCTATTCTCACTTTATTTTTGCTTATGTTTTTACGGACGCTCCTCAGGATAGCCTATGAGGTCGCTCTTCATTTTTTCCCAAAAGGAAATTTTTCTCTCAGCAAGTAAATTTCTTTTGAGAATTTTGGGGCATATTTTATCAAGCGTATTGACGCACGATATAAAGGCGGAAGCCGCACTGCACTGCCTTAATCGATGCCAATTTCTGTTGCTTATCTTCTACTCGTCGTTTATCATCACAACGTCGAGGTGAGTGTTAGTCGGCCAGCAACTGCAGCATAAATCATTGCATTAGGAAGAGACTACGGCGAATTATTCGCTCTCGTACCCTCCTGCCCCCCCCCCCCCCCCTTAAGTTTGCTCCTCCAGCGGCCTCATTTCACATCCTACTATTCCCGTCTATTCGTGGCCTCTGGCTATAAGGGCTCTGAAGTCGAACGACAGAGCGTTGTACTTAGTTGTACTTAGTAACTGATGCAGCGGTCATTAGTACTTATAGCTGGCATCTGAATCGCTTTTTGGGGAGCCGGAGCGGCCATAATTATTCCCCAAGCGAGGATTCGTTGTGCCTTTACGGAGCACTTGAAATGGGTGCAACTCTGGGAGCAGTTGGTCGCGACTCGAAACTCAGGAAGCATTCATTAAATGCGACCGTTTGCGTCCACAGCACGGACGAAGCGTCGTTCCTTCGTCTCTCCGCTCTGTGCCACTCAGTTTTCTTCATTTCGCGCGTAGAAGGCGACAGTACCATTTATTCCCAACTCGACAACCATTAGAGAGAGAGTAGAGGGGTGAGTTTTACTCGGGATAGGGTGGCCTGTGTGCGTGTTGGGAGAAGCGGGTTTAAGGAGGTTAAGAATAGATCTGACACAGAGGGGGCTTTCGAATAGAGGTCTAAGCCTTGCCGTTTGACTTCTGGGAGAAGGAAAAGTCACGCGGGAAATCGCGCTGGATGCTTGTAGCTCAACTCGTGTCAGACCGCTTAAGTGACAAAATTGTGCCATCAGTTGAATGGTGTGTGTCCACGGAGTGACGATTAATGGGCGTAGTGAGTGGTCACGGGAGAAAAATTTTGGAAACTTAAGGAATTTTGGGGAGAACCAAATTAGGGGAGGTAGGGGGAAGCGGTAGCCTAGTGGGCAGCGTTCCATTATGAAGATGCGTTCGATTTGCATTAAGATTGGGGTAGCGCAACTGCGCATATTTGTTTATAACGTCTTCAGCAGCTAGGAGTATTTGGGTAAAGAACTTGGATAAAGTGAGGAAGCCACGTGGAGTGCCGTTTTTTAGACAAAGTTTTTTGTCTTTCTCGTAACGATGCACTGCTCCGCAAGAGAGGATCAGCCGTGGAGTGTCGTTTTTGAGACAAAGTTTTTTGTCTTTCTCGTAAAGATGCACTGCTCCGCAAGAGAGGATCAGCAGACGAAGATAGCCATCGGTGTGAGGCTAAACCGCGAAGATGGGTGAGCGATAGCTCTCCTGTTTAGCTCAGTGAGCTACCAGATTTTCCAGGAAGGAGGACGCCTCATAGCATGGACACAAATCGAAGCGAATGTCTGAGCCGTTTTCAGGGAGAGCGATTACCTGAATCATAAGTTTAATGATAAGTGGATTAGAAGGCTTCGGCTCCGGATGGCATGTAGCGCTTTAAACGAATTGGTAAGTGTGCGAATTTATGGCAGTAATGAGACGAGGTAATCATACATTATAAAATCGAAAGCGTGGCTGGAGTGAGATGGACATTGGTAAAGGCATAGATTTTTGCAACTGGTTTAATTTGTTAAGGGTAGCAACTTGATTGATGCAGAAGCGACGTGAGGTACGAGGAATTGGGTGACATAAGACGGAATCGGTGGCTGTTGATGATGTCGGTAAGGTAAAGGACCTAGAACAACGGGTAGCTGTGAAGACGGTTGGAGGTCATAAGCATGATCTGTGTTCCTAGGAGAAGAGGGACCGCAAGGACGATTGAAGACAGACTTACACTTTTGTTCTTAACTGATGATCTCCACTGAGTGGAGTAGGTGGCACAGCAGCGAGTAATGAAGCGAGACACGTAGATTTAGGAAGGCTGCTGGCGATGTGCAGCTCGGTCTATGGTGGAAAGTAAACGCCACTGTTGGCGATGAAGATCGCAATCCTAAGCATTTGGAGTGATAGCGTTGATCGCAACTGCTCGTGGCTAAATTCGGATTGCGGTTTGACCGGCCCCGCTATGGTTGTTGGGGAGGTGGCTATTGGGAAGTGGAATGACTTTTCATTGGCCTTTTCATTGGTGCAACTATAGTAAAGAGCTATTTTTACTGCCAGTGAGGCACAAAATAGCTGGAAAAGTGCGCCTGAGGTAGCAATAGAAGCCCCAAGCAGCAAATTGTGACAAGCTAGAAGTTTCTGGTGGATTTAGGCCCAAACACGGGAATAAACTCCGTTTTGTCAAGAGCGAGGCAGACACCAGGGGAGCTAAGTGATGTCTCAAGAATAATCGCCGTGGTGTGAAAGTTAGTTTTGTGTTCAGGTGAGAAGTCTTCGTATTCTGCTCGTACAGTGATGCCATCTGACCATATGGTCAGGTAAGCTGCCTTGTCCGTTTAAAGACCTCGAGCAACCTTAGTCATTGTGAAATTAAGCAGCGTTGGCCCCACGATTGAACCTTAAGGTACACCATGGTCGAGACAGAAGATACAGGGCGCCCAACCACGCCGAGAGCTTTGAATCTGAATGAAACGGGCGGGAGAAAAAACCTGTATAAGTGTCTGGATTTTTTTTTCCTTGATATGTTTGGGCCATTCCTTTCAGAAAAGTTGCTGAGAGGGGGTAAAAATAAGCTTGCGTTGCTGGATAGATTATTGTGTCGTGAAATTTTGTCGTGAAATAAGTCTCTCCAGGGAAATTAAAATCAGTGTTTTTGACAGTAAGCGGTGAGTGGGTGCTGTGTGCTAATAGTTTCTGGGCTGGGCAATGTGTTCGACAAGCTTATATATGGATCAGCACCAAATTTTATGTACACTTTACTATTTTACATACATGTACGTGGCAATGCCCTAACACCATGCAGAAGGAAAACAGTATTTCATGGCCGCGGAGTCTTCTTTTCAACAATTGTTACAGACGAACCTTGAGTATTTCACAAATTTGCACCTTGAGCAAATGATTGAGTGGGAATTGCGCTTGATTAATGAAGCAGCAAGTTCTCTTCTTTACAGTGCGTATGCAAGCTTCCACAGAAACCCGATCAAGAGACTACGCCACGCAAGCGCACGCACGCACGAACGCACAAACATGCGCGCGCACAGTTACCACATTTACAGGGAAATATATGACACAATGTTAAAAACATTTTTGATGTGTAAGGCGTTTTCATCAAGGGCATGCTGTCAGTGCTCATTATTCATATTTCAAACTCGTAACTTATGTGCTGGGCGGATTATCGATCCCATTTTTAAAAACATCGAGAAAATCACAATTTAATAACACTAGTACACACATGACTTACAATCTTAAGAGCACTGCATATCGGGCTAGCTGGAATTTCACTCTTCTTTTGTCGTGCTATTTTTTAAACGGAAAGTAAACCGGCAGGAACTACAAAAACCAGTAACCATCCTCACTCACGCAAAAATGCACACGTTTACAAACTGACATTGAACAAGTGTATTAAAATGGGGTGTCGGTGCCATACAGGTACTTCCTGCCATTTTCACAAGACAATTTGCGCTCATGGCAATGTATCTTCGAACAACCTATTTCAAGGGTGCATGTAACATTTAGTCATCACCCATGCGACTGTGAGAGCAAGATAAAAACGTATGCGGAGCCACTGTAATAGAAGGCATAGTGCAGCGCGGACAAGGTAGTTGAACCGGCGGAATGGGCGCTGTAGTCTCCATCTCGTCAAGGCGTCGTCCTTATCTTCACTCAGTTAAGCCTTCTACGCCAATTAGTTACCAAATCGCCCCACAACGCCGCTCGTTAAAGCCCTCTGAAAGGGTTTTAGGTTAACTGGACTATATGTAACATACGAATTAGGTTTAAGCGCACAAGCAAGAATTCAGGACAAATGGATTTTGATAGGACAGAGACGAAATCTCTTTTCCTAAAGTTGCACTTGGCGCCTAAACGTAATTCATATGATTGCTTACCAACCAGCTCGCATCGACACATTATTTCAGCTACACGTAAAAAAAAGTTAACGCAGTTCCACTCAACGTGTAAGCTATCAAGTGCCGAGCCATGATTCGTCAGAGGGGCCGTGGCACCATTTTTTTTCTCTTTACTACCACCCTTCAGGTTTTTCCCTTCCCTGTCTCACTCCTCTCCTGATGAATTGAACAGATCTTGTTCAATTCAATTCAATTTTGCCACCTTCCCAGTGCTCGCCCACCTTCTCCTGGGACAGTTCACATTCTTTTCTTTGTCTTTTGTTTCTGGTTCTGCCTAGAACGGCACGAGCTGGAGTAGTGTTCTTTTTGTGCTTGATTTCATCTCGCACGTGCTGGAGCCTTTCTGCGCCATTTTGAACACGTCGTTTTTTTTTTTTCTTACGCGGACACTTTTTTTCGCTTACTACTGCAGAAACCAACCCAACGAGCATTCCTAACTAAATGAACGCGGCGACTGCTGGTTAAGTACATATATTCTGCCTCAAATGTACCCTTTGTCAAAATGTTGTGGGCCAATCCTAAGCCTTCTCGACCACAAAGAATTCAAAGAAGCGGCATTATTTCTAAATGTGGCAAAAATACTTTAAGGCAGTAAGAAAGAAAAGTATTCTCTCTAGCATTCCTACATAAAAAGTTTCAGCCTCACTCGGGACGAAAGCTTGTACATTGAATTATTTGCAGCCTGCGCGTTTTTGGCTTGGCCCACAAAATTTTGACAAAGACTACGTGGTTTCAGTAAAAAGACTACGTGGTTTCAGTGGCGCTAAATAATGGGGACATGTATGACCAGTGCCAGAGTTTCCAGGAGTTTCGAACGGCTCTGCCTATATAAACGTCTTGTTCGTGCATTTTCTTAGCTTTTGGCCGGATGGCTGAATCGAGGGACAACTGGGTATCTTTTTTTAAGCCACTGTTTGGGTGCGTAACGTGTCATGATTCTTTGGGGGTGTGACGCCGCGTAAAACCGTTACCGCGGACGAGTTACGGCGACAAGCCGGGCCCCTGAGGTGCTTCGCACTTAATATAGTATTGCTGACATGCAGGGGGAAATGACAGCAAAGCACGGACATAGGAGCACTACGTCTACGCTTGAGAAAATGGCGAAACACTTACAGAACAGCGATTCCGCAAATGGCAGTTCACGATCGGACACGGTCAGACAATACCTCGATATGATAAATGCTGATGAACTTTACAAGTATTTAAGCAAGGCACAGTGCGGCATTTTAATGAGGATGAATGCGGTGGCTCCGCGTGTCGTAGGGCAAACGTGCACATGGATCGAACACTCTTGACTACAATTCTGAGAAGTCTCACTCGAACAATGAACGCACCAGTGACACAGGCGTTTGATCAGACACGCTTCTTTTTGTCATCGGCTGTTACTGCGTCCGACGAAATAACACCACCGAAGCAGGTATCCCTTGCTTTGTTGTTGTTGTTGTTGTTGTGTTGACTTGCTGACGACCTGATAGTCGACTGTAATTGTTCTTTGCCCGAAGCAGTAAAGAGCGAAAAGGTATCACAGGAGTAGTCTTTCCCGAATCCCGTCAATAGTCAGTCCCTCATCACAAATTTTCTAAAGCAGGGCTTGTCTCAAGGTAGTCCATTGAAGACCTGCATTGCGTCTTGTTGTAGCATCCTCCTTGCCACTGCCAGATGAGACGTAACTGCCTGAAAGAAAAGGCAAAAAACTTCTATTCAATTTCTAGTTAAGAAAACAAAACATACTTTTATTTTCCGTTTCATGCGAAAATTACTCCTGTATAAATCGTCACTTTCCTTTTAATATTCTACGGGGCGTTACGACAAAAAATAAGCGTCTTTAAGCTTTTTTCCTAGACAAATTGTTTCTTCGTTAGCGCCTTGGCTACACTAAGGTCGTAATTTTGGGTCTATTTTGCGTAAAACCAAGAACGGCGACCGCACTTTCCCCATATTTCGATAACGAATTTTTTCCTGTGGAACAGCCGGCGGCGATTTTGGTAAAATCGCAACATTGGAGCACCAGTGCGACGGGGAATATTCGCAACAAAACGTGCTATGCGGTTCGCGTGTTGTTGTGCTATTTTATTACAGTCCGTATCCGCTGTAAACTAACTCCGTGTGATAATCCTAAACGGCCAAAGAAATTAAATTCTCGATCTGCTGCCGAAACGGCATCGCATATTTCGTCCTGGGTAATTCTGGATACTCTGGAGAATTCCGGAGAATTCCGGCAATCGCTACAGCATCGTACGCTTAAGCGCATTATGCCTTAGGCATGGCTTCGTAGCAGTGCATGGTCAAGCAGGTGTTACTTTGCCTTCTTTGAAACATTCAGCTAGTTCAAGTTTTACATTAAAATTAAACAGAGAGAAACGATGAATACTGATGAAAACGTATACACATGCACGTACTAGTTAATTACAGATTCCGAACCAGTGTTGCGCTCCGCAGATAAGTCAACAAAGTGCTTATTTACCTTTCACCGCATGTCCATGACTGTGCGCCGGCACGTGCAGAATTTGCAACCATCGGTATGTGATGATTCTGGAGACTCAGGACCTGGCGCCTCAGGCATTCGCAGCGTCCGTTGCACCCAAGTGCCGGGCGCAGTAAGTGGACATATTGCACGAGGATATGGATTCGGCGTCGGGCAAGAACGTCCCGGTGGGCTTGCACACGGCCACTGCGAGCGCAAAAGAGAGATAGAGTTTTAGAGAAATAGATAGAGAGATAGAGTTAATCTATTTAGATTAACCATCACCATCGTCGCTGTAGTCATCGACAGCCTGTTAGGGTGCACTGCAGCTGCTTAAAATAACATGTCAATATAAAGTGGATAACACCTGACATAAAGAGTAGAGCTGGGCAGCGAGCGGTCATTCACATGGCTTTTACTGCCACCCCCCCTCCAAAAAACCCGTGGTTGATTATAGGAATCGGTAAAACACGAAAGTGACATGTGCAGTGATATCTGCAGCTGAGCATGATTTGTGGGTCGGTGGCTGTCTTGTGGGTGTGCTTGGTGAGCTACGTCCTGCTGGCGGGTGGCTTCGGCAAAGATGCACTGGCGTCAATTCCGTGACAGATATTACGTCAGTAAAATCTTGGTGTATCTTCGCATAAAACACTTTCGTGTTAAAAAATAAAACCCGAAAACGAGTCTGAAGTATAGCGTACTCTTTAGTACTGAAGGTTGCTTCCCCCCAAGAAGACTCTGTGTGCAGGGGTGCACCCTTTACAGGCCGCTTGCTTCGCTGTACTGGCGTCACTTCCGTGACGGATATGACGTAAGTTATATCTTCGTGAATCCCGGAATGAAGCACTTTCCTGTTAAAACATGTTCCCTCTTCAGCACGAACCACACGTCGGAAATAGAAAACGTTCTGTCAGAAAAAACACCACCGGAAGTCCCTCGTTGTTTGCATAATAGGCGTCGTGTATCACCTGCCCTTTATTTACGGCAAGAAGTGTATCGGTCAGCCTGGAACGTGTCTTAAATTATAATGGCCATTTGCGGTAGCATCACAATAATGCAAAAAAAGCAAATTGGTATCTTGCCAGCCTCTGCGACACATGTTCCACATGTGCCTGCGACCCTCAGGTTGAGAGTTGCCGTGTAATTGGCAGAAATTCTGACACGCTCACTCGTGAAATGATCGACGCAGTCGAGATTGAGCGCCTGAGACAGCAGTGTGTCAGCGTGGCATTGGTCACACTCACGAAGAAGGAGTTGCACTACATGAAGATCGGTAGTGCTCATAACTGGTAGTCATGTAGCTTCCTTGTCATTCCTTCACACTAGGTTTTCTTTTTTCTCTTCTTCGGTACCGCTTACTTATCTCGTTTCCGGAAAATAAAATAAATCAGCCGTAAGTCAGCGCTTTGTTCGTCCTTCTTTCTCTCCGTTGTCCTTGTTTCGATTGCTTGGGCTGTGACTCAGAGGTAAAATACCTTCCCTAAGGCTGCCAATAACTTCTATTCTGTGTCACCCTAACTTTTCTTGCCACCCCTCACCCAGTTCAGCATATGACCCTGTACTTATCATGTGTCTCCGGTAACCAATTATGTAACTCAGGACAGCACCTCCGCATCCCATGTCCTATTCAACTTTGAATGTATATTATTTTTTGGATTTCAGATCGGATGCTGTATACGCCAGTGTGTTACCTCGTTCGTTACTTCGTAGATCTCTTTAGCGTAGCAGCTGTATTTAAAGCTACCGCGTTAATTCTCAAGGTTTTTCCTGCAGGCCTAAGCTTTTTTCTGGTTGCTTAGTCAGACCTAAACTCTAAGTCTCAGAGGTTACCTCCAGGAGGGCTATCTACATATTAATGCTTCCTCATTGAGAAATTAGTATTCAGAGAAAACAATAACGCCGTGTATATGCAGGAGGTTTGCAGTAGTGCCCGACATCCTAAAAAGCATTTCTTTTATTTACAAAGTCATCTGGAATGCGAAATTTCAACTAACCAAACTCTCTTTTTCAGAGCGCAATGTTGACAATTTGGTGGTTTTGTGGGTTTTAGGGAAAAGCGGCGCGAACGCTCAACTCCAACCAGCATTTTCGCAACCTTCCCTTCCGAATTCGATGCATCGAAAGAAGCATTTTTGGACAATTGTGCTCCCGAAATCTTGAATACGGCCATGTTTCTAGGAAAGTAAGTTACTCTAACGAAAACAAAGAAATAAGAAGCCTCCTCGTTCATACCGGGGTTATTAGCATGCGGTGCTAAGTGCCCCCTGTTAGCAATCTGCATTGCCTTTGCATGTACTACCATGCGTCGTAGTATATTTGTGTTTAATGACAAGCTGCTGTTCCGAGCCAAGTTGGCCGCATAAAAACGTTAGCTTATGCGAGTGCATACTGAGCGTACAAGCACCGCACCAGATACGCTGTAGAAATAAAAACAACATTCGGACCTAGTTAATTTGTAGTTAAACATCGCGGCGTTTTGGGGCCTCAAAAACATTCATTGCTTGCTTTACAGCGCCAACAAAGCAATGTTTTTATGTTGTTATGTGCCAAGGCTGTCAATCTGAAAGCATGGATTCGAGCACACAGAACTGAGTGGCATTATAATATCCCAGAAGAAAACAATGTTAGACAAATATAAAGTCTCATAAAATTAATTCCGGCCGAGGGGTCTGAAAGGATGGTGAAAATGGCCAGTCGCAAGAACTGCAGAATTTTGTTTTAACAAAGAGGATAAAACATGATCGAAGGGTATCTAAGCGAATATGCGCAGTTTCCTGGGTTTTTATTCTTTGTACAAATAACCAGTGTTTTCAACGGCGGGAATCAATGCAAATAAGCAAGACCGCTTCCTCCTGGGGGAGCGTGGCCTCGCTGCAAAATTAACAGCGCCGCCCGTGCTTCCCAACCTTAGAGCTAAACAAAAACTCCACTTAGTATTTTGCAGCCAAATCCGAAACATGGCTCCCTAACGTAGGCGAAGTAATACAGTAGAGCCACCCCCGTAGGTGCGGCTAGCCATTGTGAAAATGTAATTTGTAAAACAATTCGAAAATAAACTTCATTCATTGAAGGCACATAAAACTGGCAGGGTGCAGGAAAAGTAATTTAGAAGCTGCCGGGGGGTGTTATTCGCGCTTAAGTTTTAAATATCAGCTATTCCCAATGCAAAAAAAAAATAGGCGCCGAATAGCTGAATGCATCTTTCCAGCACCAAAAAAGGCCGCTGGAACAGCGAAGTAATCGCTTCAGTCAGCACCCAAAAGACAAATGGCCCATTTACTTCCAGGTCAGTGACGTCGGGAGAAAAATTGCCTCAAAGAAAGCGGTTCATCTATCAAGGTCTTAAGGGCTATCACAGTATAGGCACTCGAGAGTCTGGATTTTTTTTAAGAGAGCGTACCTACAAAGCCTAACAGTCCGGGTTTAAAGCGTCGGAACATCACCTGCGCTATTACCGATGGCTTCGATGCACGGCGTATACGGCTGCAAACTGAGATAAATGGCGGCGTTTACTTTTTCCACCGCAATGAACATTGTGCTGTCACATTCATTTTATTATTCTTTCGTCTCTATCAGAAATGGGTCCAGAATAAAACGCAGAATAAAGATTAAAGCGTATAGACCCTGCAGTAGTGCCCCGGGTTACATTTACACAATTATGATTTATGAAGACTTAGTTTGTGTGTGCTCGAAGCGCAAACAGAACTAAAAGCTTATTCGTTAACAATAAAACGAATAACCCGTGAAACAAGCGAAACCGCATTTAAGTAAAAAAAAAGAGAGAGAGGGAGAACAGGAGCAAAAGTACGTCCATTGTGTTTGACATTTCCGTTCCTCTCGTCTTTTTATTTGTTCGCTTTTCATTAGGTTCTTCACAGAGCCTCCCTCATGGCGGATGATGTTGTTTACCGCCGTTCTCCACCACGAGGAAAACTAAGCCTCGTTGGAGCACGTCTCGCCAGCGAAAACAAGGGACAAAAACGTCCGGCCCTTTGTACGGGAGAAATAGCATTGTCTGTTCTGTCCATCGTAAGCGATAAGCACAGAGAAAGCTGTGGGTCTTTTCGACCAAAGTATGTAAACGAGTACGCCCCGGTGACCCCGTACTTAACACACATTAACCGCGTACTGCTTTGTTCCGCAGACCAAGCTCGTATACAAGCCACAAGTTACTTGGTGCCACTGCATAATCGGCCGTATTACAACACTTCCTTCTCACGTATACTTAGTTTTAATATCTGTGCGCGCAAAGCAGAGACGCTTTCTTGCGGAACAGCCTTAGCCCTCATGCTGCATGTGGAGAGGTACATGAGCATTTTTCATGCCGACAAACATTGAGTCGTTCTTGGAGCCCATGTTAAAGCGGAGCTTTCTTTGGCTCTTCCCCCTGTTTGACGAGGGAAGGGGGGGGGGGGGGGCTGTTTCTGCTTTCTTGCTGGGTTCCCCACTGCGCACGTTTCCCGAGATAACGCACGCCTTTTATCACGGGCGCCCTCGCCGTCGGGCAGACTTTCACAGTATGGTCCTTCCAACCTTGCCGAAAGCTCCGCTGGGTAGTGTTCTACACCAGATGAGGCTTCCCGTGACACATCGCTCTCTCGGTGACAGGAAAGCGAGTCGCGCAGGAGGAATAGGAGGAGGGAAGGGGGTCACCCTGAAAAGTTGCCCAAATAAGGCCCGTACCGCTTCTGCGGGGCCGGTCGCAAAGCGGTACGACTTTGTAAGCGGTCGCAAAGCGGTACGCGGTCGCAAAGCGGTACGACTTCGACTGTACCACTCGAACCGATAGCGGATCGGGGTTTTTGCCCGATGCTACGAAAGGCGGTGGTTCATTCTTCTAAGTTGGCATTTCATCCCGGCCATGGGGTTATGACCAGTCTCTTCATTGGGGACGAAAATGCGTATACTCACACGCGGTACACGCAAATAGAGGGAAACGCACATTTAATGATCTCGGACAAGTACCCCGGTTGCGCTGCCATTATAAAAACACTGCGCCAACCTCACTACTGTGACCTGTTATTTTCAGGGTAGCTGTAGTCGCAACCCTCCCTCCCCCCCCCCCCTACACACGCACACACACACACACACACACACACACACACACACACACACACACCAAACACACATTGTTAGGCTTATTAGTCCTACAGAAACATTGGTATTACTTCCCCTGGCACGTACTGGGCCCTGGTAGGCTGAACATAGTTTCTCAACCTGAGGCGAAGGATCGCCGGTAAGGAGGTGACGAGACTCCTTGAGCCGCATGCACTTTCGTTGAGCGTCCTGAAATAACATAGTGATGGGCGCAAGTGACTGGACGCTGACATTCCACCGGCAGCCGGCCGGGAAATTTCTCCTATACCAGAGGCCACAGACCATATGTGTATAAAAAGGCTTTAAATGCTACAGAAAAGTCTGTTTAAATAACTAACTTCTTGGATTTATCAGTTACCTTAAATATGGTCTTAGATTGTACTAGAGAATTTCTTTTGGAGGGGTTGGGTGTTTGCAGTTATCTGCGAAAAGGCAATGTAGGCATTTATTCTAATGGTGGCCACCATACGATCACGTTGTTCGACGAGTTTCGGTTTCTTCTATAGGATGCCTAACAGTTTGCCAGCATGCCGACACTTGCCGTGAGCCAACGTAAAAGTATCTTTCCCCAACAGATTGTTTTCCTTCCAGCCCATTAACAGAGTAACGTTGCTTTCCTAGTCCTTTACTTCTGTGGGTAAGAAGTTCACTGCCAAGGGGTAGCCCGGCGAAGTGATTACCTGCTCTAAGTGCTTGCCGATGAACACTGCCATAAAGCTTTTTCGATGGGCTTATAAAGCTTTCTTTCTTAACGAAAGACATTAAGATTTTTTTAGATATTGTTTACAATCTTCATCTTACAACATCTTCCTGAAACAAACCCCAAGGCGTAAGGCGCTGAGGAGGAAGGATACAGGCCATCGCAACGTTTCGTGCCCAAGACCATAAGCTGAGCTAGACTGCACCAAGTGCTTACGTGGCTTAGTGTTTGTTGAGAGGCTTTAAAATAGGTTCCTCAGAATGTGCTTGTAAACACACCTCAGTGGCATTGTTCGCGCTATAACGGCGTAGAGTGACGAAGTCTTTTGATGATAGTAGCAATTATTCATGCTATTTCCAGTCCGCGAACATCTTTATGGCAACCTACGCACCATTTCCGCCATGGTAATCGCGTTGTTAAGTACATGAGGTTAGTTTTTCTCCGTGCTGCAGTTTTTTTTTACCATGTTTCTGGCCGTTGACTTCCATGAGTTCCTTTTCTTCTTTGAGGCTGGACAGTCGACTGGTGAAAGTGCTCCGTAATGACCCCCTGCCTACGTGGTCGAAACAAAAAAAAAAGTCCTTTCTATTGTGGCCTCACTTTAAGAACAGGAAAACAAGAAAAAAAGCAGAAACAGTACGCAACCAAAAACAGTGAAACAATGCGTGCGGGTAAAAAGATAACATAACGATCACCCAAAGCAACGTAAACCGAATAATTCTAGTGCCTTGAATGCTTCCCACAACATGACAGTCGCCAAGCCGACAGGGCCAACGACAAGAAGTTAAGCTGACAACAGCAAGAAATCAGTTTGAACTCAAAAAAATTGATTTCAGCTACTATACTTCAGTAAAACTAAAAAAATTGGCTCCAATCCTTGCTGTGAAGGTGGTTGGAATGCGAAGCTGTAAACGCACCCCCCAGTGATTACCCATGAGGCGTCACTTGAATTCACGCACGTGGCTCTACAAAGACTGAAACCAGGAACTCCGCCAGCCATTATCTGGGATTAGCCGGGGCGGTGTCCTGAACGCAGCACCGTCGACAGCAGGAAAATGAAGAGGAGCGTCTTTCGAAGGCTGAGGAGGAGGGCGGCACGCGCGGCTGTGGCCCCATCGCTCTCACTGCCTCCCCTTCACTCTTGTTTCATGTGTCACCTCCAAAAAGCGCCCTCTCGCTCCCCAGACGCTGAATCAGAACCAACGACTGTCTCCCCGTCCCCACGTGTGAGCGCAGCTTAGTCGCCAAGATGACGGGCTTCGCTCCGCTTCTCCATTCGGGCTCAGGTTCGATTCCTAGCGGTGCCAGGGATCGAAGCCTGTTTTTGTAGACTGGGTAGCCAGTAGCCAGTAGTAGCCTGAAATGTTTCTGTGTAGCCAGAAGTAGCCTGGGAGTTTCCTGCTGATGCGGACACGAAAATGTCATTGGGTGGTTACAGGTATACTGCTTCGCAATAAAATTTTTCTTCAAAAAAAGATAGCTGGACACTACTACAGGCACTATATGCGGAACCCAAGGATCGGACTTCCTTGGTAAAAGCTTCTCATACCTGTTACTTGATTTAATGAGCTAGTTAGCGTGTCCTAAAAAAGGAGCAGACTTTTCATGAGGAATAAAATGAATAATTTTTTTTGGTACCCCGTATCTTACCCCTTCTGCTATTCGCTTGTCGTGGCGCAACAATGTCGTTCTAGTGCAAGGACGTAGGTGTGCGCTGGCCTCATCTAACTAGTCAATTATCAGTATGTTTAGCATGTTTCTAGGGTGAGAGAGAGCAGAGCAAACGGAAAGGCCGAGAGGTTATCCAGGCTTAGAGCCCCGATTGCTAATCGACACTTGGGAAGAAGGCAACAAAAGCCCTTTTGCGTTTTATGAAGGAAACAGGCTTACCCGAGAGACTATAGTGCCCGCAAAGGGACTAAAGTGTGTGCGCGGCCCTGCTCTTTCCCCTTCTTTTTTGTCTGCCCTCTCTTTCAACCCCTGCACACCCCTTCCTAGAGTGAAACACACAAGAGACAACTAGTAACATGTCACGGGAAAGGATCCCTTCATATTTACATCCTAGCCAGTATCAAGGAATCATACAAGAGCCGCAGGGAAACAAAAGCTGCAATAAGGTAGCGAATTGGGTGAGTTAAGACTGCGGTCATGATGATCAGCGCAGACGAAAACGGGAGAAGAAGAGCATGGACGACACGAGCCCTTTGTTCGAACCAGCTGGCTTAGGCAATCGACCCGGGAGAACGTCTCCTGCATTGCTACAAATTCCAATCGTTGATCCAATTATTTGCGCAAGTAGCAAACCGCCCCCGTAAAGTAACCAGGCACAAAGGCACAAACACGTAAGAACACAGCCCGAAAATGGCTTTCTTCGAGGCTCAGGCCCTCCTTGTAAAAGATTCAAAATGTCGTAAAAGATCAGCGCTCGTGCCGTCCATACTTTTCTTGTCTCGTTTTCGTCTGCGCTGACCATCATAAACAAACGCTTTATCCTGGATGCGGGACCCGTCTCAAAAGTGCGAACTCCAATAGATAGTTTGTTCCCGCAGACTGGCTGAGGCTATCCACTAGTCTGAGCGTCGCCTAGATTGCTACAAAATCTAATCATTGATCCAATTATTCGCAAGTGTAGCACGCCACGCCTGCAGAGTAGAAAAGCACAAACAACAAACAAGTAGCTACGTATCCCTAAAAAGCCTCTCTTCGTGGTTCATGTTGCCAGAGAATTAAAATATCATACAAAATCAGCAAGGAGGAGGAGGAGAATAATGAGTTTAAAGGCCAGAAGGTCAACCAGGTGTAAGCCCGCTTTGCTACCTTGCACGGGGAGAGTGTGTTGCAGGCGGTAAAAAGAGAGGGAAGGCGAAAAGCGAGGAGATAGGAACGGTAACAGCGGCACTCGTAGTCTTTTCCTTTGGAGCTAAAGACGTTCGCGAAAAATACAAAAATCTCTTCCTGATCGCAGGGACACAGCAGGGCAAAATCAATTGTACGCTTTGTTCGAACCACCTGGCTTCGGCAATCGACCCGCGAGAGCGTCCCCTGCATTGCTAGAAAATCCAATCGTTGATCCAATTATTTGCACGAGTAGCAAGCCGCACCCATAAAGTAATCAGGCACAATGACACGAACATGTAGGAACATAGCCCGAAAACACCTCCTTTCGAGATTCGGATCGTTGTAAAAGAATCAAAAGATCGTGAAAGAGCAGTAAGACGGGAAACGAAAACTGCATCCCGGCAAGAGGAATCGCAGGTAGCAATCGATTAGATGCTTTGTTCCTTGGCTTACCAGCAAGCTGGCTTAGGCAATCGACCAGTGTCACCGTCGCCTGAACTCCTAAAGAATTATTGGCCTTGTTATAAACGCATGTTATAAATGAAACACTGTTTGTCACTGAGTTGATGCTTTAATGAAATCTGAAAGGGCTAACAATTGTGTTGCGAGCCAGCAAAGTAAACAGAGAGGTGTAGCTGTTTTTCAATACACAGCCCCAAAGGTTGAACAGCTTCGTAAACCAATTCTATATTTGGGCCAACCCAAACATTCTATTTGTGCGGTTTGTCACATGGGAACGGGCTGTTTCCACAAATGCCCGCCGCCCACAGTACCGACGTTTATATAGACCGTGGGGACCTGAATCGCAGCACGGCCGAAGTCACCTAGAGGTAAACATTCTGCGCTATTTAAAGCCCTGTGACGCCTGGACTGTGCGGGGGCCGTTAAAAGTAATTGGAACACGGTTTCTTAAATTTGCCGAAATTTGTTCTTCCCGAAACTGTCTGGCTGCATTGTGCGTTTAAAATCGTCCTCCCTTATAGAAAATGCTTCCTGTAAACCTGTAACGTCTGTCATAAAGCCAGTAAGACAAACATTTTGAGATATTCACAAATTCTTGTTCCATATATATTATGACAGCCCCTGTACACAGACTTCTTTGTACATTGTTTTCCTCCTCTTTCTACCACACCCGTACATGAACCTTGCGCCAACGTCATAAGAGTTAGAACTCCTCTTGCACCGGTCACTGCTCAAAGGGCGCGATGAATAAGTACACCCAGCGCCGCCCCGCGGAAGCTTGAGCTAACTTTGGGTCGGTGAGAGGCAGACGGCGGGCGCGCGTTCATATATTAGATGCGAACGCATCTCATTCACTCGCCTTGTCCCTGCATCCATCCGGCGTTGTCGGCGTCCACCCCTCCCCCATTGGATTAAAGTGGATTGTGTTGGATTGTGTTGCACTCATAGCCGCGGCAGACGCACTGGCGCCGGCGCGTCCCCTCACCGTTATGCGCGCTATAAAACGCGGTGCCTGCGCCGCTCCGCTCCATCGTTCCAGCCCCGTTCCTCCGCAACGCTGCAACGTCAACCCCCTATGCGTCGCATCTACACAGGGGTTCCCGCGAGGGGAGGTGGGAGTTTTTCGGCACCTCTCCGTTTGTTTTTGCGATTCTGCAATTGTTTTTGAAAGGTGTTTCGACCTTGAAAACTGTTCTGGCAAATAGTTTCCCCGGGTCTCAAATTCTTCTGTGCAATTTCCGGACAATTACGAGGCTGAACTATAGTGTCGGCCTCGCGTGCGCGAGGAGTTACAGAGATTGTACATACGTTCCCGAGCGCGTGTGCGCCGTGAAAGAAATTTACGGGACAGACATCGTTGCGAAGACCCATTCTCAGCAAGGGAAGGTTATTTACAGCGCCAATTCAGGTCAGTAGCCAGCGTATACAACGGCGCTCCACGACAGAAGCGTGTTTGTGTTATTGTTTCCTCTGTTCGCGCAACCACACTACAGTTACTTTTTCGGTTGCCCTTCTTCAGCTCGGTTGGTGTTGTCACTAATTAACAACGCATTCCAAACGTTATTAGCTGTTCACAAAGTAAACGCAGTTCCACACAGTTCGAAATCTGCTGCGGAGCGGCGGTTGTCTCTACGAAGATTCCGTTTAGTTTCGGCTTCTATCTTGTGAGTAATGTTAGAGTCGTCTTAGCGGCTAATTGTGATGCAATTTGTTCAGGCTGTTCTGGAATTCTACAAAAAAGTATTTCCTCCCATCCTCCCCATCCTCTGCTTAAACAATACTAACCTCAACTTTCAGAGTACGCAAAAACGCATTAAAGAATTCTCCTCCTCATCCTCTGCTTAAACAATAATAACCTGAACTTTCAGAGTACGCAAAACGCATCAAAGAAGTCAGCGCGAGTGGAAGCAACCTTGCCTTTGATAGCTTACCACGCTCTCGCTTGGAATGCGTGGCCGAACTATGCACACTTCGGGGAACAAAGTAGGGCAGTAAGCGGGATGCGTATTGACCGTCTTGACATTGCTTTTGGCATCACCCGCGAAGTGCTGTGAATGCATATTCTTGTGCCGCCTTTTGGTATCCATTCGGTGCCGTGAATGTCGTTAAAAAAAGTTTACTGCTGATAAAACAATAGTGGCGGAAGCGGTAATACCTTGTGTTATGCAACTACTACGATGGCATGCGATTCATCGCAGCGCGTGATGTGTATGAACACTGAAAGCAAATGTTTTAGTTTTACGGCCCTACGTGTCTGCGCTGCGCATAAACGGTAATCGTACTCATAAGTTTACTCCTTCCACTGACAAAAAATGTCATGACTTTCTTACCTACTTGACTTTTCTTACTGCTAAAATCATTTCTTGCGGCGCTTATTCTCCCACGGCTGCCCGAACGAGAAACCTGCACAGAACGATAGCAGGCTGCCTTTCGCGATTGTGGCTGTCCTTCGCGCAGCAGTAGTGGCGCTGCCGCTAATTCTTTCCTGCAGCCTTTTGATCCTTTCGGACCCTGCAACTTGCAATTATAACTATGTTTCTTAAAAAACTTCCGCCACACAACGTCGAACCGCACGCAGCGTGTGTGTTTTTACGTGCGCTGAACGGCCGGTCGCGACATCCACCGACCCAGAGTTGCTAAGCGGGGGCGACAGGCGGCGCTGAAGTCGCGCGCAAACTGCAGTGTCCGGTGCCTATTGGCTTCGAGGACATACCGTTGCGCCACCTACGAATGACGTCACTTGTTGGACGCCGGGTTGGGTTGTCGTCTGCTACAACGCCTTTCATGCGCGTATGGGACCACGTGTTATTTTTTTGTGTGTGGCCACCATCTCCCCCCTCATTTTGGATTCGATGCAAATTACCCAAAAAAGTGGTCTGTAGACCGAATAATTCGGGCGAGCAATCAGCGACTCCCTTGTTCCCGGCGACACCGCCGCGTCTTGGTAGCATCGCGAGGCACAGCTCGTACGCAGCCAGCTAACGCCAAGGACGATGCAACTGATGCCGAGAAAAGTACGCTGTAAATTTATTAGGAAATACTTGTGACGTCACATGCATGAGACTGTGTGTGCAAGGGAACACCTTGTAACAGAAAGAAACGCGTCGCTCACTTGTGATCTTACCGCGCGTACTGCTCGCATTGCCCGGTAAATGAATGACGACGTGAGAACGGTGATCGGGCTGCTTCGTCGCACATGCTTAAAGTGCTGCTGTGATGTGCAGTTTTGCTTAAGCAGCACCTATTTCGTCTACAATGTTTTTCCAGTTATGCCCGGATTTGAATAACGATCACTCCCGTAACCTGTTCTCTGCACGGCTGATATGTTTACTTTTCGCGACAACTTGTCCGCAATGTATGAATGGTATGAACGCGAGTTTTCAACGCCTTCGAGCGGGTTTGGACATGGCTATATTTAGTTTTCATTAGGACCTCGGCGTGGGAATTTATAACTGCAACGTTGGCTTTTGTCTGTTTACAGTGAGCCGGCCTTTCTCTAGCATCAATTTCGAAACACGATTGCTCACAGAAGGCGAGGCTGTGTACGAGGCGAAACACGTCTTTAATGATTTGGGGTAATTGGGAGTTTTAGAATAGGAGAACCGAGTGTTGGGGGCCCCCAAGAAGTTCGGGGAACCCAAACACAACACGCTCGCGCGCGATGGAGGGTCTTCGTAAACAGCTCACCGCCGGCTTCGGATGCACGTAATCGAATGTTGGGAACTTTAAGCTTAGTGTTGCGGAACATAGTTCATCGCCGCTGTCGTTACAGTTGCGAATGACCGTCCCTAATACAACTTTTCACCTCACTGTCACTCCCCTTTTCGTATGTGGAACTCTGTTTCCGCGGTGACTGCTTAAGCGATCGATGATCAAGAGACCTGCCACTGCCTCGGCCGATACTTGCGCGCAGGTATCGCCACCCTTCGACCACTCACCACAGCGTACGAGAACGGGCCGGTGGAGCCGGGACAGACGTCCGCGGCCGGTCGGCGTAAATTGCGGCAGATATTTGATCATCGCTTTTAAAATCACACCTGATGACACTACCTTGCACAATTTTTCACCACACTAACATCCACTTTCACCAATCTGGGACTTTTTTTCCACGACTAGCGTGATTTTAAAAAGCGAGGACACGTTGCTGCCGCGACCGAAGCTGTAGTCAGTGAAAACAAACAATTTCGCCTGAGCAAAATGTACCGCTTACCATGGCGTAACACCAGTGCTAACAGTAACTGGAAAAGTTCTTTTCCTGAAGATCTCCCTCATGCAGGGGAACAGTTAAAGAAGTGATTTTTGCGAGCCTGATGTCCACGTGGGCTAAAATCGACTTCAAGAAAGCGAACTAAAAAATAACAACACTGGAAAACTCGCTCAAAACAAAAAAAAAATATCCCGGGTATCATTTACTAAGCTATTCTTTTTGAATGACAAACATTGAAAAAGTAAAAAGGAAGCAAGCGACGTACCGCTGGCATTCCTGCCGTTGCTGCAGACGCTGTTGAGAGACACGAAGCGGTCGTGGCTCTTGGTGGACGACCAGCGGCGTCCGCGTCGGCGGCCGGGCGCCCGCGAGCAGCCCAGCAGCACCGTGCGGAAGGCCTGGCGGTACTTGTCGTGCATGAAGCAGTACGTGATGGGGTTGCAGCACGACGACACGTACGACAGCAGGTGCACGGCCGCGAAGGCCCCCGCCGGCACCCGGCTGTACGCGGCCTGCGCGTCGAACACGGTCCACGTGTGCAGCACGTACAGCGGCGTCCAGCACACGAAGAACTCCAGCACCAGCACCGACAACATCCGGATCACGCGCCGCTTCGACGCCCGGCTCTGCGAAAAAAAAAAAAAAAAAAAAAGAGGAGGATGTGCTTTTGTCACGCCGGGTACGCTATGTTGAATAGGGGTGCCATTTTTAATGCGAAAGATTTAAACGGCCCATTGAGCGCAAAAGCCGGCATCGGCGTGGGAAGCCACGATACGGCTCCTTGGGAAGCGTTCCATAGCACGAGGGGCTCCATAGCGCGAGCTTTAACTCGGAATTACGTCCTCCATGACCGCACACCACAAATGAAGGGAGTGGAAGGACACGGCCAAACTAGCAAGCAGGGAAGCAGCGAAATTACCCATCGGCGTCAAATCTCCCATTGCATGGCGGCAAAAACGGGCGGCGGCGCAACGCGTTGGGGACAGATCGAAGCCATTCGAAAGCATTAAGGCGTATCCAAAAGCAAAGCGTCCCAAGAGTTCAGTTGGACATTTCCGCTTTTTCATCACAATCATAAAAATGGCTTAGGTGTCCTCGGACTTTGCAAAGCGATAGCTTTGTTCTACTGGCCTCCGGCGAATTTCTGGTCTGTGCTGTTACCATATGCTCCGCTTAATTGCTGAAAAATTATTGAGTGATCGCGGCGGCGTAATAAACAAAGACCGTGTTGAGACCGCTACGCAGAGGCCTCCACATGATTGAAAATAGAACTGTCCGCTCTCCTTACCGGCACCTTCTACCTTGGTTGGCGGCCGTGTGGAAGCGCATAAGGGTATTTTAAAATTAGGATAAACACAGTGAAGCAGCGAGAAAACACGTTGTTTGAAGAACAGAGGCGTTGGCTCCGACTACATCTAGCCTGAGCCACGGAATGTTTTGGGCCTAATAAAAAAAAACACTGCGCTTATACGTTGGGCAGAAGTGCAGGTGTCGAAGCTCGAGGATGGCCCGAAACAAAACATGCCCTTTGGAATTTGTGATTGCCATTATTTTCTCAATCTTTGTAAACTTGTAAGGATAAAAATTGTGAGGATTAGAGTTTGAATCTAACGGATAAACTTGTTTCCATCTTGTAGAAGCACGTGTATTAAGGGCGAACGAGAGTTGCACAATATTTACAGCTTCACTGGGAACTAAGTAATCGCGAGAAGTAAATAAAACTCAGCGTAATCTATGGTCGCCTGAGTGGCTATTTTTTTTGTATACTTTTTTCGGTATACTTTTGATAAAGCTGGTGTTATAACCTTTTTCTGTATGCATACTTCCTCCGCAGACGTAAGTGTATTGACAGCAAGTGGGAATTCTGTAACGTTTACAACTTCCCTGTGGACTAACATAGCAAGTAGCGGAAAATCAGCTTAATGATAGAGCCATTTTAGCTGCCAATTTGAACATGATTTCTTCCAAAATACCTACGTATATATGGCGAGCTGCATAGTATTCTGGAAAAACTGGAGACGAAACTGGAATCGTAGACAGACACCGATCACCGCCGGAAGGTATCTATATACAGCTTCGCTGTAAAGCTCGTCAAGGGCTAAGTGGTCTTCCGTAATATGCAATCAGTCTTCCAATGCCCCCCCACCCCCCACCCAAAAAAAGAAAAGAAAAGAACTTTCTCTCACGGTTCCTGCATTGGAGCGACGAACAAAGGTTATCTACCTACCTGTCAGTTGCGCATAACGCAACCGGATACACAGCGAACCGTAGGACTCGGTAGGTAGCAATGAAATAGCGAAATAAATCGCGAGAAGTGATCAATTTCTTTTCCTCGCCGCCATTGTTTTTATTTCAGGAGAGTTATTATTTTTTCTGCACTGGAACGTTGCTGCAGCCATACCGCCGGTGCTATTACGAAGCGAGAAAGGGACTCGGAGCATGTAATCCGAGAATCCGCGTTTCCTTATTGTATGGTGGCTCGAGGAGGATGCCCGTAGGGAGCGTTTTCCTTTGTCGTCTAGCGGGTGAACACTGTGGTGCCGTACGTTGAACCCGGCCGCGTACTTCTCGAACATACTTTTTTTCTTCTTCTTTTATTTGTGTATGTTATCCCTCTCTGGTAAATTTAGAACTCGCTCGAGTGGACCCTGAAGCCGCTCATTAGAGCCCACCAAAAGAGTGCTCTTTCGCGAAGTAAGGGACACTTAGTGGTCGCACAAAAGCATAAAATAAACGTCGTCGGGGACAACTTTAAAGGCCTTTTCCAGCAACGATTGTTTCGGCATACCTTTGTCTTCTATGCTCAGCAAAAGTGGCAAAAACAATAATATAATATTGTGCAGCGATTTCTTTTTAGTTTCTCGGAATGTGACCATCGCATTTAATACATCCGTCGCGCGGCGCCCACACACACACCCGCAAGCTAAAAATAAGTAAAGTCGCACAAACTCTCAATTCCAAATAAAAAAATACTAAGGGGAATTTTTCTTGCAGGGCTTCCCCTAGAACTATACGAATGACCCTTCGGGCATGGATCCACCATTTGGACACCGCCAAACTTCCGACAGGGCCCTTAGAGTAACCGCATTGTGTTTACTGCTATTTTCATTTCCTTCAGTCTTTCCCTGTTTTTCTTTCTAGCGCATCGTTGCCACACACTTCTTCCCTAAACTGTAAATAAGCAAGTTACGGTGTGCCTTGGGGGAACCATGGTCTCAACTCTATGTTACTTCTTTATGCTGCTTTGCATCGCTCTCGTAGCGAAGAAATAATCTTTAGTCATTCACGCAGCTGCCACGAAGAGTGAGCAATACATCTCTAAATGTGAATGATCGCATTCTTCCATTTCTGTGTTAGTCACCGGTAGTTTTGTTACACCGTCATTCAGTTCTCTCCTTTTTAAGGCACGGTCCACATCGTTCTCTAGCCTGAGCAACGAGCATCATTTACATCAGTTATAATCAACCATTTTGCGACTTCAGAAAAAACGCGATTTACGCAGAAGATAAGGAATGACATGCCTGAATACAGAAAAATAACTATGTTCAGTAAAGTGAAAGCAAAAGAACCATGTTCCGTTTTATAAAGCCTGCCCCGTAACTGCAGTTTTGACGACTTTATTTGACAGAATTTTGTTTGCGGGCACCAGCCTTACACGCAAGTTGCTGGCCTACCTCCTTTTCCCAGACACCACATGCGCTTTTCTGACACGCCTACTGATTTGACTATTTGTACGTGAATACGCTTATAAATATCTGTAATTATTTACCCCAGGTTCTTCATTGAAATGTCGTTGGAAATGTCAGCTCAAACTCATTACAGTTATGCCTTAAAAACGGTCACGTTGACGGTGAGAAAACTCGATTAAACGTTCCTTTTTCATCGAACAAGAACTCCCGAGGCACCACGTGTCTTTGAAGCGCGAGGCATTGTATAGCGCGAGATATTGGAAAAAGAACATCCGGTGTGTATCTTGCTAGCATGCAGTCAACACAAAAATCTCACGCCGTTCAAACTTGACTTGAACACCTGGCGTATGGGTCTCGTTACTTTGATATACATTGTGAGTAGAAGTGTCATCAATACGCACGAGTTTCAAGGTTCGTAGAGTCAATATAAAAGTGTGGGCGTGTTTATATGTGTGTTTCTTAGGCATGACCACTGTTAACGCTCAAAAGGAATATAATTTGTTCATACCTTTCGCCTGATTTCTGTGCCACCTCTAATGTCACGCACTAAAAAGCCTCGCTGCTCATCCTTTTCAATGTAGAATGAATCACGATTTTTAAAGCGAAGCGTTTTACCTCTACCCCCCAACACTCTGTTGCGACCGTTGGTTTCAACAGAAAACTCCCGCGAACAAATAAAATAAGTTACTGGCACCGCCAGGAATCGAACCTGGAACGAATAAAGAAGCGGAGCGAGAACCCGTTCTCTTACCGTTTGAGCTACGAGCCTACGGGGAGACGGGGGAGACACACGGTGCATCACCGAGCACTACTCCCGGGATATTACCCCCTGCGTTCTCGCTGATGGCCGCGTGATAGCGTCACGCAACCTCTCACGCCGTTGTGCGCTCTGCCCACGGCGTGTGCAGCGGCCGTGTGCCCGTTTCGCGCAAGCGATAGGGGTTAGTCAAAATTAAAGGAAGCTCACACCAACGCATGAGAAGTGAGATCGTCCAAAAGAGGGTTTGAGCTTCCTTTAATTGTATAAAAAAATTCTGCAGAAACTCAGGAAATTATCTACTAATGCGTAGCATTCGTAGGCCGCTTGTCTTGAGTGTGAGTTTTTTCCAGCCAAACGTTTGGGTTTTTCTAAATCCTGTCCGACAAATTATCTCCATTTACGCTATTAAAACGTTTAGAAGTGGAACTTTCGAGAAATCTGCATTATTCTGAAAATGCAGGGCGTTACACGGTTCACCATTTTTCGTATTTTTTGAATTTTCTTATTTTTAGCGTTTCAATTTTTTCTTCTAATTATCTAATTTACGCTAATAAAACGATTATACACTCTAAGAAAAAAGGGTGTGGTAGTTTCTCCCTTAAGGGTGAAACAGGAATGTATCATTTATTGCTCCCTAAAAGGTAGAAAGATTCTCCCTTTAAGAGGGAGGAGCGCGTTTCTACCCCTAGGAGTGGAGGAAGATTTCCCCCTTTCGTGAGCTAATGGAGGAGCGTTCCTCCCATGGCAGCGTCACCCAAGCAATGCTTGTCATGCGATAAAGGCCTAGCGAGCTGACCGGTTTGAGGATCGAGGAAGTACAAATAAGAGTGTTACTGCGGTTGTGTGTGCTCAAAATGCGCTAAAATAACCAAGAAATTACCTACCGAGCACCCGAACTGCGGTTAGCAAGCGATGTCGCCAATCGTATATGCGCGACTTGCATTCGTCTCGCTGCGCGCCCCGCCTACGCGTTCAGAGCGAACGCGCCGCCGTAAACACAGTAGAAGCCATACCGATTGCTTTCAAAATGCTGCCTTTATTTCCGAAAGGCTCGTTACCCCGCCGTTCACCGCACACGAGATCACAAGCATCCAATGCGGCCGTTTGAGAACAACCAGTTGTTGTTAGTCGCCTTACCTTGCTACAACCGATGCACCACAACGCGGATCGTCTGCAATCGTAAATCTCATCGTAAAGGCAACTGAGGCAACGCAGACAACACGAAAAACGTATGCGTCGCTGTCGCATCCTCGACAGCGCTTGCCCTCTAGCGTGCTCGAAGGAAAGCAATCGGAAACGTTTTAAAATGACCGATAGATGACGCAAAAAAAAGTAGGGGTGGGGAGGGGCAGCTACGAAGCATCACCATCAGTGGGCACTTACTTCAAGGCGTTTCCTTGGTTTCCTTTATGGATAACGTATTTATTATAACCAACATCACGGAGGCCACATGTGGGCGGGCACATATTGGGAAGAAACATAGCACAACACAGCGGAATATACTTCATTACAGGCACTGCCAACGTACAATACACGTAACACACAACATCGCAAGCATGATACACGTATACACACCACAACCTATAGTACACTTTTCCCATGTCCGCATGATCACAAGCCACAACTAAACATTGACACGGCGACAAAGTGTTTATAACCCTGATCGCCGAGAATGCAGGTATGAACAGTGAGATCGTTGCTTGTTTCGATAACCCACTGCAGTGCGTAAGTCTTCGGTGGGTTTTGTTATTTCATCAAATGTAACCCGTGCAATTGCATTTTTTTATTAATTGTAGGGTTTGTAAGAAGCAGTAAATAGCTCAAAAAAGAAGAAAACGTTTCTCGAAACAGTATGCCAGGTATGTTTGGGTAATAACACTCATTGCCTCGACTTCGCTATTTTACCGTAGAGCGCACCGCTGGTCTGGCAACCATTCAGCCAAGATGTTACCCATGGAAGAAAGAATACTTTCCTCCATGATGTTACCGAATGGAGGCCTTTTGTTGTTGGCATGGAGGAAAGAAAAGGTTAGGAGAGGCCCTGACGTCACATTGTGAAGCCGAGGTCCCGCCATGACTTGAGCCCACGGAGCCCAGCACTCTATCCATCATCCTTTGCTGTCTCCGGTTTTGATTTGACTAACATGGCGTCGCCCTGCCCTCCCTCTTCGAAGCGAAAACAGCTTCGTCGCTAATTCCTCGCTGCGATATCATGTTCTAAGCTGTTGATTTCGCCTTCAATTTGCCCATTCTAACCCTCACCCAACGTTTCAATCAAAAAACGGCCTTCGTTTTTGAGATAGAAGGACGATTTTTCAGCTCTTAAGCCTGGCAAAGTAGCGTTTGTCGTCGTCATAGCAACAGGCTCACGGGATAGCGAACGCAGGCGCCTCCGACGGCAGAGTTTTCAAACTGGCCTAATTTAAAAACGTTTGTCGTAGCGACTGCGTTGGTTTGCAAGCGTAGCGAGGCAGCGACATACCAAGCGCCTTAAAAATTTGTCCGTTCTATTTGCCCAAATTTGGCCGCCGCAGTTGTAAACGAGTAAGCAACATTGTCCATGGGCTAAAAAAAAATGACGTAACTTCCTCCACACTTTTCGCAATGCATTGGGATGCTAGGGGCCTCTCCTGAGTATTCTTTCCTCCATGGTTGTTGGTAACTGATGCGTCAATACGCTGCGGTCCGTGCTCGTTGACGAAAAAAGGGGCAGTTTGCTATCATCGCTGACCGCTTTTACTCTTGGGCGTCAGTATAAAACGTCCACAAATGCAGTGGTAAGTTGAACAGGGCGCAGGCGAGTCGCCCGCCCACAGCAAGCATGCAGCGGTGCCCACAGAATGTGCTTCAAACACACGGCTGGCGAGCCGTGCGTTAGCGTGGTGGGCACGAGGTAATAAAAAAAGAAAGAGAGCGAGAAAACAAGCAAGTAGCACACCGTGTTGCTCATAGTCGTCGTATGCGCCGATCGGCGAAAGCCACATTGCAACGATGAACGGTTTCGTTTTCGGCGTCGGCACCGACGGCAGATTGCAGACGACAGGGGAGAATATTTCCTCCCCCGTTTCGATGTTTCGTAGAGGCCGTACAGAGGGCGCTACGTGTAATTATCTAAAGGGAGAATCTCGCTGGTCCGGGGGAGAAAAGCCTCGATTTCCTCCCTTTTTCTACCCTTTTTTCTTAGAGTGTAGTGGAACTTCCGCAATATCTGCATTATTGTGGTAGTGCAGAGCGTTACACGGTTCGCCATTTTCTGTAATTATTATATATTTGACTTATTGTTATAGTTTTCTGAAAATGCCGTTCGACCAATTACCTCCATTTACGCTATTATAACGATTACAGGTAAAACTTTTGCGAAATCTCCATTATTTTGGAAATGCAGGGTGTTACACGTTTCGCGATTTTCCGTGATTTCTTATATTTGTCGTATTTTTTGTTTTTTCAAAATTCCGTGTGGCCAGTAACCTGCATTTACACCATTATAGCGATTACAGGTGGAACTTTCGCGATATCTGCCTTTTTGTGAAAATGCAGGGCGTTGCACTGCCCTGGCTGTGGGGGTACTCGACAAAGAATGCTACGCATTAAAAGAGCTTTCAGTCACGTGCTTCACCAATACAACTCACCCAACCACCATTCATGGATCATGCATAGATTTAACCTTAGCAAAGAATATCTCTTTGAAGTATTAAATGGTGTGGCTAAGTGCGTTTCACTTGTCTCTGGTTTCACTATTTGTAGAGCTACGTGTGTGAATTAGAATGACGTCGCACTGGGAATCGTTGTGGGTGTCATTTACGGCTTCCTTTCCAACCACCTTCACAGGGTGGATTAGCGCGCATTTTTTTCATCCTACAAGAGTTTGCAGTGGGCCGCCAGAGTAAATATGAGTCGTCTGCGCGCTCGGCGCCATTCCTCATGCTCGTGACTACGATTCCAGATTTGTGGTTCGCGAACTAGAACGCTTCTTTTATTCGTATTACTGCTCTTTCCGGAATGCCCCTGCACTTGTACAGCAAGTTAAACACTCATTTCCATTAGCTCCCTTGGTCCCCTGCCTCTCGCGTTAACCCACGAGCGTTCTCACTAATTGCTCTGCCCACTTCTTCCTGGACCTTCCGACACGAGAGAGCAAAAACGGCGAATCAGCGTTGACCGCTCGTTGAACGCTGTTAACGGTTGGCTTCGCCGGCATTCGTTCGGCAGTAAACGCCCACGGACTTCGATTTAGGTATTCGGCGTGGCACTCCTATCTTCCAGGTAATGGAACACCGGCCCCCGCCAGCTCTCAATCGGGCTCTGCCGAGTGATTGTCCGCTGGCTTCTCGCGCCAGGAATTTCGCCAGGCCAGAGCAGCACCGCTCAACGAGAACGCCGTTATTACCAGAGTCCAAGCCCACTAAATATGTCGTTTGATGGACAGTTTGCAACCTTGCACGACCATTTTCTTTTAGACGAAGCTTATAAGGCTGGGGTTTTATGTACTTCTCATGACCGCGAGCGCGAACTCCGAGCTTGCCTTTCAAGAGCGAGGTGCCAGAAAACGAACGTCGCGGTGTGTGGGCCACTATCAAGGGGTCACCACCAAAGTCGCACACCGTTCAAAACATAGTTTGGACATCAAACTTATACGTACCATCCCTTGGATATGCTCCTTGAGTAGATTAGTTGATAATAAGCACCTCTTGCAAAATCGAAACGTGACTTCGGCCTCAAGCTTACACGTCTCATCACTTGGACAAGCATTTTGAGTAGATCAGTTATCACTACGCCCCATTTTCAAAATCAGTAGAGTCAAACTGAATGTGTGTGCGTCTTTTTTTCTCTTATCACCGGCAACGCTTAATAGAAGCAAAATTTGCTCATACCTTTCACACCACTTCTATGTCACTTCAATGTCATGGGCTAGAAACCTTCGCTGGTGATCCACCTTCACAGAGTGCGATGGCTTGCGATTTCTTATCCTATACCTCGGTGTACACTTAGCCCTAAGAAGGCAATTTTACGTGGTTACTGTCTGGCGCGACAGCATCATCAAAAGCCTCTCTTGACTAACCACGGAAATGATCTCTTTCTCACGTAAATGAGGAACAAAATGACCAGTGTAATCATAAGAGAGACCATAAGTGGTCAGAAGAAAGAGCATAATTGGGATCAGAATTGCTTAGTAGGCATTTTTCCCTAGGGCGGAAAAGTAAAAAAATGGCTGACGATTACTATCCGCCCTAATGCGATATTTGTGTGCAGCGTGAATTGCAGTCACGGCGCATAGCTGCTGCGTCTCAGGAAGTGATCGCGTAATCAGCGAACGGATGGCGGCGCATACTCCGCCGTTATCTCACAGCGCTTCGCTGCCGCCGAGCATGTCGTTGCAAAGCCTTTTTGAACCTCCCGCGCAAATGTCACGTGGTTCGGGGTAGTCACGAATGTAGGAGGTTCCGCGAAAGTGGAGGGCGGCACGCGCTGCTATGGCGTCATCTCGCATCGCGTCGCCACCGCCCATCATGTCTCCCTACATCCCTTTCAATCTTTCGCCATGCGTCGCCGCCAAGGAGCGTCTCGCGCGGGCTCAGTGAGACGCTCACCTTCCCCCTTCCACTTTCGCCCCAATTGCCTCCGCCGTTTTCTTTGTGTCTTCGTTCACTCGGTTACGATGCCGACGCCGATGTCAAACCTCTGCAGCGGCCGCCTAAGTGCTGCACACTAAAACGAATTGCGGTACTAAAGCCAAGAAGAATAAATCAACCAACATTTCGGTCTGTTGGTTGTTTTTAAATAACACCAGTATGCCCAACAATGCGTAATTCTGCGATGGAATCAAGGAACAAAACGTGCAATTAGTGCACTATATGGCGGTGCGCAAGCGATGCATGCTTTGTAGCTTGCACCGTGGTTCAACCAGCTTGTGAGACGCAGTATAGTTTGTGCGATTGGGGACTTCCGAAAAGAGATATTTCCAATAAAGATGATTGCGCGATTGTATTCGCGCTAATTGTTCCGTTTTATCGCACCAGTTCAACGCTTTGGTCAGGTTAACACAGCGATGACGTTGTTTTTGGCAGCTCACTATTAACGTCACTGCTGACGGTGCCTAGCGCGAAATCTGAAGGTTTGTCAGCATTTATGATCATTTTTAATGAAGTCATATTCTTCAGGCCCCTCTTGGTCGAAGATATGTCCGATAAGGAATACGGAGAATACGGATAAGAAGAATACGGAGTGTTTGGCACTCTTCATCGAATACATGTGGCATGCAAATTGTTGCATGAATGAACGCAATCCACACATTGCTTCAGAAAACCCTAGCATACCGATGCGATACCTAGGTATAGGTAAACTGTTTCTAAAGTTAACCCAAAATCCTACCTCAGTTTCTACGCCGTGTGCTGTCGGCATGCCGATGAACTTTTTTACATTTTGCGCAGTGCGGCAGTGTCCTCCTACCTCTTACTGAGTGCCTGGGGCGGAGCCTTGTTTTATCGTACAGCTGTGCCGCAATGTTCCATTGGAAATTGAAAGGCTGCCACGAAGATCAATTAATTTCGTTTGCAAAGGCGCGCTGCGGGCACGTAGCGTCGAATTCGCGGCAACCGGTATCTAAAGCGTGTACTACCTTTCGGAAGTTTCCCCTGAAGATGAACGGTCTCCTGGGTGACTTGTGCAGCCTCTCGCCAACGTCCGGAGGTGCAAACAGCTGCGGCATGCTGAGACTGGCGCGGTATTCGTCGTGCACAGCGCTCGTCGGCGTCAGCTCCACGTCTGCAGGTAAAATGCGAGAGCTGAATCAGATAACTAGAGAGAGTCGAAAGGCACAAGGGTTAGAGTGACGCAAGAACGAGATAGAAACTGAAGAACAAGCGCCGCATAATAATAATAATAGTAAAATAATTATATATAATATATGAATATATATATGAATAAAGCCTAATATATATATATATATATATATATATATATATATAGAGAGAAAAACTTCGAACAAGGTAAAATCACGATTGGCCTACGTTTCAGCAAAGAGACTTGCTTTCCTCAGGGCGAAGGATATATATATATATATATATATATATATATTATATATTGTGTGTGTTGTGTGTGTGTGTGTGTGTGTGTGTGTGTTTCATGCATAAATGCATGGATGGATACATGCAAACATACATACATACATAGATAGCAATAACCAGTGTTTGTTATAAAATGTTTGAGCATATAATATATCCTACCTTGGTTAAGTTTCTGGAAGCTAGCCCATTTTCACCTAAGCAACATGGTTTTCGGAAAACATTTTCTTGTGAGACGCAATTTTTTTGTTTCATATATGAAATTGCCACTGCTTTTGATAACGGAAATTGCATTGATTGTATTGTTATTGATTTCTTTAAGGCTTTGACTTAGTTAATCACCAATTACTATGCATGAAGTTAAGCAAAGTAAATGTTGAACCAACATTCTATCTTTGATTGAAAATTTTTAATCTAATAGAACTCAGTTTGTAACTGCCAATGAACTTTAATCATCACACTATTTAGTAACATCAGGGGTACCTCCGGGTTCCGTGCTGGGTACCTTGCTATTCTTGATTTATGTTCATGATTTGCCTTCAGTAGTTACTTCAAGCATTGGGTTGTTCGCAGATGATTGCGTTATTTATTGAACTATCGCTGCCGTTTCTGACACTTCCATACTTCAGAGTGACCTCCATAATGATACTACATGTTGTAACACATGGAAAGTGCGCATAAATACTAACAAAGGCAAAACAATTGGATTTTGTCGTCAGGCTGACACCTCAATATTTCCGACAACTATATCGCCGCCGCCGCCAGAACCCCCGAGTGAGCGCTGAACAATGGGCGGCTGCGCCCAAATACCGCATTAGGGAGTATCATAATCGCCAGCCAATTTTTTGCCTCTTTCATTCCCACAACTACTAACGAATAGAATGGCCTGCCACCTGCAATAGCTAGTATAAGCGATGCGTATTCATTTAAGGCTACTATTGAAAATTACTTTCGTTTCTTATGATTGCATTTATCCTTTCAAGTCTGTTTTGTATACTACCCGCATTTTTTGTTGTCCACTATCGATGGGTTCTTTTGTTGTTGTTGTACCCTATCATTGTTCACTTTGTATTTTCTTGTGTTAAGGCCGATGACCACTCCTTTTTGTAACGCCCTCTGGGCATTGAAGGTATTGAAATAAATAACATATACATACACACACCTACATACATACATACATACATACATACATACATACATACATACATACATACATACATACATACATGAGCATACATACATAATCCATACATACATACATACATACATACATACATACATACATACACATACATACAATACATGCCCCATACATGCATAGCATACATACATACATACATACATACTAATACATACATACATGTAGTATGTATGTACGCACTGCAAAAAATAATTACACTGGAATGGTTTTAATCGCGAAGGTTGTGCATTAGAAAAATGGTTTATGGTATTGTCACTAACCTTATTGTGACACTAGTTTAAGGATATCAGAAAATGGCGGCAGCTTCGCCGCGGAGCAGTCCGAGCAACCCCGTAGCTCTATAGGCTTGATAATATCGATTTCAAATTTTGTTTGTTCAAATGATGACCCCGTCATCGATGGTTAACGCAACTGGTACTGGTGATTGTTGGCGATGATGCTGTCTGTGGTGAACATAACCAGTCCCCTCCACTGTAAATAAAGGTTGATTGATTGATTGTAGGGTTTAACCGCGCCGACGCAACGCAGGCGATGAGGCGCGCCGTAGTGGAGGGCTCCGGATTAATTTAGACCACCTGGGGATCTTTAACGTGCGCCGAAATCTCGTACACACGGGCGTTTTAAATGCAGAGCATTTCAGTAACTCACGATGTCACCCGCGTTGACGTCTGTAGTCCGCACCGCACCCCTCCTTACTATATAAAAAAGGCGCATTCTTGTTCGCGGCCAGCTCATTGTTCAATTCCCGAGCCACTGCACCACGAACGCAAAACAACGCAGTGCCGTCAGAAGTTAGGCGGCATGCATTTATTTTTCTCTCCCTGTGCGCTGGTTTTCTTCAAGAAAAGGAAGCCCGATGGGACTAGCGGCGACCACAGCGGCACACCGCATTATATTCTCCTTTTTCCACCAAGTCCCAGAGGGGGACCCGCTGCAGTGCGGAGGCGAAGATCACAGGCGGGAGTTGCCCGACAAGCAACGCAGAAACTATAAGAGAGAAAGAATGGAAACTGACTGACTGACTGACTGACTGACTGACTGACTGACTGCAACGGCTTACTTGCACGAATGCTTTGCTCTGTGGACAGCCAATGCACTTGCCATTTGCACAAGTGCGGCACGCACACACACAGCTGGCTGGCGCCGCATCTTTTCAAAGAGCTACGAGTTGTGCCGCGCCTCCGCCAGATGGCGCCACGGGTCCCGCGACCGAGAGAAGACGCAGTGAAACATCCCCCTCGCGAAGGGCACGATCAAATGCAGAGCATTTCCGGGGGCGCACGACGTTAAGTAGTTTGCGTTACGTTAATGTTGTTGCACTTGCGGCAACTGCTGACGAGAGAGCGCTCGTCAGCAGTAATTTGAATGAGTCAACGATATAAGGCGCGTTCGTAGCGTCCATTCTGTGTCGGCTTGTGGCGCAGTGGGTAGAGCACCATGTACATTGCGTTCCGCCCGCAGGGTTGAGGGATCGAAACCGGGCGCCGGATAGTATTTTTTATATAGTAGGGACAATGACGGTGCGGACTACGGACGTCAACGCGGGTGACATCGTGAGTTACTGAAATGCTCTGCATTTATAAAATACTATCCGGCGCCAGGTTTCGATCCCTCGACCCTGCGGGCGGAACGCAATGTACATGGTGCTCTACCCACTGCGCCACAAAGCCGACACAGAATGGGACACTACGAACGCGCCTTATATCGTTGACTGATTCAAATTACTGCTGACGAGCGCTCTCTCGTCAGCAGTTGCCACAAGTGCAACAACATTAACGTAACGCAAACTACTTAACGTCGTGCGCCCCCGGAAATGCTCTGCGTTTGATCGTGCCCCTCGCGAGGGGGATGTTTCACTGCGTCTTCTCTCGGTCGCGGGACCCGTGGCGCCATCTGGCGGACGCGCGGCACAACTCGTATCACTTTCTTTGAAAAAGCGCCTCGAAAGCCCGGCAAATATGAAATAGGGATGACGCGCTTTCGAGGCAATCCGCCGACGCGGCTGCTTTGAGTACAAACTCGGCGGCGAGCGTCCTGGGATTCTTTTTGCTTTTCGCCTCCATCAGAAAAGCGGCCGCCGTGGCCGGGAAACGGACCCGCGACCTCGTGCTCAGCAGCGCAATGCCTTAGCCACTGAGCCACCGCGACGGGTTAAATAAAGGCAGCAGCGAAAACAATCGCTATCTCCTTTCGTCTTGCCGGCACACATCACCAGCGTTAACACACCCTTAACGTACATGCGGTGAACATACAAGCTGAGATAACTTCTCAGGCGGTGCCAAATACTTCGGACTGTATAAAAACCAACTTTATTAAGCAGAAGGTAAAAAATTTCAGCCATGCGGCTAGTCGACGCACGTGAAGTCGTTCCAGTCTTAGCTGCTGTAACACGTCAACTAGAATTAAATTGCGGGTAACGGTAGTTATACAGTATGAATATTGCAGCCAATCGTTGTATCCGCTGCACTCGGGCAATATCATTACCATAGAAGTGTTCCCACACAATGGCGGCATACCGGAGGACTGGCCTAGTTAGGGTGCGATAGGCTTACGATTTTGCCTTCGAAAAGTGACGTTCCCCGTTTTCGTCTCATTACGTAAAGTTACTGAATGCTTTAGCGCACATATTGCCGATATAGGCATCCCATTTCCTAAGTACTTTGCAAATTAGACGGTTTGAATTATTTGTACCAATTTTCTGCGCGTAAGACACATAATTTTTCGTTGTTGTATTAGTCATAGATATTGGTTCAGTAAAGTTGATTCGCATTTTTCTCTGACCGCTCCAAAACGAAAGTGTACAAACGTTTCATGTAATGCTCTCTGACATGAGCTAGGTGTCATTACAATCTGAAAAAAAGCACAAACGTCCGGGAACAATTTCAGAGCAACATTTTTGTTAATACCATACCCAATGTCATTTATAAACGTCAAAACAATAAGGGTCCCAGCAAGATTTATTCAGAAAGTCCGAACATGACAATTGTATGGTTGGATCTAGAAGACTGTCATGCCACAAACTGAGTACGATTTAGTTAGTATGTCTCAATCCAATACCTCAGCTTTTTAGGGAGCCCAATTTTTTTACATTCTAGCTCGGCATTTCACAAGCCAAGAGAAAACTGCCTCAATTTGGATGTTTTTATATCCAACGAAAGCGGACTCGTAAATTGCGCAGCCCGGTTAAGCTATAGTAGAAACATTCTCACAAAAGCCGTGGTAATATTAAATAAAAAGTTAATTGATTCAAGGAAGTGGATTATGTAACGGGCAAGTGCATCCATTCAAATATTTTGTACTCACCGTCTTCTTTGCCTTCAGCAAAACACAGATGTGATGTTAGTACATGCAAGACCGACTAAAATTCAAAAGCCAAAATTTGCCATCCCTTCTTGAAGAGAGTTGAGAGAAGCGCGGAAGCCAAAAGTGCTTCCAACCTTCGCTGATAATGCGTCCAATCGATCGTCAAACCTTCAAACACCCAAATCGCAGACGAAAAACGAACCCATGCAACGATTTTTCACGCACAAAGTAAATGCTTCTACGAACGATATAAATGTATACCGACCGATGCGTGGCTTATGAGATAAAGGCATACTACTGTTCTCCTTGTTTATGATCGATGCGTGTATTACCTTATCTAGAAGCGTTCCTTTCTCACGATTTTCAAGTAATCGTTTGATACAATCGAAGCCCGGTTCAACGCACGCGCCGTACGTGAGTCCAGATCTTATCAGAGCTTTTCGGTCGACCAACCGGTCTATGGGGAAACGCATTAGTTTTTTGACAGAACACCACCGGTCCCACTAAGAAAGCGAAAGGTTTTTTAGTGGGACGGATGACTCAGCGGACCGATGGCATCCGATCCCACTAAGATTTCGCCCCCGCGGAAATCGGTGATCTGAAAACGCGAATGCTTGCAAACGTAGGTCAGAAAAGGGGTGCAGTTGCATTTTAAGTTACCAAAACAATGTGTGCTATTGATTCCCCTTCCCTCCCCCCGCGGAAAAGGGGGTAGAAGGAGGATACCGGCGTTGAAATGAAATCTCGCCGATTGTAAACATTACCCCATGCGGAAAGGGCGCTAAACAGCATCGCGCCTCCAGTGTCGTGACGATGGCGGGGCGAAACGATATGACGCACATTAACAGGCGAGGACGAGGTGCAAATGAAAGCTGTTTTTGCCGCGTAATTACGATGTTGTTGCTCGGCGTTGCCCGTTCCGCCATTAGATGCTGCCCTTTTCCTGCCCATAAAACGGGCTAAGGAAGGAAAGAAATGAGGAAGGGGCACGCGCTATAGTCAATTCTGCGGGTTCGCTTGCAAAGTAATCGCCCATTAAGCAATACAGCCAACCGCTCATCAGCAAGTAAGGCGGCATTCAAGAGGGTGTACTGTGGGCCTGCGCGATCTTATCTTATCCAAAGGGAGCCGTTGCAAGCGTCATAAACTATAGCGCTCGTGGTAAAAAAGCTGCAGTAAAATTTAGCCCATAAAGCTGCGAATTGACTGTGCCTATGAAAACAACGCCCTTTGTTGTTCGGAGCAATAGACGCCCGGTTTGGGAATTGATTTCAGTTGTTGACACTGAATTGCGTCTGATATATTTTTGTCCGCTGCTTGATCGGGGTGCGGGAACAAGATTTCCCTCTTTTCTGAAACACGGAGGATGAGGTTTGCAGCTACCTCTTATTACGAGGCATAATAGATCACGAATACATCCTGTTGGAGACATTCCGTGTTCCTGAGGCACTGCTCCGAGCAAAATAGTGTTCTGAATTAATTTTATATAGCTTGCGCTGCTGAGCACGAGGTCGCGGGTGCGATTCCCGGCCGCGGCGGCCGCTTTTCTGATGGAGGCGAAAAGCAAAAACGCCCGTGTGTACGAGATTTCGGCGCACGTTAAAGATCCCCAGGTGGTCAAAATTAATCCGGAGCCCTCCACTACGGCGCGCCTCGTCGCCTGCGTTGCGTCGGCGCGTTAAACCACACAATCAATCAACTTTTATATAGCAAGACGTAAACTGATGAGGAATCACATGGCCAGTGTGAAGTCATGATGTCAGTGGTGAATATGTGGGTTTATATGCGTCGTTACGCTAAATGAAGGGTCTGGAACTGCTACACGCAATTAGTTTAAGGCTAAAGCTCTAAGTGTCCCATATCGCAAAAAGTGACATCAGTGTTGTTGTTCGGTAGGGAGAATGGCACCGTCTACAAAGAATTTAAAAAAACTGATATTCCTTGCTAACGAAAGTTGAAAGAGGCGCGAAGGCTTTCTGAAATCAAAAGTGCGTCAAAAGTACGTCAAAACCTTCGCTAAAAGTGCGTCCACCCTACGTTGAAAGTACGTCGAATCGATCGTCAAATCTTCAGACCCAAATCGCAAACGACGAACGAACGCATGCGACGATTTCTCGCGCACTGTGTAAACGCATCTACGAGTGATATAAATGTATGCCATTACGCGGTTTATGAGGGAAAGGTATACTATTGTACCCCTTCTTCGTGATTGATGCGTGCATTGTCTTATCTCGAACCGTTCTTTTTTCGCGATTTTTAAGTAGCCGTTTCGACACAATGCAAGTTTGGGTTCACGCACGCGCCGAGCGTCCGGAGACCTCATCGGAGCTTTTCGGTCGACCAACTGGTATAACCGCTTTCACTTTAACAACTGTTAGCCTAATACTTGCGGCGCTGACGTCATATCACGCGAGAGGTTCACCTGACGGTTGCAACAGGTGCGCGCTAGCAACGGTGAACTGTGACCTTGGGGAAGTTGTGGCGTGGAGTGTGGCCACTTTGCCTGTCGAAAAATAATTCGCTTCAGAAGAAGAAGAAGAAGTAATGAAAGCGAATAAAGAGACGCAAACACAATGTGGCAACAAAGAAGACTACCAACAAAACATCAAAAATAGAAGTTTTAACACGCGAGCTACATTGTGTTCGTCCCAAAGGCTGGAGCTGCACAGGGGAACGCAAGAACACGGCGAAGCACATCCGGAGACAGAAACATTTGGCGTTAAATATTTTTCAAACTCATGATTTTGTCACACAAGACAGCAGCCGAGAAGCCTTTGAAGTGAGGAGTGCGTGCCTGTGCGTGCGTGTGTGCGTGTGTGTGTGTGCGTGTGTGTGTGCGTGTGCGTGCATTTGTGTGTGTGTGTGTATGTGGCGCGAGTGCGTGTGTGTGCGTGTGTGCGCGCATGTACCAGAGAGACTGATAGCGAAACAAAGAGGGAGAGCGCGCAGATCAAGACGAAGCCAGTAATTAGCTCTAGCCTTTATTTTCCAAGTCGCTTGAAACTCCGTCCGGCTGCGATGTAAAGCCCAAGCAGACGCACGCACCGTGCTGAGTGCCCATCGAAACAATCATGGCACTCTCTCTCAGTCCGCTTAGCAAGCGCTGTCATTCACAAAACCCTCAGTGAATCATTGATCTTTTCAAATGTCGTGTGCTTCTACCGGCGAAATAAGCTGTACGGTCCTCGTCCATGCAAAGCGCGTGGAGAGTGCATTGATCGAGGGGCTTCACTCCTGCTTTACCTCAGACATTTACAAAAACTATACTGATTCCGGCTTTCAAGAGATTGCCATTGATTCAGTTAAATGGTGCTTGAAGCCTGAAAACGGGGCGCGTGGTTCGGCCCATTCAAAAGTTGTCGAGCTGTCGCCCAATCGTTGCCTTAACCTAAATAAAATTATTGCCACCCGGAAGGAAAGGTTTAACAGTAATTTTTTTTAGGGAACTCGAAGTTGTCGACCGAGCGATGCTGCAAGTTTCAAAGCGAAGCAACTTGTGACGTGAGAAACTAAGTTCCTAGTTTAGTGTTGACAGAAATGTTTGACAGACAGAAATATTGACAGAGAGGACACAAGGCAAATTCCGCTGCAGACAGCTGATAAGGTTTCCGTGCCAACGCTTAGCTCCAACTACGCGCTGGACGCGGTTGTGAACGGCAAATTTACGCGGAGTTCGCGCCGTACGACGCCGATGTCCCCGTTACCAAAATGCTGTCCGGCACCTACATTGTTGAGATAGCTGTAGACAATGCAGCTGACCATGCCGATGACGAGGAGCCTCGAGAAGTGCCTACAGCGGCAGAAACAAAAAATATGCTGGGCCTGCTTCGCAACCAGGTGGAATGTAGCTGTGGCGACCAACAATGGATGCTATGCATTGAGCAGCTGGAGAACGCTTTTCCCGGGGCCAGATGCGAGCGCTAAACAGGCGAACATCAGCAGTTATTTCTGCCTCGATAATAAAAGTTCATTTTTCCCGCGAATTATTTGCCCTTTATTACCAAAACTCCCTGTGCAGTGGAGTTTTTCTTACCAGCCCTAGCTCTTATTTCATTGACCTAGTCACAAATTTCGGCATTTCGTTTAACTCTAAACTCCGCTTATCTCGTAATTTTCAGCGGATTTTATGAAATCTGGTAATGAGGGATTACTGTAGTTGAAAAATGGTTAAAGTACGTAGTTAAGTGAAATAAAAAAGGTGATATTTTTTCGTGCGCTTCCAGGCATTAAATAGACGTACAAAACTTCCATATAATATCCGCAAATTATAACCTAATGTCAGCCACCTGATAATCATGATATACTTGGTTCGATCCCCCAACGTAGGCAAATGCCAAGTGCATATTTTTTTAAACAGCTGTGCTGTTTACTAAGTCGGTGGTTGGGCCGGCGAACGTGCGCAGAAAAACATAACTGAGTGATGACGTCATCGCGCACACTAGCACCGCAGCTTTACAGCAGCTTTGCCTCGCCGCTCTCGGGCGGGACTCGTGTCGCCACCTGTCGGAGGCGCGATACAACTGGTAAAAGCACGGCTTCGGAAACGCGTCGTGGTATGGCTCGCTCTATCGCTTGTTGCAACGAGTGGTGCAGTTTTGACGGCGCAAAGAGAAGAAATAATGCCGAAAAAACTCCCACCTCCACTCGCGGGAACCCCTGTGTAGATGCGACGCATAGGGGGTTCACGTTGCAGCGTTGGACATCGGAGGAACGGCGCTGGAACGATGGAGCGGAGCGGCGCAGGCACCGCGTTTTATAGCGCGCATAACGGTGAGGGACGCGCCGGCGCCAGTGCGTCTGCCGCGGCAATGACGCAACACAATCCAACACAATCCACTTTAATCCAATCCCATCCAAATCCAATCCAATCCAAGCCAAGCCAATCCAAGCCAATCCAATCGAATCCAATCCAATGCCCCTCGCGAGAGAGTGTTCGCTATCGGAGAGGAGAGGGGTGAGCGGCGGAGAGCGCAGCTCGCGCGGCGAGGAGAATGGGGGAGGGGCAGACGCCGACGACAACGCCGACGACGCCGTATGCAGGGACAAGGCGAATGAATGAGATGCAGTCGCATCTAAAAAGAGAAGCCCGAAGGCCGAGAAGCGATACCGTTAATCAACTTCGCAATTAGCGTCCCACGCGCCAGACCACACAAGCTGAGCGGCGGCCACCGAGCGAATTCAAAAATGTTGAGCAAATGCTCGTCCCCCTGCGTCCTTCGCTACTCTTGGGGCTTCACCGCAAAACAATTGGGCACCCGTACATTGTACGTACGTTACTGACCGACAAGACACCTGAGAGAACCTTCCGATAACTACCGGGAGACGACCATCATGACCTGCTTCTCGTGTCACGCGCCGGTGAGGTTTACAATGCACCACATGCTGTGCGAGTGCTCGGGGCTAGCGGCGGAAAAAAGAGCCCATCTTCCGCCAAATACCAAGACCCTCCAGGAGTGGGCATCGCCTCCTCTGGGCCGGGAGCACCCAAAAGAAGCTGCCATGTCCCTGTGGATTTTCGCAAGTACAACGGGGATACGGAAGAGGATGTAGACGTCGCCACCTTCTTTACCGCCTTCCCCATCCCTGACTAGACCTCGAGTCACTCCTCCTGAATAAAGAATTATAATGATAGTAATAATATTGACCGACTGTTTATTGCTCTTGGGGGGCTAAAGATGACACCAGGCAGAAAACTTGACCGAGTCTGGAAGCCTAACTACGCAGAAAACTTGGCCAAACCAAAAATAAACAAGGTGGGGCTGCCACCTTCGATGTTTACGCAGTTATCACGCCACTAGTGCGAAGCTGCCCCAATTAATTTTTCACGGTCTTCACCAGGAATGCAACACGATATTTGCGGCGGGCATACAGCAATTTGCGAACAGTGACAAGACGCGCGCTGAGATAAAGTAACGCAACAAAAATCTCAGAAGCTTTCAGTGAGAACTGTTAGTTATTCTATGATATTCCTGAAGAACTTGATGTCTGAATTAATTTCTTGGTTTTTTGCATAGATTTTATCCTCCCCCCCCCCCCCCCCCCACTATGTGCTTTGAAATCGTGTTAAACCATTATATGAGCAATATTGAAAGACAACAGGGTTATCGCCCGCTGAAAGCCAGGTTTCTGTAAGTCCATAAAACATGGTTACTCTGAGGAAAACAAATAAAAAATAAATCCTACAACCTATTCCCCTTCCTGGTGATGCGATGCGGCGCGGTTCTGTATACACGGTGGAAAGCTGCGTTGGTGAATCGTCAAGTAAAACATTGAATGACTCGAAATTGTGCGGGCGATATGTTGGTATTCAACCGTTTAGCCCCCTGGTCGGCTGCATTCAGGCTAGTATGAACTACTGTGCTGGCGATGATTTTTACTTTGAACGTCGTTACAGTACCACTATGCTATGGGCCTGGCCATGAATAAATGTTTAAACAGATAACTTTTTGTCGCTGATGGGTGGGGTCAGAACACCACTGAGTCTGGCCTTCTCCCAAGCCAGGTTGACCAGATGGAGCTGGTCTTCTATACTTGCGCTGGGCATGGCTGCCTCAGCTTTTTTACCGCAAGCTACCCTACACTACTTCGGGCAGTCTTTGCGGGGTAAACAGTTTTGCCTGGTTTTGCCCTTGAGCGCTAGAAATCGAACCACACCCCCTTCGCAAGTGCCCGGCGTGGAGCAGCGGCCCGATGACAGTGAGAGATAGCCGGCAGGGGAGAGATACGCAACAAGGGAAAGGAGATGTGCGCGAGACCCGTGCACAGGACGTGGCGGCGGAAGGCGAGGAGGCCGCAGCCGCAGCGATAAGCGCGCGCCATGGTAGGAAGGCCATGAGGCCGCGTGCAGCGCCGAACCATGTGCGATAGAGAGAGAGAGAGAGAGAGAGAGAGAGAGAGAGAGAGAGAGAGAGAGAGAGAGAGAGAGAGAGAGAGATAGAGAGAGATGGAGAGAGAGAGAGAAGCACTTTATTAAAGAAACCTCTAAGCGAGGGAGGTGGCCGGCAGCCGGAGCTGTGCGGCGACCTTCGTAGCCCGGGCTATGATGATCTTCTGTCTCTCTGGGTCAGAGCAGCTCAGCGCTGCCTCCCGGAGCTCCGAGGAATTGATATGAGGGAGGGGATCATATGGACAGGCCCCCATGTGATGTTGCACCGTGGCCTTGTCTCCGCACAGTGGGCAAAAGGGAGAGGGATAGACTGAGGGGTGTATGTGATGGAGGAGGGCCCTATTGGGAAGGGATTCGGTCTGTGCGAGCCTCCATAGTCGTTCTTCAGTGTACGTCAGTGAGGGGTGGGCCGGTGGGTATTTGAGGCGAGAGAGGCGGTAATGACTAGTTATTTCGTTGTAGCTCAATAGGATATCTCGGTCTGATCTGGCTGCGTGGGAGGCTACGGAGGTGGCGCATGCCCGGGAGGTGAGTGCACGGGCTGTCGTGTGTGCCACCTCGTTACCCCCAAGTCCAGTGTAGGCAGGAGTACAAATCAGCTCAACTTGGGTAGTAGGTGGGTTTTGGAGGAGACGTTTTAGCGCCTGAGGTGAGATGGTACCCGCAGCATAATTTCTAATGGCCGTTTTGAATCAGAAAATATGATTGAGGGTGGTGGCCGACTTGCAAGGGCTACTGCGATTGCCGCCTCTTCCGCCGTGACCGGTTCTGCCGTGCGGATCGTGAGAGAAGTGAGTGGCGGATTGTTTGGGGTGTTGATGACTGCTATAGTGAATGCATTGCGGTGCCGATATTAAGCTGCATCGACATAAACTGTGTCTGGGCGTATCGGGTACTTTTCAGCAAGCTTTCGGCCCTGTGTATCCTGCGGCCCCGGTGTGCATCAGGGTGCATATTTCGAGGGAGGGGGCGGATTTTGATGTCAGCATGAATTTCCAGTGGGATAGAAGACTTGGAAGCTGTGATGATGGGCGCTTTGAGTTGGAGGCGTTGAAGCAGATGCTGTCCGGGAAGTGTTTTGGTTAGTCGATTCAGTTGTCCAATACGGTGCGCTTCTATGAGCTCCTGTGCCATGTTGTAGGTACCGGTGGCCTCAATCCTGGCAGTGGAAGTGCCGGGCGGGAGCTGTAAGGCAACCTTATTGATTTTCCATATGAGACAATTTATTTTCGCTAGGTCCGCGTCAGTTGGGAGGAGGTACGGGCGGGAGTAAGTAATACGGCTGATGACAAATGCTTGGATTAAACGTAGTCGATCAGCTTCTTTAACGCCGCTATTTCGGATATCAATGCGTTTAATTAACCCGATGGTATAGGTGACAGGAGAAGAAAGTTGTTTTATAAAGCCGTAGTAGTTCTGGAGCGATTCATAGTGAGTCCGAGAATTTTTATTTTTGAGACAATCGGTATAGGGGTTGACGCAATGTAAACATGGATATTTGGATTTTAATGTTGTCTTTTCCTTGGGGGTAGAAGCAGTAGCTCAGCTTTCGTGGGGGAGCATTGGAGGCCAGCGAGGGCAGCACCCTCTACTACAGCTGTCGCACCTGCTTAGAGAATTTCTTCTATTTCGGCGTCACTGCCCCCCTTGGTCCAGAGTGTAATATCGTCCGCATAGAGACCATGGTGAAGATTTGGTATTTTGTTCAGTGCTTCCGGGATTTGAGGTAGGGCTAAGTTAAAGAGTAGCGGGGAAAGCACTGCTGCTTGCAGTGTTCCTATTGATGGTAAGCTAAATTCTTCCGTTTCTAGAGGGCCAAGGCGGAGCGTCGCTGTTCGTGAGGTGAGGAAGGCTTTAATGTAGTTGTATGTTTTTATGCCGGGGGAGATAGTAGAAAGGCCCTGTAATATTGCCTGATGCGTGACTCTATCAAAGGCCTTTGCAAGGTCTAAGGCTAGAATTGCAGCTGTGTCGGCCCGCGGTGGTGTGGTTAGGATGTCATGATGAAGTTGAAGATGAATGTCGCTAGTTGAGAGCCCAGCACGAACGCCAAACATTGTGGATGGGAGAGAGTTCCTTTGATTTATGAGTTTGAGGAGGCGAGAATGTATCATATGCTCTAGAAGTTTCCCTATGCAAGATGTGAGTAATATTGGTCTAAAGTGATGAATGCTCAAGGGTTTGCCAGGCTTTGGAATTAGAGATATTTGCGTGAGTCCATGTTTGAGGCAGGGTACCTGCATTCCAATGTTGGTTAAAGAAGTAAGTTAATGTGGTAACAGAGCTGTCGCCTCGATTACGTAACATTTTGTTGGTTACCCCATCTTTACCCGGGGCTGAGTTAGTTTTGAGAATAACAAGTGCTGCCCTGACTTCCGCCTCCGTAATGTCTGCATCGAGGTGCTCATTAGGAACTCCCCGATAGTCTTGAAGGGGGCGTTGTTCACCACTAAGAATGTATTTTTCTTTGAGAGTTGTAAGGAGCTGTTGTTGTGTACTAGGGTACCTGTGTATTAACTGTGTCATGCGATTAGTTTGTGCTGTTTTGGACTGAGACGGGTCCAATAGGTGTCTAAGCAGGGACCATGTGCGTTTCATACCGAGTGTTCCCCTTAATTGATCACAAATTTCTCTCCATCTCCGGGTTGCTAGCTCAGTCGCATATTTTTCTGTCTAGTGTTCAAGCTCAGCTGTTTTCTTTCTTAGTCGTTTATTGTGTTTAGTGGCTTTCCACCTTTCTCGTAGGCTACGTAGGGTTGCCCACATGCTATGGAGGCGGGAGTCTACTGCCTGAGTTTCTGGATCAAGTAGCTGATCATGCGCTTTCTTATCACTAATCAGTTCCGCAACCCATGTGTCTAGGGTTGGTTGTTCGGAGGACTGTTCATATCATTGGTTGCGGGTTATCCTGAAGGCATGCCAATCCGTTATACATTTTTGTTCGCGTTCAGGTTGAGGGGTGACGGAGGATGGGATGGTAAGCTTTATGATTTAATGGTCGCTGCCTAAATTGTTATCCGTGTTGTTCCAACAGGCATTTCTTATGTTGTGAGTAAATGCAAGGTCCGGAGGGGTATATCTTTGTGCGCTATTTCCTATTCTTGTTGGCATGTCCGGTTGTGTTTCGAGATGAACCTGTGCGAGTGTGTATGCTCCCACAGTAAGCGTCCTTTTTAAGTGCGAATGCACTTTATAAGCGACCCTGAATTCCGTTGACCGCCGTCCGTCCACATAGTAACAGCTGCGGGTGCGCGCGCTCCTCGTCTTCCTTGGCAACGGGGGGAGATGGGCGACATGGCACATACCCACGTGGGGGATTGGCCAGGAATCTCCTCGTCTTCCTTGGCAACGGGGGGAGATGGGCGCGCGCTGCCTGGCCGCTGACATGGCACATACCCACGTGGGGGATTGGCCAGGAATCGGGCGTGAGAAGGGCTAATGCACCCGCTTAAAGGAGTACTGACACGAAATTTCAAAGCTGAGATCCGCTCTAGCAATCAAGTACAACGACAACACAAATAGGTGTCTGTGCATGGCACATACCCACGTGGGGGATTGGCCAGGAATCGGGCGTGAGAAGGGCTAATGCACCCGCTTAAAGGAGTACTGACACGAAATTTCAAAGCTGAGATCCGCTCTAGCAATCAAGTACAACGACAACACAAATAGGTGTCTGTGAATAAATGCATCTTTCTTTCTTTGTAGTTGTGTGTGTGTGTGTGATCTCTCTTTCGCGAACATTACCGAACCGCGCAAATTCAACTCCTGCATTCGCACTTTCACATTCTTCCCCTCGGGGAAATGCGGGGGAATTTTTTGGGGAAGGTAGAATAGCCCATGCAGTGTGTGGGGCATTAAAATGTCCGACTATTAGAAGGGGATGATTCTTCGCTTTTTGTTTGGCTAGGGAAAACAGGGTTCTGAAAGTGTGTTTGTGCTCTTTTGGGCCGCTGTATACGTTAAGTACATACAGACGAGGAGAAGACGGACTTTTTGGATACATGGTAATCATGTCATGTGCTATGGACACGCTGTCGAAGCGTTTATGGGTTGCCCAATTGTTGCGATGTACAAGAGTTGCGGTGTATGGGTTGTTGGGGTCTTGGAATGATTGGTATCCACTTAGTCTGACTCGAAGACCCGGTTCTTGTATTGCTATGACGGAGGGGGGTTTAGCAACCGTGGTGATTAACATTTGCAGAAGAGAACGTTTACGGAAAAAACCTCGGCAATTCCACTGGCAGATACACATTTCTTCAGGGGTTGGCTACATCCGTGATGTCAAAGTCCTGGGGTACAGGCGCATGATACGGAGTAACGAATTGACTGAGACAGCCGTGCAGTTCCGCCCTCATCGCCTCTATCGATGCTTGCATGGCCGCTTGGGCACTAAGAAGTGATTGATAGAACTGTGTGTATTCGGCTTTCTGTTCTATAAGGGTACATTCAAGCTTTTCGAAGCGTGTTTCTGTTTGCGAGGCCGACCGTTCGGGGGGTTCATTCTGCGGTTCCTCTGAGGGTGAATTCGAGAGGGCTTTGCGCTTAGGAGGAGGCGACGTGGGGTTTTCTCTAGGGGGAGGGTGATGTTTTAGCATGTAGTTTTCTCGTTTGTGAGCTGCATTTTCTTCCTTAAGGGCGGCGATTTCCCTTCGGATGGTTTGTAATTCTCGTAATACATCAGCTAGGGGATTTTTATTTGGGGGGATGACAGGAGGGAAATGGAGCTATGAGCTGGGAGGCAAACGAGAGCCGCTCGACCGGACAAGACTGGCAAATGAGGGTGCGTACTCAAAGGAAAAGGAGTACTAGCCCGACTTACTCTTGTTCTCGAGCTTCATGCCCTGGCAGAGGGTGGCGCAGATGCAGCTGTACACGAAGGACATGATCACCAGCGGCAGCAGAAACAGCGTCACGTCCAGGTAGACGTTGAAGACCCGCTCCGAGGTCACGTTGGGCCACACCTCGCGGCACTTCTGTCGATCTGCACGGGTCAAAATTCGCAGCAAAGGGGTGCCGTTTTAAATGCCACCCAATTTCAGCAGACGAAAAAAAAAATCAGAAACGGCTCATACTGCAGAAAAGAGACTTAGCGCTGCGAAAGACACGGACGATGAACGGACGGGACGGGCCAACCATTCACCGTCCGTGTCTCTCGCTGCGCTATTTTTTTTTTTCTGTAGTATGAACCAACCCGCCCAACAACTCGTCTTACTGTATATCACATCATCTAGCTGTGAACGGGTCAAACGGTATAGGGTACCCGAGAATTTCCGGCGGCGTTGATTTTTGAAATGGTATCACGGGATTGGCTGCGCGTTCAAAAACGTCACGATTAACGGCGCGCAAAGCCAGTCACGTGAGGTTGCGTGAGACATCTTGGCCGCCGGACTTTTTTCCGGCGCCCATTGCACCAGGGTTTGGAAGATATCTGCGCAGCGAAATGTAGACTGCATTGGTATTATTAGGTAGCCGAGAGCACACCTGAAGGATTCCTAATATTTTATGGCTATTTTTAGCCAGTTTGACAACGCAAGACGCGTACACTCTAATGCGAAAGTCAAGCCTCATATCCTTAGCACTCATCTTAACCGCCACGGCTCAACTCTTGATTGCTCGTTCGACTCGCTATCCCAGCGGCCGCACACTGGTCGCATTTCTAAAGAGGCCAGAGGTGGTGGGCACTTCCCTTTCTCCCATAAATGAGCCGGGAAAACAAGGAGCGGAAATGCGTAACTTCCTCTCGTAACCTTGGTGTAGTTTTCGCAACCAACAAACAGCTGAAAATGAACGAAAAAAAAAAAACAACGCGACGACCAGATATTTTAAAATAGAAATAAGGACACAGTTTTTAATGTCACCTCTTTCCCTCCGTGTCTCGTTATGCAGCGAGAACTGCCAGGGAATATAAGCTTAACTCTGACACGAAATGAGTGGAAGGCATGTGGAGCCGTAGATTTAAATTAAGGACAGCTCCTTTTTAGAGCGAAAACACTGCTACTCTACCTCGGCCGCCTTCACGCGGACTTGTTGATTCGTTAAAGCCTCATTCATGAAGTCTCGTGTGTTTTCATTTTTAGAACTTGCTTGCCGAAAATGTTGATCTGCAGTCGAGGGAATTCGGGGAGACGCGGGAATGCGACTTTCCAACGTTAACCCTAACTTCACGCTTTCAGATCTACGTTGTCGACCGGTACCCGCAGCCCCACGTGCAATGAGTGCGACGTTGACTGGCACAGTAAGGCTCAACTTGAAGGTTACCCATACTTAATCCTAACCGTCATTGCTTAGGTCTAATGTAATTCTCTGAGGTCCAACGTCGCCTATCGTTAGCCACTGTAAAAAGTTTTACTCCTCTTGTTTGTCGCATTTCAATCTGTAAGTATACGTTTATGTCGTAAGATCTCAAATATAAAAGTTAGGCCTAATCTCCGGCGTGTACCCGTCAGCTGCTGCTGTTATTCTAGCAAACTGACACCTACCTACAGATTCGCACGTGCCCGCAGTTGCGTCTTCAATAACGCTTTGTAGCAGTAATGTGTGTTGCTGCAGCAAACGACAGTTGCTATGGTCATTAGCGAAGTGTTAGATACCGACATAGCAGCACATACTCTCCTCAGTGTATTGTGACCCGATTCGTATGCGTGAACGGCGGCTGCTTTCGCATGGTATTCTTTTTTTGGTACAGCCGTAGTCAGGCATTTGCAGTATATAGGCCTCGCAAAGCGGCGACATGCCGTTCACGGCCGGAAAAGGCACGGCTACTTTTTTCTCGGCTGGACGAAATAAAGCGCAATTCAGAACGTTTGCGGCGACGACCCTACAACAGAGGCGAAGAATGCACATCGTAAACAATTTTGACGTTGAGAGTTGCGAGTCAGCAACCCTGAGGAAACAGCGGGAAGGAGAGGGAGAGAGAGAGAACCTTTAATGAAGACCAGCGAGGTAAGCCTACCGTCGCGGTGGCTACACGCTACATGATAAAGGAAATAGGGAAAGAAAGCAAAAAAGAAACAAAAACAAAAAAAATAAATTACAAAAATGAAAAGATGTCATTTGATGCGGCCGAAATTTTCAATCACAAAACTCTGAGCATTTCTGTGCTCCGAAAAAACTCCAAGGTAGCTTTGATTGCACGTGCAGCCTGACTGAGACCCGACCAAGGTCCCAACACAACAGCGGGGAGGGAATGCTAACTTGACATCCAGCAGAAAGGTTCTTTCTCGGTACAATTTAGGGCAACGTAGGACGGTAGAAGATTCTGCAGCTTCGACACCCACTCACTGACCTTCGCCACGTTCATCAGGCAGAGATAGCAGCGACAACTTTTCTTGCCGATCAAACCAAACCATTTTCTTCCAATGGCGTGTCAAGAAGCACACATCCTGGTTCAAACCCGTTCTTACATTGCTGCTCATCAGCCCCTTGGCATTTGGATGATGTCGAAAGTGAACTGATTACTACGCATATTAACAGATGCGCGGATTCGTATGCTTAGCATGTACCTGCATGTCTGACGATGAATACCCGGATGGCGTGCCTCACCACCGAACGCTTTACGACGCCACCCTGGCAAGAGGCGGTTCTTCAAACACCTTTTTGTGATTGTCTTACGTGCATCCTCTGAAGATAAAAGGATCGTAAATTATGGGACTCTGAAGTCAGCTGTATACCCGTGTTGCTTTTTACGATCTTTCGATCGTGTCGGATCCCGCGCGCCGGGCCAACAAGAAAATTTGCGGATGACCAAGTGCGCAAGAATTATGCGCGCCGTTGCGTTGAAGGCCCTCTATGATGCAACCGAGGCGCGGGTGTAAACTTCAAAGCATGTAAATGAGATCTCTAGCGAACTTTTCCTGCGAGGAAACCTAGTCGCAATGAGGCTGACCGTGAACTGCGACGTCTTTGAGACCACCCGGAAAAATGTTGGCACCACACGTGTGGACCACTCTTTAATTACATATCTATGCAGCAGCAGACAGGTGCAAATCACGTGCAGCATCTTGCAATTTTCTCTCAGTTTCCGACATGGCAGATTGAGGCACATGGTGGACCAACTAAATCAGCATAGAAACGTGAATTGTGGACCGACTGATTCATGGAAGTTGACATACTGTTGCAGGTGGTCACCTAGTTCTTTGGTATGGAAACCTGTTTTGATTGCACATATTGCGCGAGGCTTCAGAAAGAGAGCGTGTTACGCAAGGTCCTTTCATTTTTACTTTTCGAAAGTTTGCAGTGAAATCAGGCTATCACATTTTATGAGAGACAGCGAAATCTAAAATGGCAAATTTACAAACGTACAGGCATTCTCTCATTTGTGCGCCTAAACATGCGCAGATACCCGGATGTGCCACAGACGAGGCGTTTATCCAAACACTGTACAAGTTCCAACTTGCAGTCGCCAAAGACTTCGAGCCTCTACGAATTAATATCCACACGCCTTAGAAGGTAAATCTGTTGACTGGGCTAGTTGGTAATTCATAGTGGTGAAATGTAGCGCAGAAAAACACGTGACGAAAACTATGCACACCAACAAGCGCTAACTCCAAACTGATTTTTCATTCACGTAACTGCCAATATATATGCATTTGCTCTTGCAGGAACAATAAGAACTGGAAACAAAAAAACAGGAGATACTTTTAGTCCCCACACTGCGCTGCATTTCACCACGCCTTAGAAAGGCCATGTCAATACACGTTTTGTTACACCTGGTCGGCACTTCATGATCGCGGACAAAACGAACGTGGTATCCACATGAAGCCAAAGAACCCGTCGGTCATCTAAACTTCCCGGACAAGTTGTTTTCTCTCTGTCTGTGGCTCCTGTTACACGCACCTTTTAAAGCGTCCGAATCTCCTGCGGTCACCACATTTATAAATGGCGCAAAAATCGCCAGGACGGAGATGCTAACATCGCTTTCTTAGGCCCTCAGAGCTGGTAAACGTACAACGGACTAAAATGCGCCACTAAATTCTTCGGTAAAGAAATACATAATTAAATTCGCCTGCCATTCACTTTCCTGCATTTCAAGGTACCGAGCGGGATGCGTTCTGCAACAAACCATCGTATTCGTGAGTACGTCTGTCTGCAAAAAGAAAAAGGCGGAGGGCGTCGCAGAGGGACAACTAAAGACTCTTAGTTTCCGGTGCGAGCAAATACACGCGGAAGTGTCCCATGCAGAGCTCTGTCAGGCTGTTCGCTAAGGAACTGCGTTCCACGCTTCATATCAGCGAATCATACGTGACAGAAAACAGAGATGAGTGCCGGCAGTCGACGCCAGTTCACCGCGGCGTTTAACGCTGACGGCGATCGAGTCACCGAGCAGAATGGGAATATTGGCGGCGCAACGCCAGTTGGGCGTTTCGGAGAAAACGTGTGCGGTACTGACGGAGCCAGAAAGCTAAGCTGTGCGGTGCAACCCCCGAAAACCGATCGTTCCGTGTACGTCAAGTGGTGCACCCCGAGTTGAAGAACAAAGTGGCGGACTTCGTCCGGGAACTTCGCTCACGATCGCTCCGGAGGCCATGCCGCGGACGGTCTCCGCGAACTGTACATGAGTGGATAGCCGGCGACAACAAAAGACCTATACGGGGCCGGTTGCGACCGTGTCAAGCTGGGTGTCCTTCTCTGGGCAGTCGCTGCCCGACGACATGGTTACACGAGCGTTCAGGAAGTGCTCCATCAGCAACGCGCCTGATGCATGAAGATGACAGTACGAAGCAGTCATCCTTGGACGACTCTGAGAGCTCGGACGAGTGGCTTCGGAGGCATAGTTAGTTTGCAGTGACAGACGGGCGTCGAAAATAAATATAGATATGCAGTGCACTTCAAGCTTCTTCATTACGTATATGTCATGGAATCACAGAGAAACTTTGTAAACTGTGTAAACTGCTGTGTAAACTAAGTCACTATGGCATTAGAGGAAGGTGCCTCTCCCTCATAGAGTCCTATTTAAAATACCGAACACAGGTTGTAGACTACAATGACTCATTGTCAAATGCAAAGTCAATTTTGTCTCGAGTGCCGCAAGGTAGTACTTTGGGTTCTCTGTTGTTCCCGATATACATAAACGATATATTTTATAGCCCTCTTTCGGTTTGTCTTATTGCTTACGCTGATGATATCACAATGCTAGTAACGGGAGCTACAGTGGCTGAATTATCTATATTCAGCACTAAATTTTGAGAATATCTTCGTCAATGACGCAATAAAACTGTCTTACGATTAACAACAACAATACGAAGGCTGTGATAGTTCGAACAAAAATGAGGGAAGCTCGCACTAAAGTCTAAGACTTGAAGGTAGCGAGCTGCACGCAACCTTCACAACCACCACGAAGGTTTAACTCCACGATTGCTGCCGAGTGGCTTCTTCACTGCCGCAACGACCTTTACTGCATCACTGTTGCTACAAGTGTGAGCTTCTTTCATTTTTTTTTGTAAGCGATAATTACTGGACATCCCGTGGAGGGGCGTACGCTATGACGTGTCTTTCTCACTCCGAGCAAGTGTTGCCACGATTACGGCGAACGCTGGAGTTTTTTTTTTTTTGCCAATCTTCGCCAATCGCCCTAATTGGGTATGCTTGGCTTGAAAAACATGCGCCGGGGACGCAGTGCGGTCGCCGTGAGGCACGCCCACACCAGCGCTCGGGATTTCCTCAGTTTAACTAACTGCTGAGCGGTCGCCACGAGGCCCACGCTCACGTGCTCGCGTTCAGCAATTTCTTTGTATATTTAACTGCGGACACGAAATATCGCGATTTTCTAAACAGCTTCGCTGTTAAAAATAAAATTCCCAGTGACAATATTCAACTTGTGCTCGGTAATGACAGGATTGAGATCGTGGGCAGTGTAAAATGCTTTGGGTTTATATTCTCAGAAACACTAAATTGTCACATGCAGACTGACAACTCACGTACGAAAAATAATTTCAATTAATGGCGTGATGTGTCGACACCGATACTCCGTTCCCAGACGAGTTAAAGTATTAATTTACAAAGCATTTATGCCAGTTTTTAGCTGCTGCCATACACTTTGAGGGCCAACAACTAAGCAGAATAAATTGAAACTTCTTGCAACTCCAATGCGAGCAGTAAGGCTTATTGCTAATGTAGAGTGGAAGGCGTATACCGAACAATACTTTGCCGAGTATAATATTCTTAAGGTGTCCTCACTCTACGCGTTCAGACTACTGTCAATGTACAAAACTGCTGTAGTCGACAATAGCAGTGTCATGTCTGTTTCAGCTTGTTCGTCATGAACCCGCTTACTGTGCACGTCATCGTGTCTTGTGGTCGTTGCCATTGTGTCGCACCAATCATCGTTACCCATGTGTTTTGTAGACCTTACGGAGAGTTTTAAACGCACTGGAAGATAATAACGGTTCTATAACGAATGTCAAAGAAAATGTTTACGAAGCTGATGTACATTTTTGAGCCTTTGTTGTAATAAGGTTTATTCATTTCTGGGGATTTCCATGTACATTTGGTTACCGATTTTTTCGCTTTACCAGTTTTGCTTCGTAATTGTTTTATTTTTCTATAGCTGCTTCTTTTTTATAGTAATGTACAGTGTTGATATTACCATTACTATTCTGTAAAAATGTTCGACTATTAGAGTCGTTCCGTCTGTGCATGCTGCATTACTTTTGTCGTCTTATGTAGGGCTTGTTACGAATCAGCGGGCCGTTCTGCTGCAAGCTTCGTGCAGCGCTTTTGTGCTTTGTGGCGGAGCCACCACTACGCGCACCTTCCGCGTGGGTGCCTTCTGTGTCGGTGACTCAGGCTTTCAGCGACAGCAAACAGATCCCAACAAGCCACAACATACCTGGGAAAGGCCGGATCACTAGCGCCTCGCTGTCGTCGTGATCAGTGATGTTCCGAGCGGGCAATGTTCCCTTTTTAGGGGAATTTTCGGCTGTAATTTTGGCCAAATGGGAAAAGGGGAATCTTTAATAGATTCAGAGAATTTTAGGACTCGCGGAGTAAAAAGGAACAATAATGCCACTAAACCGGACGTCGCGTCATTTATTACCCTGTTTTCTTTTAAGCAGTTCTCTAAACAATTTCTTTAATTTATGTTCAAATATCTGCCGTCGTGTTCCCGCAAGCCACAAGCATCCAAGACCGTTTCTAATCCAGTTCATAAAACAGGAGCGAGCATAGAGGACGAATATTCCACGAGAACGAGCTAGTAAAGCGTGAAGCGGCGGCGGCCCAAAGGCTGGCGCCTATTCAGATGAGTTCCTGCGCAATATACAAAAAAGTATTTCGGGTGCGCCTTAGTCAGCGTTCTTTCAACAAGATATGGCTCCAGCAGTTCCGGAGCTCAGCTACTATTACCTCAATTACCTAATAATGTCTTGTTCTTATTCATACAGGCTGTTTTAACTCAAAGCTGTAACATCCAAAGTAAGCATGCTGTGCAGTACACATTGTGAAATGCATAGTCGAATGCTACTGAGTGGCAGATGTAGTGGAATTTAGTTCACGCTTAAACTCAGATTCTCTGAACGGAGGCTGCGTCCGGAAGGCTACGTAAAGTAGACATAAGTGGCACTGGATAATGCCCAAATCCGAACAGGAAACCGCTACTGCTCTATCTGCTGCAAAAAGAGAACGCAGGGAAATCCGCAGGGAATTTTGAAGAAACCTGCGGGGGAAAAAATGCTAAAAATAGGGAATTTTTCAACTTAGAAATGGGAATTTTTTTCCCAAGTACGGCACATCACAGGGCGTGATTAAAACTTCGGCAGTGGCGAACGCGACGTGTGCGTACACGTCCGACGGACGCGGAAGCCGCAGCGGAGAACCTTTCTCTCCTCTTTCTCGGACTCAGCTGCTACTACCGACTCCTCACGAACTCTGAAAGAGCGTTGTGTGTATCTGTACCATGTCGCGCCATGTGCAGAACGCAGGGGAAGGCTTGTTTGACCGTTAGCGCTTTGGGTATAAATGCGAGCCCCAAGCGCCGAAGCGCATTCATGTTACAGAAAGAGAGAACGATCTTTTTTGAAATCTGGCGTTGTTAGCCGGGCTAAAAGCAGTGAATCAATGCTGTCACACTTCTCGAGTCCTATACTGTAACCTCGCCCGTCAGGGCATTGTTCCTGTCTTGCTTCGTCTCATCTATCGCCATGTAGTAAAGCAGTTAAGTTTGCCTTCGGCTTCTTGTCGTCATCTTCAAGGCAGCAACATTTGCTCGCCGCTCGCTTCATCACGCTACCATTCGCATAAAGGAGGCGACGGAGCTCGGCTCGCGGACGCCTCCCCGTCTGCAGTAACTGGTTGACAGCGGTTGGAGGGCAACGTCGCTGCAGACGTAAGGGGTGCTCATGCTGCAAAGAGCCGCTTTTTTCCTCCCGTCCCATCTCGTATTGCATTTTGTACTGTACAGAGAGAAATAAATCGCTCATCTTATCTATCTTAACAGGAAAGCTACCCGTGCACGCCCATTCTGCAGTCCAAATTACGCGCGAAAAAATTAGAAATGTCGTATCTTACCATCGCGCAGGGGCACTAGCTGCGACAACACGGCGATGGGCAGCATCGTCACCATGGAGCAGATCCAGACGAGTACGATGACCCGGTAGGCGTGCGACCTGGTCTGCCAGCGCCTTGACTCCAGGGGCCGCACGATGGCGAAGAATCGCTCGAGCGATATCGACACCAGCGTCCAGGCAGAGACGGACACCGATACAGCTGCGAAGACAAGACAGGCGAAACAAGTTTCATTCAAGATTCATGCCTGAAATCATTCCCAGCAGACGAACTTCACATGCCCTGAGGCAAAAAAAATGCAATATGCAGTAGCCAAAACTTGTCGTCGCGTGTCTGCCAAGTCATAGACAGCCATTCAGAGCTGACCAGCTTATGCACATTTGGCCAGTGATTTGAAGCCCGTTCGTTTTCTCCCTTATGATCTTGCTTTCAATTTCAGTTCCCGCTGGCGTTGACTTGTACGCGTTACAGAAAAAAAAAGTTACGGATCCCTGCTACAACTCTTCTACAATAATTTAGGAAATTACCTCCACAATCCCTTCACCGTGAGTGCGAGTGAACGTTGCACTAAAAACTAATTTGTTAGTTTTGGGGAGCAATTACAAGATACTGATTTTTTTTTTCGTACGTCAAATGTCAACGTAAACCTATGTTCCATCCTGAATGTTTAGTTGTGGTCAAGACGGAATTTCAGTTAGCCGCAGTGGCAACTTCACCGCAAAATATTCATTTTACCTTCACCTTCACATCCCGATGAAAATATTTGCCTCACACGCACACATGCACTAACACCAAGGGGAGCTTTTATTTGACCCCTCTGTACAAAGGAACAGCAAAAGGAGTAAAGAAAGTTCTTCTAGCACGTTTCCCGGGCCAGGAAAGGAGCATTATCTGGGCTTCTGCCGCTCAATGGCGGGTCAAAAGCGCGAAATGCAGCCACGTGAATGCTTTCAAGAACGTTTCATTCATTTGTTTTTTTTTTAAACAGCGGAGCTTTTTGATCTTGAGCTTGGTTCACTAGCGTTAGCAACAAAAAAACACCAAGGAAAAAACTACGCCGCCTGTAAAGGGTGCACCACCGCAGATGGTCCATTATAACAGTGAAGCCAGCTTTCGCGCCTGCTCGAGTGTGAGCACAAGGGGCATATGCGTATTTGATCCCCTTACTATACCATTTTAAAGTTTATAGTCTCTCTTGGGCTACTAAAATACAAACAATTGGCGCAGCTTGTACTAGTTATGCAAGGCTGTCGAAACACTAGAGATGGGGGCCGACCTACCTTCCTCCTCCCTGGTAGTCGCTGTCATTGGGGAGACCGACCGGAACTCACTTGCAAAATCAGGCTAAACTTGGCCTCACCCCTCAACACTTAGCCTAGCCTAGCAAGGACACCGAAAAACCTAATAAAACTTAGCAAAGCCTAGCAAAACCTAGCAAAACTTGGCAAAATCGGAGGACACGCTAATTGCGCCCTCAGCTCCCCTGTCCTTCCAGCTTTACACCACTAGTGCAAGCTTGCGTGCCACGTTCCTTTGGTAGCACCTGTACAAAAACAAATTTTGCTACCAAAGAAAACAACGGTAGACACCGGAAGGCACAAAACTAAGTACGGTGTTTTATAACTAAAGTAAAGTTCATATCAGCTTGCAGATTTGGCGGCATATGTGAGCAGAAAATGTAGGTATTTGTTAATGGCCTTTGACGTGTCGTGTGCATACCAATGCTGATCATGAATATGAATGTGGAATCCAATCCACGTGTACGCGTTTATATCTTTATCCGCAAATGAGATTGCCAGTTGCATAATAAACCCGTTCCGTGAAGCTCGAGTCTGCACCGACTGATGGCGTTTCGGGTTCCATAATGCGCGAGTTATTATGTAAATAAAACACCAAATATCCACACTGGACAATGTTGAAGCCAGGTTTGTATACTCAATGTTTTTTCGTAGTAGGACTCCGTGCCAGTACGAACTTACAACAACGCAATATTGCGGCGAGCCATGCCTTCGTGTTTGCTTATGTTGAACCCCACCAAACTAGGAAATCATGTTTGATAGGAAAAGGGTGCAGCCCTTTCGCCGCTAACTGCACGGTTCCTGTTTGATCAACACAGTTCCCGATCTAGTTGGTTGTTGCCGGAACAGAGAGCATTCCCGGACAAATGCACTCACCGCAAACGCCGCGGCATTTCTTTCGTCCACGCGGGAGTGTGTGTGCACGTCACTTTGTGGATTGGTTCTTCTACCTTTATTTTCTTCTTGTGTATTGTGGAGCAAGCGCACGTTCTCTCCAATATACGCTACTTCTACGACAACTTTGTTTCGTTCTACAATTCGTGACCATATCAACTTCGTTCTTCGGTGCGACAATATCAACAAACAATTTGAACTTAATTCTATGCTTAAACTGGCACGTCACTCTAGTGCCTATGATGTATGCAAGCATTTATTATTGCTGTTGCCACTCTTTCGAATAAAGTACCTCTTACAGACACCGGGCTATACTGCATTACTTGAGCATTCTGTAAAGTTATAACATTTGGTCAGAAATGTGAAAGCTATCCCGCGGTCTTCGAATTTTTCATCCACTTTATGCTAACCTTGTAATTTATTCTTAGTTGTTTACAGTTTCTTTCGGGCTGCAAATAAACGGCACATTTTGTTTGTGATTGCCCCCACAAGCACGTTAGTGTCCATTTCAGGAGCCGACTTGTCCAATGTGAAGAGTCTCTAAGACTTTGCTGTCGTGTTGGGCTTGCAAGAAACTTCAAGCTGCGTTTTAGCGTCTTTAACCCTCCCTCCCACTCGTCAGTTTTCAGAGAAAAAAAAATTCCACTTTCAATTTCAATTCTAGCAGTTTTTAAGTGCAAACTTTTCCCTCTTTCGCTGCCTGTTCAGACGGGCAACAGGTCCTCACAAGCACCTCAAACAGTAAAGGTGCCTTTTCACCGTTCGTAAAAAAGCAATTTGAACATCCAAACACAAAACAATTCGTGCCTTAGGGGCCGCGCCGAAGGGCATACAAACAAGCGCGTCGCCCAGTCTGCCACCGCGTTCTTTGTTTGCGGCCATGCCAGTTCCATTCAACGGCCCTGCTCCCGGCGCTTCTGTCCAGATTTCCTTTTACCGCGAACACCAGCTCGGTGTTTGCAAAGCATGCGAGGGCGCAGCGTACCGCCAAACAATCTTTTGTCCCTTTCAGTGGAAGTTTGGCGTTAAACGAACCAAAAGTTCATCACAATTGCAGCTTCCAACTGGGCCCGCCCGCGTCTCTGAAACAAATGGCGTTGTTCTTCTGTAGGCTTACTTTCAGTATGGCGCCCGCGAGGGGTCACGTTAGGTACCTAACCAAACAGGTATACGACGTGTTTGCGCCTCAATTATGTATAGGTGTCGTTCCAGGTATGCGCTGTTTGTTTCACCCTGCATGCGAGGAGGCAGCGCATTGCGTGCGTGCGGACACAACAGAGGCCCTTCGGGAACGCTTCGGGAGCGTGGACTTTGAAATCCTCGGCTTCCCAGTCAACGCCAGATTCAGCACATTTACGGCGAAAAAACACCCACGGGGCATAACCCAGCAAACCACGGGAAATTGCCTTGGCAGAACCCTTTCTCAACATTCACGGGATGGTAGCGAGAGAGCACGGATTGCTTTGGGCCGCCGAAAATTGAGTTTCTGAACAGTCGCTGGCGCAGCTGACCCATATAACTCGTTTAAACAGAGAGTCGGAAATCCTAGGTAATCGTATACGTTGCATAGCCCCCCAAAGGACGGTGGTTTTGAGTGACCGGGAAAAAGCTCTGACGTCTCATTGAAAGGACTCTAATGGATGAATAACCTTCTGTTCAATATGAACGACCAAATAACTCGCAGCTCTGTCGGTTTTTTTACTACAAACAACGCTATATTTGTTTACGTGTCTATAATTACAGCTGGCATTCCTACCTCCTCTTATACTCTGATATTTCCTTTCTCGACGTGAAAAGATTCCGTCACAATGTGCATAAAAATAGCTGAACACCCGGCAAGACAACAGGGGGGCAGGTGACGGGGCTTGTGCAGGGCAGCCACCTATGTGAAGTTGCAATAGGTATATTGCCGCGAACCATATACGGGTTTGTTTATTTATTGTTTGTTCTTAATGCCCGGCCGCGCCCGGATCTGTTATCTGTGTCCCATGCGAAGCGCGTGTTTCATTCTTTATTTTTATGCCGCACGGGCTATCTCATTCAGATAAGCAGAGTGTTTCGCCCAAACGCCGCTAGCCCAGAATAATCTTCTGTGATTTACAATATTCTGGATGTGAATCGACGGTTCCAGAAACTCTCGCGCCGAAAGATAAAAGCCTGCACAGCAGACGCCGCGGTATTCGATTCTGCGACGTTCGCCGACGCACGTCACTTTGTTGACCGCTATTTCGCCGCCTCTGTATTCTTTTGAGTTGTTAGGGGAGCACAAGTTCGCTCCAATAAACTTGTTTCTTTTCCAAAACAACTGCGCCGTCCCTGGCTTCGTGACAATATGAACAAGAAAGCCGACAGGATTTTCAGCTGCTTGATACTGCCATTAACATTCCAAATATTTTTCCGCTGGCTTTTGTAATTACGAGAAAAAGCTATAGCAGTTCGAAGAGACTCTATAGATGGTACCCCGAGATGATGATGATGATTATTAGAGGCCCTCCCTTTGTATCGGGACGTCGGTTGCCTCCAACCGGTTGCCTGTGTTCTACTTGTTTGCCCTCCCCTTCCCTAACTTAATGGGTTATCACCCCCCTAGTTTTAAACTCCCATCGCTTCCCCACCTTCCTGCCCTTGCACTCCTGTTTACCTCCCCCCTTCTGATTCTATTTCGGTATATTACTCATCCTACGTCCCACTCTCTTCCCTACTTCTCTTCCACCACCATTCCAGCCGCCTCTTCGTCGCCTCTATGGCCCTGAAGTTGAGGCTCCCCCTGCCCCCATACCCCAAAGCCTCCGTCAACGTCGCTTCCCCATCGCCCTGTCGCGGTCGTATCTCTGTGCCGTCTATGACATGGTATGAGATGGTACCCGATTATAGCGACATCTATCGGCAAGTGGCAGAACAGAAGGGGAAGCACTTGCCCAGTGGGTGAGCAATCTGTGGTCCATACTTCTGGCCATGCCAAACATGGCAGCTGAGATTCAGCTGATCTGTGTCGACATCATTTATGTCTTGCAACAGGTAGGCTGTAGGACGCTGCGCGATACAGTAGTTAGCGTCGAGGTAAAGCTTTTGAGCTCGGTGGGACGGCCTCATGCGGGCGCCGCCATGTCGTAGCCAGTGCATTCCGGTGCTAAGGCGACACGCGTGGTTGCCGGCATGCGCGCCACGCCAGTGAATACAACCTATATGTCGCTTTCACACTCCTAAGTGCTTTCACAGAACAGATATTGTTGAGGTAAAATATTTGATCGAAATCTAAGCGGGAACGCATCTTATCGTCGGTGTAGAACAAAACCACGTAGAACAAAAGTTTTTACGTCCATCAAGATTACATTTGCCCGCTCTCACCTGAGTGACCTTTTTAGAGCAACGCTGACCAAGCCCAAGCAGTCCCTTTAGGACATTTAAGATTTGTTACGTCGCAAACCACAGTGAGGTAAAACGTACCAGGGGGCGACATTCGTTATTAGGCATTTAGTCGGTCGCGGCTATGAGTGGTAAATTTGTGTTCACGAGCTGCGTAATCTACCTATATAGGGCAACTTTTTTTAACATCTATTTACACTCATTTTCATTTCCCCAGAGCTAAAGCAGTTCTTTTAGAGGTACTTAGCGCGCCTGTGGGAACGAGCACCACACTATCAACTCTTGAACGAAGCTGCATCAACTCGTCCATTGACTTTTCGACTTAGAATCGTCGGATATTATGATTTATTTTGTTAAAAATTTATTCAAATGTAAGCTAGTTCGCTAAGTACCTGCGGACTGTTGCCCGCGAATTTCCGGCGTCAGGGGTAGCGAAATTTTATTTACGCGTTTTGCGCAATGGCGACGAAGGTGGCTTCCTACGACGCGAAACGAGGCGACCTCTTCGCAAACGAAAGTTTGCGCCAAAGCTTTAACGATATGTGCCACAACTTTCCAGCCAATCGCAGAGCATTTCTTTTAGGCATTGCACATACGGCAGTTCCTTGGGAGAGCAAATGCGAAGCCCATCGTTTTTGGTACATTTCGTTCAATTTCTCAACCCCAGCCGTGATTTTGATAGAGTGAGATGTCAAAACCGATGCGCCTTTGAACAGGCACTATTAAGCATCGTGAAACGCTGAACCTCCACACGCACGCGCACCTACCTCGTCAGCGGGAAGCCCGTCATTAAACTCTGAGCTAATCCCGAACACCACCTTGTGGATTCCGCGAAATATCCCCGAGTCGAGGATAACCCCCACGTGCGATTAAGTTTCTTTTAATGTAGGTTACGAACCACAATGGCGTTAGGACTAGCCTTTGGCTGTACGTCCACATAGTCTTTCGTACATTCTGTGAGGGAAGTTCTGCCCAATAAATTCAAATTGATATAAACTTTTACCGAACAATTATTCCGGGTTGACCCACCCCGTGCAGCGCCTCGCACGCCACGAGGTTTCTTCGACACCGTTTTCTTTTAAAGACGATAGTCTTTCTTGGGCTACTTAAACCCAGAAATTTGGTCTGTCTGTATGTCTGTTTGTCTGTCTGTGACTCGATTCAGCCACCCGGCGAAAGTGAAACGAAGTCTGCGCAATATTCTTAAATACTCACAGCCATATCTAAACGTCTAAGCCCGGTTTGTATGTTCATACTTGTCCACATTGTTGAACAAGAACAAGGCATTACGCAAATATCAGAAAGAAAAGTAATACACAAGGGATGTTTACAGTGCTATACTTTATAAAAACTCGTCGATTCTTGATTTTTGCGAAATGAAATACAACATCCACTGCATAAAAACAATTCAAACTGTCGCTTGCTGTCTCCCGGGCCACTGTAGCTTCTGGCGGCGTTTTAAGAAATATAGCGGCAACAGTTACGAAAGGTTCCACTATGTAGGTTCCACGTTGTGCTTGGAACGCACGTAGACTAGGACAAGGCAGTACTATAAAGAACATTGAAGTACGGCGCCTCGATTCACGCGCGTCTTCGCCGTACGGCAGCGTTAGCATCGAGACACCCGGCCTGGAGCAGTGGAACGCGGTAAATTTAAAATGATTTAAGCAAACCTTTGGCGTGTTTACCTTGGGAGGAGCGCGACGGAAGAGGAGCAGCATGAGAGGTGAGCGGGAAAGCGAAGGGAGGCATTTACTTGGCAAATGTCGACAAAGACTATCGTCTTTTGTCGACTATTTGCAACGAAAGCAGCAGATACGCGGCCAATTTTTTTTTTGCTCTTCCCTTTCTTCTCTACAGAAAATATAAAAAAAAATCTCCAATTATTTGACCGGCCCTGCCTTTACCCGTGTGCAACGATCGGCGCCTCCTCGTACGCGCGTTTAGTCACGCCTATAGAAATGCCATTAGCCAGCAGACCTTTAAGTTACAGTAAGCACACCTCATTCACGATATAGCGGATGCCTCCCTAGCTGTTCTCCAACTTCTTTATTTGTGGTCTGGCCACATCTTGGCGAGTTCTCAATACCGGTTGTATATAAGTACCTATAGGTCACTTATATACGGTCTTTGTATACTGTTTTTGTAATAACAACTGTCTTTGTGTAGAAAGACCGTCGGTTTTATGGAGGTGCTGGATTTCGCGGATCTTGCCTTTGCGGCCAAGCAGTTTTTCGGACTTGTGAGCTACAAGTCGGGCAATTTTTCGCTCTTTTCGATCCTGTCTGTCGATCCAGGGACGCTATCCACGCGCTTCTGCTACCACGTGGCTTCTTTATTAATTCAACGTACCGATTCCAATGTCGCCGCCCGAAGCCACGACGGCGATAACCACTAAACAGCGGCAAACATGGGATGACTCCGTTTACAAGCGTCTCACTTGTACGGAGTAAAGTGTCATGTGCCTGGCACGGCGCTCCGGCGCTCTAATCTGTGCTGTGCATGCAAATGAATGGTCACCACGTTGAGAAATGGGCTTGCGAGCGGCCGTAGTGAAGGCAACAAGTATCGGAGGGGGTTTTCACAAAAGTCCGTGGGAGATCATTTATTATGCACCAAAATCGTTGACGATCGGTGTTAAAAGGGCGAGTGGAACATGGGCGATGGAAAAGCGTGGGTTTGATATAGGGGCCATACCCATATTCTTTGCATGGGTGTGGGTGCGCAAGTCCATGTGAATCAGGCCACTAATAAAAAATGTTGCAATGAATACCAGCAAATCCCAGGACTTTAATGACTGTGTTCTTTTCCCATATCAAACAGTGGAAAGAGAAAGCAATAACGCACTTCAGATTATTTGCACAATGTTTGCAACCTCGGCTCTGTTGAAGCTTGGAGCAGTCAGTTTCCCGCAGGGAGATACCCGAGTCACCGTATATGATTAACTACTTCTTTTCGTCGTCGTAGCCCCACTAACCCAAGATAATCAAATATTTCTTTTTCGTGGTCACAGCACGAGTTAGCTTGTATTGCTTGTGAGCACTTCAGCAAGGACCGTGACTGAGTACAGACCTTCGTGATATGGAGAGGGATTTCTGTCGTTTTCAGTACCGGGGGAATGCGAACCACGTGCCCATTCGATCCTAGCTGCACTCTTAGGCAAAAAGGGCTAAAACAGGGACTAAAATACAGCTGTTAGTCTTCGCGGGCAGCAGTTCATCTTCAATGGGAGTATCTGTAGCAGAGTGTGTGCCGTTTGCACAAATGCGGACTAACTGTTCATCCCCGCCTATTTATAAGGAGTAACGGGAAGACGAAACGCATGCATTTAGTCTCTTGGCTGCGTCGTTAATCCCCAATGGCGTCGTCGTTCCCATTTCGAGCATATGTATGTGGACAGTTTCAGATTTCCAAAACACAAGTCACTGCAGTCAGTGGGTCCTTTACATGGTGCCACTGGAAAAAATCTCTATGTTAATTATAAAAAAGCGCCTAGTGTCAATCGAACGGCGGGTAATGGCAAGAAGCGGCGATGCGTGATCGACAGACGCTTCTCGGCGAGGTTCTGTTGGTACGCTGTGTTGCATCCGATTCGGGCGAGGTAATAACGGCCAATGAAAGATTTCAAGCCCGTCAACAATAACACAAATATTAGTGACAATAGCAAACGTTGATCCCGAAGCGTAATTAATATGTATGTTTCACAGACGAGAAAAAATGCATTAGTTGCTGATGACAACTGCAAAATAAAATTGTTCGCTACAGGTAAGCGCCTTGAAGTTATCTTTTACACTCGGTACCTAATTGCCTTGTGCACCAAAGCTATGACAATGCTGCAACTGCTGTAAAACCCAGTTGCATCTCCCAGTCCCGATCGTCTAGCGACGCTAACTTGAAGAATTAAGGCTAAGCGCCACCAAAGTTGATTTCCGATGCAGGAAAATATGGCCTCGTTTCCTATCGAACACTAAGTATACACTTAGTTTGCGCTAATTTGTGCGGAAACAAATCAGTCGTCCCATCACCCTGCCATCTATCTCAACAGGTGACGAGTTGATTGCTCTTTACGAGAAAAAAAACTGATTGTGAGGCTGTCCTTATAATCGAAATGAGCCATGGTCCCCCAAGTTAGCAAAGCGCTAAGCGCAAAGTGCAAATCGCGGTGACGGTCGCTTGCACGGATGGGAAATTCCGGGACCAGTTGCAATGAAACCATCACCTGGCACAGCACTACACGCTCTACACTTCAAAAGTATCGGCCCGTCAATCCGTCCATCGCATGCGGATGGTCTGTGAGGTTGCAGAGTCAGCTACTTACCCCTTAGCTGTCCTACAACTGGACCTTAGAAAGGCCTTCGACCAGGTAGACCACACCTTTCTTTTCATGCTCCTTAGTCAATGTGGGATAGGAGATGCAATGGTAGATTGGATTAAGACCTGCTACACAGAAATGACTACCAGCATCATCATGAATGGGGAATCGGGGCCGCCAATCAACCAGCGGCGTGGTGTAGTGGTAGCGCGTCGGTTTCCTTGCGTAAATATGTGGGTGTCAGTGGTTCGGTCCCTGCTGGTGGGCGGCTATTTTTTTTTTTTTCTGCGACTCTCGGCAGTTCGTCCTTGGGGAGTATCGGAACGGACCAACCGGGTGGCGGACTAACCGTTCGTCCCCTCACATTTCGTCCCCAAAGGGACTAATTATTGTAGCAAAGGCCGTGAGTTCCCCAAAGGACGAACTTTTAGTCCTTTTTGCCTAAGAGTGTGGCTTCAAAGAAACGATGCCTGAGCGTTTTCTTTGGTCCTACGAGGACGAGACGAGATAAATTTGTAATGATTCTGGAATAGTCGGTTACGTTTCTCTGCGTAACATTTCATTTTTGCCGTCTTTCTTCCCCCACTAAGCATCCGCGGAGGTTCGGCAGAACATTTTCATGGCTGTTTGATCCTGATCGTTTGTAGTGTCCTGAGAAAATGGCTTCCTATCGGCTAATTGTGCCATTCCTCTTCTTCGAAGACAGCCTCTCTTTGCTGACATTTTGTAGGGACTGCTGAATGACTGCTGACACAAAGCGAACATTTAAGATTCGCTGAGAAAACATGCGCGGTACATGAGAGAAAATATGCGATAAAACATTGTGCACGTTGCTTTTCGTGTGTGCCATTTGCGTGTTTCCCACGAACAAATTTCATTCATGTGCGCTCGCCTTTTCTTTTGCTTTTTTGAATTGGCAACGCTCCGCACATTATTCAAAGTTTCCAAGCACTTTCACTCAACTTTTAAGCGGAAATTGGATATGCAGAGTTGTTGCGGGATTTCGCCCGAACATAGCCCTGAATGTAGCTGCTTTGATTCGGTGAACACTACCGTGGAACACGCCTTTATTTGCTATACTGGATGTAATTTGCCACGCATAAGCCTGTGCGTAGTTTGGACCTCCTGTACAAACACTTCCTAATTAGATTAAAAGAACACTAGGTATTTGGTACTGCTCAAGGAAGCCGAAGCGGTCTTTCAGAATTCATTTGGTTTTGTAAGGATGGGAGTTCCCAGATTTCCTATATATTTTCAAGATGTGAGTACTGTTCTCTTTCATGAGATCTCTGCATCGTAGTTGTACAGTTATAAAAAGTAATGCTTCGGTGGTCAAGTTATGCTTCGCGTAAAAGTTCGTAGCTCGTAAAATTTTTGCTTTCTGCATTTTTGTAAACTTCCTAATCAAGTTTCTTTCGTTTAAGAGTGTCATCTTCTGGGTTGTCTTCATGTTTGAATTGTTGTGTTTTGTTCGGGCTTGTGGTGGTGTTCGGGATCGTTTGCGTAATTCGTGGGGATGATTGTTAACGCATTGAAGGATTACATTGTTCTTTTGTCGAAGTGCTTCATATGAAAATGCATACTCTGTTGGAGCCAATCTTAACAGCTTTTATCGTTCTTTCAGTTAATCAATAACAACAAAACGTATGTGATGAATCTTCACAATGGTATGAGGAGAAGGGTATATTGGTTTATATCTTTTGTGCAAATAATATACGCTTAGTCGTATTCTTCTTTGACATTCTTTATGATGCTACTGAAGCCATTGGAAACCTTCTTGCGGCAAAAGTTTAAGGATCCTACTTCGAAGTACGACGCTTGTACAAATGAAGTCTAGAATCAGTTAACGTGCTTTCATAAAATCTTTGTTATTTATTTATTTATTTCAGCATACTGCAACCCCTCTTGGGGCTATAGCAGGAGTCGGATACATGCACAACACAGTACACATTGAAAAAGTAGAAGGCAGTTGACAAAAAAAGTTAAACAAGGTAATATTACCCCCCGGCATTTGAAAAGCAACATAGCAGGAAGTGCGCATTACTAACGCTAAAGTAAAGATTTACAATAAGTTTATCTAGTATGCGTAATAGGTACAAGTACACACACAAAGATACACTCGTACAAAGACAACAAAAAAACCATTGTGGTACATTTCAATGGTTAACGTTTGAATTCTAGTAAGAAATCCGCACGTGGCCAGGCAACGAATTCCAATGCTCGATTGTTCGCGGAAAGAAGCTACATTTAAACCTCAGTATATTTATCGCAAAAGAAGCTGTATTTAAACCTGAGTATATTTATCGTGAGCTTTTTCGAATTAAAAATAAGAGCAGACCAACTGGCGGGTCAGGAAAAAGTTTAGTTGGTCCGGCGCGTGGTCCCCAAAGAGCCTTTTTTCTCTCTTTGGCGAGAGACCCCATCAAATACGGCTGAGGATAAAGAAGAGCCAACTCCTACCAAGCAGGATAAAAAAAGAAGTTCCTCTGAATACAGTCAACATAACATTATTTTGTGTGCTTGGACACCATGCGGCATTGAAACGAGCAGTAAAGACAGTTACTACATTCTGCATTACCATTTATATTAAAGGATTACCCAAACGCAATAGGCCCGTGCTTCTCTGTTTCATTTTGGAGTAGAAAATACGCGTTAGTGCGGCAGACAGCTTACTCAAATTATGGGAACATCTCCGCTCCCACATTGGCCAGTGCGCCAGTTGTCTCCACTTGTATGTGTGAGTGAAACAGAAGGAAGAGATTTTGAGTTCCTTTGGTGAATTCATGCCGCTGCTCCTTTCTCCAGTTTCCGCAGATACGGTCTTCCGGGTAGTTTCAGCGGCTGCCTTTTGTTTTGTTTTTTTGTTTTTTTAATGCTTCACATACCCAGTAGATGTCGAAATAATAATCCCTTATTCTGAAGCAAGATTTACTCGCTCAATAACAAATTAGTTTACCTTGTCTGCGTCTATATTCTTAGATACTTCTTTTTCGGTGTCATTTACGTCAAGTTGCCCTCAATCAAGTTCCCTCCCTTTCTTTCCAGTGGCGAAAGCCATTATTAGATGCGGAACGCGACCGTCGAAGCCGTTATTGCTGCATTTGTCGCTTTGGAGGAGCAGGGCGCCTGCTACCCCGCAGCAACAGGCCGTTGGCCACCCGCTACACCAGAGACCGAAAAGGAAAGCCCCAATCATGCTCCCTATCCTCACATGTGCGAAGACGAGGCGGCCTTTTCAAAAAATAAAGCCGTTCCACTCAACATGAATCGGAAGAAGCAGAGCAGTGGTTCTTCATAATGGGGTGTAGCGCCGTTATCCTCTAACTGCAACCACCCAATGCAATTCAAAGTTCCCGCCTCCGCAGTGCTCGCGCGCCCCCTGCCTGAAAAAGCGCCAGCGGGAGTTCTGTTCTTTCTGTGCTTGCTTTTCCTCCCGCACGTGCCGGCGTTGCACTGCCGCTATTTTTTTTCGCTTACTATCGTAAACACCAACCTATCGAGCGTTCCGAACTAAGTGAACGCGGGTGCTGCCGGTTAGTTTCAGAAATGTTGCCTCCAATGTGCGTGCAGTTTTCTTTGCGCTAAAGAACGGGGAGATGTGTGACAAGCGCCACCGGTTCACGAGTTTCGAACGGTTATGACTATTTAAACCACTTGGTTTTCGAAGCCTCCGCGGGACGCCCTACGGCGGGTACGCCGGGCTTTACTTGGGTCCGTTATCTCGCTGTGCCGCCTGATTCCGGCAGTCGCTTGGAGCTACGACGACAAAGCGAGCCTCTAAAGTGCTTTGCACTTAAAAACTTGGTGGCATCGGGATGGCAAATAAGCGCAAGTGACTGCGGCGAACTGACGGCGTTGGGATAACAAAATACCGCGCAACCCGCAGCGCGCTTTGTAAGTGTTCGCGTAGCAAACCGTCGTTTTTTGCAAAACGCCACAGGAAAACAACGCGAGTCTTCCCTTACGGATGGTTATGGATGTGGTTCTGCGTTATAACTACACACGTCTTTTGGGACTGTGTTACTAGCAATGGTTTCTGTAAAAAGATGGTAAAATTCACGCGAAATAACTCTTTTTTGCCTTTTCGGTGGGTCTACTGAGCTTGCTGTAATAAGGACATGCGACAGCCGCACAGTAAGCCATTACATCTCTCCCATGCGGCAACCGGTGATATTTCCATACATGATGCCCAGGTAAACTGATACGGTAAAAGCTTAGTATACCTTTACCTCGGTTTTCAATATCTAACCGCTACTGCTGTTCATCCCTAAAAGCCTGGTTCAAAGCCGCTTATGCAGTTTCCTTCATTTAAAAAAACTTATATAGAGACCATGGTAATTCGGCCTTTTGTGAAGGACCTTGCAGTGAGAAACCTGAGCCATTCGATCCCGACTGCGGTGCCTCTAAGCAACCCAATATTCGCGACATCCCCATAGCAAAGCAAGCAAGCTAACGCAAGGCAGTTCAATTTGACCGCGGTTGCATCTCTTTTTATGTCTTTTCTTAAATTTAACATGAATTCACCCACAAATAAGTGATGCTTTCATTCGCCGACTATCCCCAGTCGAAGTGCTCTCGGAACATTCCAAAGCTAAATTTAGTTGGGGCTTTGTCAACATGTTTTGCGGTATGTATGAATGACCGCTTTCCCCCCTCAAGTAGAAAATAATAGCGAAGATACGCCGTTACATACATCGCACTGATGTTTTGCTAAGCCATAGCGCTATAAAATTTCCCAGCTGTTTACGGGCCCAGAACTGACTAATGCCCAGGCTCTGTGCAAGTATTTGTGCTCTTTATTTGGGGGAGGTTTCTGACATGGAGTATCGCTTACGTGCCTCTGTAGAAGCTTTCGGAAACAAAAACACAAACATTTAGGTGTGCTTCTGCTGCAAACATCACGTGACACTTGTAAAAAACTACTGTTCTCAAAAATGCAAAATGCGCTTACTTGTCCTTAGTTCGTTCTGTTTTACTTATTTGTCCTTAGTTGTCCATTTACTTGTCTTTAGTTCGTTCTGAGTGAGATCCTCAAGGTAATGCGCCCCGAACTGCAGACATTGGTTGGTATTTAGCTATAGGAATTTTAACGTAAGACATACTCTTCGTTGCGCACATCGGTTTAAACTTCGCGCAATTTCCGCAGTGTTAACTTCGGCCAATGGCGTCCTTCGTGATGTGGCATTCTTACTTCAAGTGGAAGTTGGCAGCAACCTCGAATTTTCTGTTTATCTTTTTTTGCTCTAGACTTTCAACAAGGGAAGCCCGCACTAAGCACACGACGGACACGGTAGTACCCCACCACACGCAAATGTAGCCCCAAGGTTACTTTGCTAAAGCATACTCGTCTTCCTCTTCACAGTGAAATTGAAGCACACAAAGAAATTTTTCTCTATTCCGAGTTTATCTGTTATGTTTCTCCGAAGAACGAATTTATTTTTTAGCTGAATTTGTTTCATTATTTATGCAGCTGTGCATAACGCCATTTCTAATGAACGATAGCCAAACGTTCAACATTTATGGTGAAGCCCACAACATGAGCAAAACATTCAGGGAAACTTGCACTCAGGCACAAGGCTTGAAAGGCGACGCTGTTGTAGATTATCATTGACGGACAGAAAGTTGAGTTTTACTATCGTTGTGGTGTCGTGGTTGGCGTCGGAGGCATGGCATTTCAATGAACTTGTTTTGAGCAAGTCCAGAGGGAGCTTGTCGTTTCGGTTCACGTTTTCGTGGGTGCCTCTGCAAGCGCGACTTATCGTCTCCAGTGGATGCTTTGCTCGCCGAGCCTCTCAAAGCCTGGCCTCTTCCTCGGCCATGCGAACTATCGGCGTCCGGGCAATCTGGAGTCCATGATCACCTTCAGCAGCTTCGATATTCAAGTTGTGGCTCTTCTACGGTACACAGCGCATGCGCACGACGACACGAGGACGAATGAACGAAGGGCGTACGCTATGACGTGTCTTGCTCGTTCCGAGTAAGTGTTGCCTTGATACTGCAAACGCTGGAGTTTTTTTTTTTTTTTTTTTTTTTTTTTTGGCCAATGTTGGCCAATCCCCCCTAGTGGGTATGCTTGGCTTGACGAAGAAGCGCTCGAGGCACGCGGCGAACGCTGGAGTTTCTCTTTTCGTTCCAATACTGGCTAGTCTTCCTAAACAGCTATGCTTAGCTTTACGAACGTGTGAGGCGCGCGTGCCCAAGCGCTTGGCCTTTTCTTCGTATTTTTATCTGTGGACGCCATATACAAACGATTTGCTCAACAGCTTCGCTGTTAAAAGGGCACCTGCTTAGTTTCCTTTATAATCCTGTTCAAGCGGAATATTTTCGGTATACCAGCTCACAACCCGGTTGGTTCCGCATCAAGCGCCTCGTTTGTTGTCAAGTAGAAGTTAACACGTTTTTGCTTATCAGTTACTTTCGACATCAGCAGTTCCAGCAGCTTTTCTGTGCTAAACGAATGTTCAGTTAAAGCGATCTAGTAGTTACTCGGTATGTCCATTCCCGCTCGAGCGTTTCATTGTCATAACTGGAATCTTAAAATCCAACGTACGCTGGCAAGCTATCTTCGACGTCGTCGTCATCACCACCATCATTATCATTATCATTTTTATGTCTTCCAAAGAACGAAATCCTCTGTTATAGACTTACAGGCGCTCCTATGCTTCGCTATCCGAATAGATTCCTTGTCCCTGAATATTATTCTTTCCCAATTATACCCACTATGTCACTAACCATGTACCACGACGACTGGCCATCCTGTCAAACCCCCAACACCACGTACCACGTAGTATGAGTCTGCCCCTCCCAATCAAACCCCATCCTTCTATGGAGCATTGGGAGTCCAATCTGACCGGATGCCTGCCAGAAACGCCGGTTAGGCTTGTGCATGGCCACTGTGATCAGCTGCCAGCGCGGAGGCCATGGCTTGTGTTTCGAGCAAGAGCGGAGGTCACGGCTCGCGGCTTTCCGCACAAGGAAAGCTACCCACAACATCGTCTTCCGCTCCAATAAGCGCTTATCAACAACAACAACCACAACGACAACAACAACAACAACAGCAGCAACAGCAGCAGCAGCAGCAGCAACAACAACAATCACTGCATCGGGTTGATTGCCTTCCCCTATTTCCAGCCCCGCCTCTCGGCAGCCACTCTATTAACCAGATGGTTCACTCTTCATTAGTTCTCTGTATTAAAGGCCCAGCACAAGCCCACTTCCCTCGATTTGATCCGTGATGTCTCTCACCGTGTTTGTTCCCTTATCCCAGATGAGATTTTCCTGTCCCTACGTGTTACTTGGTTTTGTAAGTTGTATACTTAAAACGCAATCCTAGTTCTACTCTGATCGATCAGTTGTACTTTATTTTACTTTTACTCTTATGTACTGTAATGTACTTTATTGTACCTTTCCCTTATTGTTCTTTATGGTCTGGTGCTCTACATGTTGCTTGTATTTTTATTACTCAAACATTAGATTTTTCAGCTTGTCAATGGCCTTTTGTAGCCTTTAGTTACAGCTTACCTCCTCGTACTTCTGAGGGAATAAAATCTTTGCACCTTTTAATCCTTTTTTCCATGGCTCGTTGAGCGGAGCTAAGTTTCCCTACGACGGCAGTTTATTAAGGTGCCAAGTTTTTGTTCCCAAAGTTATCACAGGAAGTACGCTTACTTGCAAATCGTTTTTTTTTTTTTTCAACTGTAGCGCTCGTAGTCTTGCTCTGAGACATCTCGTAGTCATGAAGTGTGAAGCTCAAGTTTTTGTGAAGCTCAAGCAGTGAGATCTGCGGCGGAGGTCACCAGCTGGGGAGGACGAGGGCTCAGCGCTCACTGGCTAACAGGTGAGAGAGGAGGTTATAATGCGGAGTAAGTGAGGGTGACTCCTGGAGAAGGCGGGGATAATTGTTGGTAGGAAGGAGGAAAAACTTAAAAAAAGAACAGGAGGAAAAGAAATGTTCTCGAACAACAAGGACACTTTTAGTATTGGGAGGTTCCTTGAGGAACACCTGTAATTATAAACCCATTATAACTAGTTCCGCTACATTGTGGTGCTGTTTTAGGAAGTTTACCCACGCCGACTGTTATGTTTTCGGGCGGTGAATAGCCAAGGCGGAAAGGGGCGGTTGATCAGACAGATCGGCTCATGAAAGTTTCCCGCTCGCAACGTTATGTGCTTGCAGAATGCATCCCAGTTCGTACTAATTCTATACCTTATTTCTTTCTTATGGTCTTGCTCAGCCTTGAGAAATGAACCAAAACAGCCATACTCATTGAGGTCTTCAAGTATATAATTTCGGCTGAAAGAGAGGCTTTCGACCCGCCGCGGTGGCTCAGTGGCTATGGCGTTGTGCTGCTGAGCCCAAGGACGCGGGTTCCATTCCTAATCGCGGCGGCCGCTTTTCTGGTGGAGGCGAAAAGCGAAAACGGCGCACGTTAAGAATCCCCAGGCGATCAAATTTATTCCGGAGCCCTCCACTGTGGCGCGCCACATCGCCTGTGTAGCGTTGGCGCGTTAAACCCCCCACACAAAAAAGGAGGCTTTCTGCATGTCTGTTTCAACCCTATTTTCTACATTGATGTTTATTTTTAACCATGACATTAAGCTTTCTTAGTACAGCGACGGCACCAGTATTTGCAGGTCTTCTTGGGACTCGCAGAACAAGACTATGCCATGGTCTCATCCCAAATGCCCAAAATATTCTCCCTTTTATAACATCCTTGACTGCTCTCATTCAACATTTTTGAATACCCCCCCCCCCCCCCCCCCGAGACAGGCTGCAAATAATTGTCTGACGTTCTCACTAATAGCGACCTTTTACTACTCTTTTTGTGAAGGATCACTGCGCCTGTACACGCTTTGTACAGGCTTCCAAAAACGCATTTGTAAGTCTCTTCTACTCGCTTACCAAACGATTTATGCATGCAAACGAAACAAAGACTAGCTTTTATGACGTAGCCTTAAAAATCTCACAACTGAAATTTTCAAAGTTTGGGAGTTTAACGCGGCAAAGATACGCCTGTTTTATGGAGAGCGCCGTTTAGGGTTCCGGAATCATTTTGGCCACGTAAATGTCTTTAACGTGCGGCGGAATGCGACACACGGGCGTTTTCGCTTTTCACCTACACCGGAAAAATAGCCATCGCAGCCGGGATATAACTGGCATCCTTAAATCGACCCTGCAACACTTTCAATAAGCGCTTTCACTCTTTCCTTCGCGACTAAAAGCACTCCGAAACCAGCACGGAGTGGCACGGCGTGATTAGCTCATCGCACCAGATGCGCCTTTCATCTCTTCTTTGCTTTTGTGGCTTTTTATAAGTTGCTATCGAAAAGCGTTCATAGCTGAAACTGAAGGAAAACCGGCCAACAGCTGCTACATGGCCTTAATGACGTGATTCAAGCCGTCAAAGAACGTCAAGACCGGGAAAGAGAGAAAAATCTTCCGAGCGAGTTTCCAGGTTATCTGATGGGCATGGAGCAATAATTTCTGGCTGAGGTACTTTGCGCCCCCTAATCTAAGTACTGGGTTTGTTGCGTGACTACGTTCTGCAAGCATTTAAGATTTCAAAAAAAGTTGAAAAAGTGTTGCAGGATCCCTTTAAGTGCATAGAGTTTCTTAGTAAGTATACTAGAGAGGAAACTGCGCCTCGTAAGCCATGTCGTCGTGGGGGTTCATGGGAAGGCCCCCCTTTTTGGCTTGAGCTTGGCATGAAAATTGGATTCTTAAGCGGTTTTTGGGATTTGCTTTCTTCACTATGCATTGACACGTTTATGAGCTACAAGGAAGCCGAAATCCTCCCGTTTCTGTGGTAGCCGTGTTCAGTGAAACAGCAGGCAATGCGTGATCGCACCTGGCGTTGCTCATTCCGCAGTCGAAGGTCGTATGACTGAGCGGGTAACATGCCGCCGCGAAATTTGTAGCCGACGAAAAAGAAACAAAACGCACTTACACGCAGACAAGATACGGCAGATACGGGCGCTTGTATTGCTCCTATCTTGTCGTCGTCCACGACTGTTTAACGCCACGTTTTCTTTTTTCTTATTAAACTAGCTGGCGGTCGGTGCACCGGTTCACCACGAAGGCAACGTTTTCATAGGCACGCTCAAAAAACTTTCGAAGCTGTGCAAACAACTTATTATTTGAAATAATGGTAAAATTAATAAAATCACAGTCTCTAATGAGTTGCCCCCCAAATATTACCATTGTTCGTTACTACAACCTTCGCCTGCGGAATAGCAGGCACAACCGTTCCGGCAAAAATACGCTTTACTTCCTTTTTCCTTAGTTTTAAAACAGCCTGTTTTTATTTTCCACTTACATAATTGCCCACTATTCCTCGCGTTTTCGTGGCACTTTGTTTATATTTGCGGTCGCTAAAACGTTTCAATCCAAGCCAATGATGAAACTAAGGCGAGCGCGATGTATATTGGCGGTCCATGACGACACAGACGACCTTGATGTGAGCCGCTTAGACGCTAGCGCCAGATTCCTCTCTAGTGTATACTGTGCAGCAGCGCAAGGTTTAGTCACTGCACCACCGAGGTGGGTACCTGAGAAACCTAATGGTATACAGGCCCCATGTAATAAAAAGTAAAAAAAAAAAAAAACGCTCTTTTAGCGCACCATACACACTTTTATGGTTACCTTACCCGAAGAGCTACAGCATGATCTGAAACGTCCGTATCGGGAAACTGTAAACTTCAGGTGGCTTGCACCAAACTTAACGTGGCGTTATCGCAATACGATTCTAGGAAACTTAAATGCATGCTGTCATTGCAGTCCACCTGCTAATATGCAATGTCACTAAAACGGAGTTGGGGAAGGGGGGGGGGGGCAGGGGGATAACGATGTAGCTGGATGAAAAAGGCATTCGAGCTCTCTCACGCGCGTTCATGTCTCCTCCTGTAAATACACCACGAGTTCTCTTGAGACACGCTGGAATGGCGGCAAACCAAACTAGCATATTTCCGCCGCGTTTCTTCGAATCAAATAACGTACGACGAAGGAGGTATGTTCAAGCAGTTCGGATTCTTTGCCTAACACGATGTGGCAATTTTCGCTAAACAGTGGACCAGCGAAGTAATAATGAAATGCGCCGTGACAGTAATAATCAAATGCGCATTTCCTGGGTATAATGTACTCTTTTGAGGATACTACATCATCGCGTCTACGCCGCATCCCGAAGTTGTATGCTATGCTAATCTCTGTAGGTTTCCTTCGAGTTGTCTGAGTGCACGGCGTTAAAAATTATTCAGAGTCGCGTGAACAATTATAGTTGCCGTTCTCCTTAAACAACCATCCTGCCGTAAAAAGCAATATCCTAACCAAAGAATGGCTATCGCATGCTTCTCCTGTGATATTTTATGTGAGAACGGCTTTGTGAGTCCGGGCCCAGATTCTTTCGCATGTAAGAACTTGCAACCCATGCAAATCATGCAGCGCTGTCGCTACATCTTAGCAATGCGTGTACCTTACCGCAACTGGTAAGCCAGAAGGGCTGCCAACTGGGCCGACCGAGAGTTTTGCTAAAAACAAATCAGTGATCAACATAAGGAGAAATGAGCAGGGTACGCTTACATATGCGTAAATGTACCAGGAAATGGAGGAGCAATGCAGACGACCCCCTTTATATATACTGTATAGGAAAGAGAATTGGAGAGAGAGAGAGAGAGAGAGAGAGAGTTTAGAGAAGAGAGGAGGAGTTCCCTAGCGGGAGATCCATCAAGTGAGCAGAGAGCCTTCGCTCTGGATGCCAGGAGCTGCTGGACGTCCAGATGGTCGCTGGTCACCAGGTTCTCCCACAGCTCAGGGGTGGGAAGAGGGGATCGGAGAGGTGGAAGTTTGGGATTGCACACACACTGTATTATAATATGAGCTAGAGTTCCGGGTTGTGAACAAAACTGGCATACAGCAGAGTATTGAGTTGGAAACATACGATGCAGGCGAACTCCTATCTAAACATTATGGTTTTGAATTCCCCTTTGAGAACAGTTGGTTTGCCCATTTTCTTTTTTTAATGAGTAGCATTCTTTGCAGAGTACCGCTACAGACAGGACCATGCAACGCCCTGCAGTTCCACAAAAACGCAGATTTTGCGGAAGTAACAACTTTAATCGTTATAATAACCTAAATAGAGATAATTTGTCCGACAGAATTCTGAAAAACCAAAAAAGTTAAAAAAAAATCCCCTCGCACTTCCCCGAGGGGGAGAGTGTGTAAGTGCGAATGCACGGTTGTTGATTGCGCGATTACGGTGGATATCGTGATCTTGGAGTGGAGAGGAGGCGCCCAACACCCGCAGTCACCGAGCGGAGAGAGGGGGAGGAGAGTAGCGCCCGCCGTTACGGCGAGGGCTACACGAGCGCCCTCACGCGTCGGAATGCGGAGCGCCCGCTACGCGAGCGAGAGCTCTCCCGCCCGAAGTGGAGAGGAGGCGCCCAACACCCGCAGTCACTGAGCGGAGAGAGGAGGAGGAGAGTAGCGCGCGCCCATCTCCCCCCGTTGCTAGGGAAGACGAGAGGAAGACGGGAGCGCGCGCACCCGCAGCTGTTGCTATGCGGACGACGGCGGCGGACGATTCAGGCTCGCTTAAGAAGTGCATTCGCACTTAAAATGGCAAATTGAAATTGTCAAAAAATGGTATTACAAAAACTAAAATCTGCATCTTATACATCTTCCCCCAAAACAGAAGAGAAAGGAAACAAAAAAGTCCGCAAAATAACGTTGGAAATACGGATAAAAATAGCGTAAACGGATCAACTCTGCAGTACCACTCAAAAAAAAACATAATTAGCAAAGTAAAGGTACTTCACCGCTATAATGGCATAAATTTACATCATTGGCGAAAATAAACAAAAGAAAACTTAAAAAGAATAATATAATCCAACCGGTTTTGCTACTCAGAGCCATATTTGGCTGCAAAGAACTGGCACTCTATAGCCAGACGGAATAAGAACACGACGCATTAATAGACCATTCTCCGAATTTCTACAGATGTTTTTCACCATACTGAAATTGACATCGTTATACCCACGAAAACAACACGAACTACTTACTTTCGAATACGTTCACATACGCATAACTTGATCACAAAATTAAGCAAATTAAAAGCCCCTTTCTCGCTCGATGGAATCGTACGGGGCGCGCTATTTCAATCCTGCCTGGGTTCATCACAACCTGGACGTGTATTTCCTTCCGTTATGCCGCACAACTAGGATTATTTCGTTTCGGGATTCATGTTTTTTTTTCTATGCGAGGGGTAAAAATCGGGTGCGTTTTTTCAAACTGCTAATCGGGAAGAAATCGGGTTTTTTTTTTTTTGTAAAAGCATTTCGAAATTCGGGCGTTTTAGAGTTAAATATATAATTATACAAATTTGCAATGTAAAACACTCGGTTTTATCAGGAGGTGTCACGAGCTTCTTAACTCTACCGCGTGAAAATTGGTGTTTGTTTCAAGCCGGCAATCGGGGGGACGTAGGGTTTTCTAGTAAATGCTCTCGGATATTTGGTGTGTGTTAGGGAACGGATCAGTATGGTGACAGTAAAGTGCATTGATCGCTTCTACGAAATGAAACATTTCATTCACAAAAGCTGGTCATCGATTTTTGTTACCCATATTTTTTTACGTATACAGTGCTCACGGATTGAAACGCGACACTGCGAGCGCGTGGCCTGCTGTACATGCAGCGCCGCCCGTGGACCCCCGTGGAAGCTAGGTGTTGCATTGTGGTATACCACGAGGATGAGTGCGTTTTAACCGTAGGCTTGCTGCTTCCGGTTGCCAATAAGCGGGGCTGTGGTTCCCCGCAGCGACAGCGGTGCGCTGCGAGCCTGGAGCGCAGGAGCGTGTTTGTGCGCCGGTGGTAACCGCCCGGCAGTCCGCGCAGCCAATTTCGCGACATCGTCTGCTCGGGCGCTCTTCTTACGCGTGCCCTTCCGATGCGACACAGATAATGTGCATGTAAGGGACGGTGACGCTTATATGAATAAAACGAGCGTCTGCACGAAGGAACAGCCAACTTTATTCCATGATATAAGCTAAAAAAAGAGGAGAGCCCACGAAGTACTAATGCACCGCACCACACGCGAACGTGCCTGCAAAGGCGTCTTTCCTTTTTTCGAGTCCGCATCCTGGAATAAAGTTTGCTGTTCCTTCGTACAGAAGTTTCTTTTATTCAGGTGAGCGGGGATGTGCATTACATGAACGTTACTGTGCCGCATTGGAAGGGCACGCGTAACAAGAGCGCGCGCACACGATGTCGCGAAATCGGATGCGCGCACAGCCGGGCTACTACCGTCACCGCACAAACGCGTTCCAGTGCTCCAGACTCGCAGCGCCCCGCTGTCGTTGCGGGGAACCATAGTCCCGCTCATTGGCAACCGGAAGCAGTAAGCCTACGGCAGAGTCCTTCAATGAAAGGCATTGAAGGACTCTGCCTACGGTCAACACGCTCTCATCCTCACGGTATACCACAATGCCACACCTAGCTTCCACGGGCGTCCACGGGCGGCGCTGCATGCACCGGAGGCCACACGCTCGCAGTGTCGCGTTTCAATCCGTGAGCACTGTACATTATCATCTGCATGCGCAACATGTCGATCTCCATTCGAGACCTGTCCGATCGCTGAACATATCTCAGCAGGAAGAACGTTCTCTCGACATCACAGCTTACATGAGCTCTAGGCATTTGTTCAGTCTCATTGCAGCATGTACCAGCCTGGGGTAGTGCGCGGTATTCACGCCAACACTCAATCAATTCGACAGCTGTATTTGTGGGGCTTGCTTCCAGCAAGCACTGGCTGAGAACGACGAACCATCAGCGCATGCACGATTGGGCAGAACGCTACTTTAAAAAGGTCCATTCGTGGAATAATCGGGTTTAAGTCAATTCTTCTAAACAATGTTCGGGGTGTAAAAATCGGGTAAAATCGGTTTTTACCAGAAAACAAACAACCGTATGTATAACCAATGCTTTTATGGTCACGAAACTCCGGCCGCAGTTTCATACAGGAACGAAAACAGGAACAAGAAGGGAGGGGGTATTCCGCGTCTGCGCCGCCCGCGCGCACAGCTGGCCGCTGGAGCTGCTGCCCGTTCGAGGCAGTTGTTGGCAGCGCAGAAAATATTCTCCTATCACTCACATTTAGTTTGGCATGCAATGGTGTTGCTGCGTTCGTGTGTGAAAAAGTTTTCTTCGCTTACCTTTGCAATATATCAACGCTTTGATGGAGCCAGTCGTGCCCTCGCATAAATTATGCACGTACGTGTTGTTGCAGCAGTTTTTTTTTTAATCTTGTGCAAGGCAGCGTAAGATTGTGCTTTATCTAAGCAAAGGTTTTCTATTTTGGCTTGTGAAACTGGCGAAGCCGCTGATTTCGAAATTCGCAAATTTGAACCACGCAGCGAGTCCTGCGGCGACTCCGATAGCGCTATCCGAACTTCGCGCGCCGCCGCTCTAGCCCGGCCGTGCCTTTACGCGGCCGGTGTTCGCCGTGGCTGCGGTACCAAAAATATAGCCGTAGATTTCTCGTGTTAACAGTTTACTGAACTTAACCTCAGTCCTGCGTACTTATCGCATAGAGCTTCGGCGAAATTTCAAAGCGCGAGCGATGAGGCTGTCGTCGCGTGAATGCAGGCTGATCTTTAGGATTCTAACGCAGCTTAACGTCGGGTTCACAGCTACCCCGTGTCGATTTTCGTGGACTTCACAGGATAATGTACCAACGCCGCCCCGCGGCGGCTTTGGCGACATAGCAAACTCCTCACATGGCGTTACGGCGGAGCTTCGTGACCAGAAAAGCGTTGAAGGACCCTAGCATACTAACCTTTATACTTGAATTTCACAAAAAGAATACTAAACTCCTTACCTTATCCCGTCATTGTGTTCCCGGCTGTTGGCATTAGATTAACGAGCCATTCATTCTAATCACGTGGATGTAAATGTACAGCGCACGCACGCACGCACGCACACACACACACACACACACACACACACACACACACACACACAGAGCGAGGGAGGGGGGGAAAGAGAGAGAGAGAGAGAGAGAGAGAGACAGAGACAGAGAGAGAGAGAAACCGAGAGAGAATAAACTTTAATTAAATCCAGAAAATACTTCAGAGAGGCGTCCTCATTCTAGGATGCCTTGAGCTCGGGGCGCGTCGACAGCCCTATTGATCAGGCGCAGCTGATCTTCGAGGCCGGAGCTGGCCAAGGCTCTCTCCCAAAGCTCCGTGGAAAGGTGGATGTTAGGGGGGTCTAGGGTAGACTTATCGCAGCCGCCCACTATGTGTCTGAGAGTCCCAGGCTCTTCACAGAAGCGGCAAAGTGGGGAAAAGTGTGTCCGGTCAAATGGAAACCGAGTAAACGTTCTTCTACGACATGTGCATGTTCTGGTAACTGCTGCTCGAAAGTTTCTGTGCCCCGAGAGCTCTAGACGTATAGCGTATTTTGTACAATCAGACACGCGTAGATAAGCAAAACCCTAACAAAATTCGCTCATCATTTGCATAGGCGCTCTTTTACGAGTCCTGCGCGTTCTAGTAGCTGCTCCACAAAGCTGTGTTGGCCCCCCACACCGATCTCCGATATTGTCCTCAGTGTCCTTGACGTATAACGCATTTTGTGAGAATGAATACGTGGCGATTTAGCAAAAGGTTTTAAAAATTTAAGAATATGCAAAACATCAGAAGTCTAAGAATAACGACTCGTGTAACCGTGTTTACGTCGCCTTCGTCACGCAAAAAAAAAAAAAGAAATTTCGCTGGCATTAGGAGCTTTCTTCTCCCTTTTCAGAGTTTCGAGCACTCCTTTGTTTCATCGGATGCCGTAAGAACTCGAGACTCTATTAATCGTCAATGCCTGCCACGACAAGCTGGGCGCGGTATGGTTTACAGCCAGTGGTTATGAAATCGCTGCCACCGCTATTTCCTACACGCCCTCGCTTTTTGGGTCTTGTTTCACTGAAAAAGGATACAGCAGCACTGTATCGATTGCTTGAACGTGGTTCCGATAACCATTAAAAGTCACGCAACGTATTAGTATAAGGCGTACGCCTGATTTCGGTGATTGTAACCAATCATGGGGCGTACGCACAGCCCATCCAGCTGCTGCCAGTGACGGTTTTAAGGGCGAAGCAGCTTAGGACCTCGCTGTATCCGTAGCTTGTCCCTGGCGTCCGTGTACACAGTGTTGCGCATGCGCCAGGCGCATTGGATTGGATTGGATTTGGATTTGGATTTGATTGGATTGGATCAATTGAATTGAATCGGATTGGATTGAATTGGAATTGTATATACTGTACACGCGCGTCGTCATTCATTTACATACGCGAGTGGGAAATGCCACGGGTGATTTACGGTAAGAACGATCCTCAGTGCTTCGCCCACTCGTCATGACTCACTTCGTGGAGATGCGTGAATTTTTTTTTATGTTTTGTGGCGCGTGGGCGAAGCGAAGTGAATATGAATACGGGCGAGCTGTAACCTCATTTTAAACGCATTTATACTAAGTTCCACTATGGGGGTGGCATTTCTATCCTACGTTTGTTATGATCAGTATATGCTCACAAATTTGCCCGCATCTCTTTACGCTCGCAGCAGCCTATGGCCGCCTACGTTACCAGCGCTCACACTGCTTAGCATTTCGAAAACTCCTCTGCGCGAGCGGTTCTCGCATTTTCTCCGCTACTTGACCCTCCTAAACATACGCCCACAGAGGTAGACTGCGAGCTCCTTTTAAAATTTTGTTTCGGGGATGACAGAGCATTTTAAGCAGCCTTTAGGGATGGTTTCTGCGAAGACTAAAAAGTAGTGAGATCACAAAACTTAGCACGCAGAGCACCTCAGCAGCCTACAAAACTCCACGGTATTGTGAAACGCTGGCGCCTCCGAGAATGAGCCTTGCAAACAAAGCAAGGCAAGGAAGACTTCGTTCAGTCGCATCACCCAAGGGATCCCTTTTCAAAACTCTGAATTGTTGTTGCAACTTCATTGCTTAAAACTCAAAGGAACCGCAATACAAAATGGAACCTCGTATTATTTGAAAGAATTAGCTATAGGTAACTCATTTAACACCCGTTTAGCCCAGGAGGGCGTTGTTTTCAGAATAGTATAGTACAAAGAAATAATTACTTAAATTTCGCGCTACTCAACGTAAGCAATGACATCAAAGGGAAAATAGTAAACACAAAGTTACGCACGTGGTAATTCAACATTAGCATTTAATTAATACAATCAAAACAGGACTGTAGGCACCACTGCCTCCTGTTAACGGCTTTGGTAGGCAGCCGCCAATCGCATAAATAAATCCCTGTGACGTCATAAAGGCTGTGCAGCATTCATTGGCTGGTGAGCCGTCCCTGATTCATCAATTCTCCTTGTTATCTGAAATTAATTTTGAAGCTTGCGTTAGCATTGTGCCAACATTGCGATCAGCTTTATCGGAACAAAACAGGTTCCTAATTAGCCAAACTGTTGTTTTGTCTTCCCGGTTCATTCCAGCCCTGTTGCTTTAATTTCAGGTGACGAGCACGCAAATGCAGTCGGCGCCGTTCGCTCAAGCCACGACGCGAAGCTCTTTCTTTGCCGCTTTTCCGGGCATAAGAAGCTTCGATTGCCATGTCTTTGACCAGGTTTAGAAGCACTCATAAAACGCCGCGGCAGCTGCCATGTTATGAGATTGTCCAGAGCAACAAAGCTTTGCGGCAAATGTATCTATCCACACCGTACCCTTCCATGTTATTTATCCAACAGACTATCAAGCCACCTGCAACTACTGCCCAGCGCCTGGTAGACTGCGAGCTCCTTTTAAAATTTTGTTTCGGGGATGACAGAGCATTTTAAGCAGCCTTTAGGGATGGTTTCCGCGAAGACTAAAAAGTAGTGAGATCAGGTGTGGGAGTGACAGAAAACACCGGACCTGCAGCCAATCCCCAACTCCTCCATACAACAGTGGACGGCGCGGTTGACCAGCAAGGACCCTACGTTCCAGCTGGACCTGGTGCAAAGGTCCCACGCAGCCAGCCGCCGCCAGGGGATCTCGGACTAGGGATCCCTTCCACCGGGCGGGTGCCCTAACAACTGCACCTGTTGTTGTCAATAAAAATTTCAATTCATTCATTCAATAGCAACGCCAGCAATGTCCGCTGATGCAGATGATTCTGAAGTGTAAATCCTCCCAACACTTTTTTTCCGAAATAGAGCATGTTGACGAAGCCCGCGAGATAGATTGACATAGGCGCGAGTCCCCATGCTGCAAAACGTCTCGGTTACTCGGCCCTGCAGATTTCAAGATTTGTTGTGTTCCTTAGCGACGCTGTTTTTATAATCAATTAACAAACTCATCAAATGGCCCTTGACTCACTGCAACTTGTTTGAGTTGTTGGAGAGAATAATAAACGAAATGACCGGAAAATAAACGCAAGGGGTGATAACCAGGATACTCTCAGACACACAAAATACACCTGAAAATGGAGGAGAGAGCACTAGCCTCTTAAGCTCAATCTATAGATAATTGTATGCCTTAACGGAGGTTATGTTATGTTTGAATTAAAGTTATGCGTTTGAATCGTATCCTCAAAAATATTTGTTTTTCTAGTTTCTTTCACACTATTACCGGACTGATATTGCCACGCGCGAAAAAATACACAGCCAAAATACTTACTTTCGGACCAAAAATTGCATCTACAGAATTAAATGGGCTACAATAGCCCATAGCTAACAGTGTCGTACGGGACGTGTGCATCATCTGAAGCCTGTCCTTGTTCTCCCACCCGGGAAGCATATTCTTCATTGTTCGTGATAACAAACTTTTCTAATTAATAATTTCACACCACACAACAACCCCCCCTCCTCCCCTTACCCCCACCCCTCCCCCACACACACACAAACAGGCCACTCGCTCCAGGCCTTCTTTGAGTTTTTGGCTCTTTGCTCTCCTTCTGGTATTAGTATAACGAACCGTTCTCTTCTAGTACCCGCATGAGACCCACGCAAACCTAATCTAGACCAATCCCACTAAACATACATCCCACACACCACGTCAAGCGAAGGTAAAAAAGAGCTCGAGCTCTCCAGACAAACTTTAGAAGCAAGCGCAACGTCGTGTACGTTGATGCAGCTGAATATAAATACCACGAGGCATACGCGATCGCCGCAGCAAACGAAAGAGAATACCTTATACGTACCGAAACTACCAATACACTCAGTCCTGAGACAGCGGAAGAGGCGGCAATAGCCTTACCACTTCCACTGCAACCCACCCCAACCACAGTCATCTCAGATTCTTAAACTGCAATTCAAAATTTCGCTGCCGGATTCTCTCCAAATCACAACTGAAAACTATGAACCGAAATCCCCCTGTGACCGTGGTAGAACTGGTCTGTACACCGGCGCACTCTAGCTTCGATGGAAGCGAGGCAGCCCACGAAATGCCCCGAGGCCTCATCATCCGGGCGGAAGCTAGCCTATATCCAAATCACGGAGCCTGGTGGGAGGGAGGGAGGGACAAAGTAAAAAGCTGTTGTAAAAAGCTGTCTTGACGCGCCACACGAATGCCATTCACGCCCAGAGTGCCCCATACGTGCAACACATTTTCTACAATCAACCACATGTCCACTTAGCACACTATAACGAAAATTGCTTTCCGCTGGCGAACATCAGAACAATTTATGAATAAAGCAGGGTTGCCAGTTCCGCTTATTATAAGCGCATTTTTGCTTCTTTTGCACGGAGTTGCTAGCAGATTTTTTCAGCTGCTTGTCGCTTGGGCTTATTCGCATTTTTGCGAAAATATTGCCACTGTGCCGCTCGCCCGTTCCCTAGCGTGTTCTTCATACAGAACTAGAAAAAAAAAATTCTGTGTAGATGTGCTAGATCGTACATGTGCAACTAGTCAAAGCTTTCTCGAGGCAAAAGCAGAGTTCGCTCTGTTGTTGCTGGCCATGCCCATCAGTACAGTCGATGTAGAGCGCATTTGCACACACAAGGAAAGTCAAGTCCCGCAATGGAAAACAGAATGAAGAGCCCCATAATGAGCGGCACCCTGCACGTACGTAATGGCATCCAGTTTTTAGATGCTGCCGGGAAAATGTGGAGCTTTTCCAATTGGAAAACCATCCACGGTTTTGCCGTAAGCTGAGGATATTCCAGATGAGTCGGACACATGCGACGATGTCTGCGTGTAGTTCAGGTGTGGAGTGAAACTTGCTTTGTCAAATCAGAAAGTAAGAATGTTGCACTGGCGATGATTAAAATAATTGACATATGGTAGTGAACAGAGTAGAGGCTACCTACTCCAGATTGCGATAAAAATTGAACAAGTGCTTTCGGTCGTAGCTCTGCGTATTTTCGCGATACTAAATGTTCGCTTGTTTACTTTCCAATCATACTTGAGCGAATTTTTTGTTTACTTATACTTATTAAACACATTTCTAGAATTCCCGCTTGTTTTTGGCGTCTTCAAAAACGTCGCGCCGCATTTTCCGGGCTTCTTTTACAAAGATTATTCGCTCGTTAGCTCGCTCGCATCTGGCCACTCTGACATGAAGTGTCATGCAACCGTCGGGCTTAATATGTCAATATCGCCGCTTGCACGCGGACATAAGTTTCACCGCTGTTGAAAGCTTGTTGTCCCTTCTTCAGGGTTTCGCAAACTTCTTTATTTGATGGGATACCGTAACAAGTGTACACCTCATTATCGTTTATGCTTGCTCGACAAGCTGCGTGCGTTGAAGTTGCATTAAAGTTTAGAGATGATGGTTGTGAAGCAGCTGCCATCGCCATTTATTACACACTTGGCTTTTACAACGGAGGTTCTTGCAAGCTAGGTTAAGACCAAAGCTTACCAAAGTTCGCTCTCCGCGTCGACAAAAAGTCGCGTCGACAAACTGGACGGCAAAGCCAATTTCCTGGTGAATGCTCGGCAGCTCTCAATCTACACTCTAAGCAGTCCCTGCAGGGCGTCTTCACCACATCGCTCCAGAATGACCATTTGAAATGGCCTAGTGCGCAAATTAGATGAATGAAGTGGCCGCCGAGCATTCAGTTTAAATGGAAAGGACACTTCCGCAATGCCATTGTGCAATGCCAAACGCCATTCACGCCTTGCGTGGTGTCCCTGCGCACATTTCCTTTTCGTTAAGCAAATTATATGTTGGGCTTTATCATTCGCCGAATTTACCCACTTGGTCACTCCAATTGGTCATTCTGGAGCACTGTGGTGAAGACGACCTACGGGGACTTCTTAGAATGCAATGTACATATCTTGAAAGAAAATCATGCTGAAATTGGCCGCTTCGACGATTCTATTGTTTCGCCAGATTTCATTTACTTGTCCTAATTAAATAGCCTACAGGGAAGTAGTAGACGTTAAAGAAATCCTGTCTGTCGTCAATACATGGTCGCCGACGGAGCGACTATGGTTATGTTAAACGGCTGTAACTCTGGTTTAGTGGAAACTAGCTCACTAAATTTAAACGACTCACCAAACGACTTGAAAGAAAACTTAGATCGGCCCAACGGGCTACGGAAAGAAGAATGCTAGGGGCCACGCTTAAAGGTAAGAAAACAGCTGCGTGGATTAGTGAAAAAAAAAACTGATTTGGAAGACACTCTTGCTCAAATTAAGCGAACAAAATAGGCATGGGCGCGTCACACCATGATTATGAGAGACAAGAGGCGGACCACCCGTTTAACGAAGTGGCTGCCAATAGACCGTAAACGAAAGCGCTAGAGGCGTGGCCAAGGACTCCACGAAGGGATGGGCTACGAAAATTTGGTGGGAAAGGGTGGACTCGGCTAGCACTGGATAAATGAGGATGGAGATATTTCGGATTGGCCTTCGTGCTGCAGTGGACACAACCAGGATGATGATGATGATGATGATGATGATGATGATCCCGAAAGAAAGAATATTGCAGTTGGCCGCTAAGCCACGACTCTAACATTACGCCGAGTTTCATCCACTTTGGGCATTACCCAGTTTACAGTGGAGCTATTTTCGTTGACTTCCCGTCTGCTGTCAATAATGCATGCGCTTCTATGGGAACGAAACAGACAGCCTCATGTTTGTCCGCTGGAATCAAACTCTAGTGGAAGTATGCTCAATCGAAAACTACAAACAAACTTATTTTTGTTTGTTTGTATGAAAGACCTGCCGAGCCTTCGTGGACTCACTGTCCCGAAGAACGACTTCTTCACGAATGTTAAAAAAAAATATTGAATAGAATTCAAATTTCGTGCACCACAATGTCACCAGTGATGTAAGGGGAAGGAATAGAAGCCGAGTTATCAGCCTGTTAACTAAATTTAAACCAATGGCATTACGATCAAACGGAAGTAGATGCACCACAGCAATCGCACAGTCATCTTCCTTAGCTGTGGCGATAATCGGCGGTCGCCAATCGCACAAGCAAGTCCTTGTGACATCCTAAGGGCTTTGAATGAAGTGTCTCGTGAGTCGCCCCTGCTTTGTGTGTTTCTTACTGACTTGAATTACTTTGGTTAAGTTTTCACTAACATTAGCGTCATTGTTACACGGACCAAACATATTTTTAAATGAACGACAAGCTTTTAATTTTGGTTCATTTCAGTCATGCGCTTTGATTTCCGTTGATGCGTACGCAATGTGGCTAACCCCGTTTGCTCGAGTAAAAGCTCCCAGCTTTTTTCCTTACCATTTTTCTCCGCATTATACCATTATACACTTAGGCACTTCTCCATCCGCGTGCTTCCTTGACGATGAAGCTTGGTGAAAAGCACTGCTTAATCGCAGCCAAATTTGCTGTACTATAAGGCTCTCAGATAATACGTCGTCCAGTGCATAAACCTCTTGTTGAAAAGGCAACTTTATAGCAAAGCCAGACATGTTTGCGAATGCAGAGGTTTCGAAAGTGTCGGTCCATATCTCCCCCTCTGCGTGATAGCACAAGTTGAGGAATCACGTGAGAGACGTTGACAGTGGTGTGCTGTTCACGTGACCCACTGACGTCACGCACCGGGTAGCACTCGCTGCTCCGAGTCGGTAGGAAGTAAGTTATTACGTCACGCGTTCTAAAGTGCTCGCTCACCCAGCCGACGAGGAGTGGTTATGAAGAGGTACAAGGAGTAGCATATGTCGACGCTCGCCTAGCCAAATCGGACTGCCCAAGAATGCGTGTGAGTAAGCGGTTGCTTTTCCACAGTATCACTTACCACCGTTATTGCACTTTAATTTCCCATCACGTCGAGGGATCGTCGCGAAATTTAAACGGTTAGCGCTACCTGTACTTTCCTCGGAAACGTTTTGGAATAGCCCACCTGTCCATTTGCCTACCTTGCGGTTCACACCTTTTTCGTTTCTTTGCAGGGAAAGGCTTTATTCAGGAGATTGTTTACTAACGGAAGTTTTGTGCCCTCATTTTAGTGCTAACAGGTGTGCGTCGCTAAGCAAAATTTTTTGTAGATTTCAATCTTTTCCTTGGAAAATGTTTCAGCCCTGTGCTCTTTTCCTTTTGTTCAAAAATTTTCCCCCGGTTTTTTTCTACTTCTCTATAAAAGATTCTGTTGTGTAGATGAATGAACCCGCCGCAGTTTAAGACGTTCACGAATGCCCATTCATCGTAGATAATCAGCTAGAAAGCAGCGTCTCGCAGACAGAACTTCCATCAATAACCGAGAGCTCGACTGTCAGCAGTTTACGCTCTGCGGAAGAGTGCAAAACTCTGATCTTTCGGAATGAATTGTTAACATCGTTTGATCAATTCACGCTGCTCCATTATAGTATGCCGAATCCAGCACACCCTCATTCGTCTTGCCTGCAGCAAGTGATTTCTAATAATTTAGGCGAGGCGTCCTTGGTAATTTAAGTTACCGCAATAGAAAGATAGACGCGAGCTTTTTCTTTCTTCGAAAGCTCGCGCAAACGGCCCAATTTCCCACCGCTCCAGGTAAGGAGTACGAGATTATTTCCACTCTTGGGCAACAACGCCCTTCAGAGCCATTAGCAAGTTCAACAAAAGGCCCGTGATTAATTGTAGATTCTTCGCGCTCCTCGAGTGAATTCGGCCGCTCCGACTACTTCGTCCTTTGCCCCCCCTACCTCGTCTCTCCTGTAGCCCCGAGGCATTCGTTTGGACACCGACGCCGCCGAAGCAATGATACGCTGACCTTCAAGGAAGAACGTCACAGGGCCGACTCCGCTATAGAGAACAAACAATGGTATTCAAACGTTTCCTTTGTATTGACTGAGGGTCGATATTCCGCAAGGTATTATAGAGGCCGCGCTGCTTGTTTTCCTGGCATAGTCCAGTGTGGTGGTGGGCTTGTTTGCAGGGAGAGAGCATCGTCGCTCCCAGAGACAGCCAACCAACCGTACTTGGTTGTCTGTTAATCGCTGACTGTTTTAACGCGAATGTCTTTTTTTTAAACATACGATAAGAAAACACGGCGCGGTGGCCAGATGACGACGTAGAAAATGGCCGACGGATGATAAATAGATATACAAAACGAGAGATAAAACGAACGATAGATACACACAAGAGGAGACAAACAGAATGCCCTTACATACAGACATAAAAAAATTGAGAAGACTGAAGCCGCCCCATAGCTCGCTTTAAAGGTAGGTAATTTTAATCAGTTGCTTGATTGTGCGTTTTATTTAGACACTGGGAATATCTCCTTTTCTGGAATTGCTTTCCTTCATATAATTATTCCAGAATCAGCATTGTGCCACAAGAAAAGAAAACGGTCTAGTGACTTCCGGAATATAAAATAAAGTGGCACTACTACTACTATTACTAAGCTTCTACAGAACATGAATGGGACTACAGCCGTCTCTCTACCGTAACCTACAGTGTTAAGGTAGAGCCTAACCCGAAGCCTCGATTGGGGCTTATCCCTCCAGGAATGCAAATTTTTCATCGTTAGTCTGGCCAACTAACTTCTCTAGCTATAAAAATAGCACGCAAGAAAACGGACCCTTTACCCTATGCCTCTTTCGCGTTCCTGGCGGCTGTCTCTCTTTCCGGTATTTGTATAACGGTCCCCGCACTTCTAGTTATGAAGATATATGGACAGAGAGAGGGAGAGAGACGGGGGACCAGAGAGAGAGAGAGAGAGAGAGAGAGAAAACTTTATCGGGTTCCTGCCATTCAGGTGGCGCTTGTAGCCGGTGGCATCCACCACTCACCGACGACTGCCACAGCCCTATTGATTAACCGGACCTGAAGGTCCAGATCGGAGCTGCGGAGCGCGGCCTCCCAGTGCTCCTCAGAGGTGATAAATGGGAATGTATTTTGTGGGCATGCCCATATGATGTGAGAAAGGGTGGCGTGACCTCCGCACAGGCGACAGGCCGCGGTTGGATAGAGACTTGGGTGTATGTGTGTCAGACGAGCTGGGTTGGGGAAGGTATTTGTTTGTAGTAAACGCCAAATGTGCGCTTTGTGGTTATCCAATTGCTGGTCCGCCGGTGGGTAGATCCGGCGGGAGAGGCGGTAGTGTGTTGTGATGTCATGAAATGTGACCAGGCGATCCCTCGCAGCCCGCGCCCCGTGATAGGGATGAGCCCTGGGGGGACCAGAGTAAAAGCTCTTTTACGAAACGTGCACGTTTTGGTGACTGCTGTACGAAGCTGACTTGACAGGCCGCTCCTATTTTTATTACTCAACTTATATTTTATTGAAAAAAAAACGAAAATGTATACACGAAGAAAAGAGATAACAGGCAAAATAAGATACGGCATAGCTTAAGCCAGAAACAAGCCAATTTTCTTTTTAATTAACGTCCAGATAGACAACTTCAAGGTTAGACACGGATATGGAGGCCGTACTGACACACTTGTCACTCATCAGTACAACAGACTGTTGGGCAAGTTGATGCATTTTTGGTAATACCTAGCCCTTCTGTTTGTCTTCTTTCTGTCGTCCTTGTTAAATGGCGCTCTAAGTTTTACCAAAAATGTCACCCATCTTCGCGATATGAGCTGCCTCCACGATTTCGCATGTCACCACGGCTCCGCGTGTCTCGGTTAATCACTGCCTGTTTTAACGCGAAAGTTTTGCTTTCTTTTTTTTTTACATGTAGATAAAAAACACGGCGTCGTGGCCAAAAGGCGGCGCAGAAAATGGCCGGCGGAAGATCCGTTGATGGCTCCGGCGGCCAATAGCTCCGTCCTCCTGGTTGTCGCTGTTTCTTTGCGCTTCGTTTCCCCTTGTGCAATCAAGCCCATGACCAGTTACAAATTTACTAATTTTTTTTACTCTTCGCCAGCCCCGAACAGTTTATGAAGTATCACGCACCCGTTTGGCTTAATGCGCTGATGTCCCCCTGGCGTGCGGAAACAAGTTTCACCGCTGTTAAGGAGCTATCGCCCCCCACCCGCCTTTTCAGATCTTTGGGCACTTGCTTGTTTCATATGATGCTGTAAGAAGTCTAGATCTCATTCATTAATCGCGCTGGCCTGTTACGAACCGCTTGCGGGCAGACGTTGCGTTATGGTTCAGGCTGGCAGTCAAGAAAAAAAATGCAACAGCCGTTTATCACGCCTTCGCTTAGTTCGCGTTCGTTTTACAAGCAAAGATGGGGCAGCAACATTGTACCGCTTGTCTGAACGTAATTTGAAAAACCTTCGGTAGTCACGCAACACGTTATTATAAGCTGCGTGCCTCATTTAAGTGCGTCCAACAAATCATGGGTCGCAAGAGCAACCCCCCCTGCTGTTGCCTGTGGCTATTTTCATCTCTATTTTTTGTGATGATGTGAATATCGCTGTTCGAACATGTAAGCATATCCGAAAACAAAATTATTTCGAGTTCCATGAAGAGGATGGTATTTCCATTTTGCTTCTGCGACGATGAGTATATGCGCGAGAAATACTATCACTTTTCCGCTCTCCCTTTAAACTCGCAGCAGCCTAGTGCCGTTCCACCCGAAGTTCTGAGTGCTCCCACATCGCAGCAGCTAATGTTTACCATTTCAGGAACTGCTGTGATTGCGCGCACACTTTTCGAATTCTCCCGGCTGCTTGGCCCTACACGCACGCCCAGGGTGATAGCAAGCATCCTCCTTTTAAATTTGTTATTTCGGGAATATCGCACAATTGTTTATGCAGCCTAGAAGAATGATGACGGAGCTACTAAATAGAAAGGTGATTTTATTACTTCCTACGCGGAGTTTTTCGCAGTGTATAAAGTTCCATGTTTCTGTGAACCGTTGGTGCCTCCAAGAGTGAGCTCGCAAGCAAAACAAGCTCAGGAAGACACCGCAATATTTTACCTTTGTACATTCGCAGCACATGCATTTAATTGTAACAGGTCGATGAGTGACCCTCCCATGTCGTCTATTAAATTCAGCTGCTTAAACTGTTGTATTCTGTTTGTAAAGTCACGGCTTGAAGCCTAAAGAAACGATGAAGACAAAACTTGGGAAAACTAGCCTTCGCTAACATGACTTAACTCCATTTAGCCCCGAAGGACCTTCTTCTCACAAAAATATACGATAAATATTGACGAGCCTTCAAGTTTCCCGCGAAACGACGTTATCAGTGGTGTCAAAGGGGAAATAACAAAAATAGTTGACTCTGTGTTGGCGTTCTACTAATACGATCAAAGAGAAGTAGATGCCCTACTGCAATCGCACAATGATGTTTGCTGGCACTGGCTCTGGTAGGTGCCCGCCAGTCCTACGAAGAAGTCCTTGGGACGTCATAAGAGCTGGGAGAGGAAGGCGTTAATGGGTCGCCACTGCTTGGTCTGAATTCCTCGTTATGTTCGATTATTTGTTTGAAGTGCGCCGTAACATTGACGTCATTGTTATTGGAAGAAAATAGACTATTTTAATTAATGAAACAAGCCTTTATTTTCTCTTCAAGGTTTTGTTTAGGTCCCGTGCTTTGACTATCCTGGCTGGATGCGTAAATGTAGTCGGCCTCGTTTACTGATGTCACTAGGACTTACACCTTTCTTTGCCGTTTCTGTGTGTTCCAGGCTTCTATTAGGCAAATCTTGCCGAACCTGCGTGCAGATTTTGCGATGAACTGCCGAAAAAAAAAAGCATTTTCAAAGCCCGCAGCAGCAGTGTGTATTATTAGGATGTGGGGAGGACTTTATAGTCCTCAATGTAACTTTATAGCAAAGCCAGCAATGTCCGCCGATGCAGACGAGCCGCAAAAAGATGTACTTTGTGATGCCCGTTGCTGTCTGTACCCGGGGCTGGGACTTTATCAAGGAAATTAATTCCACTTTTTTTCGGAACTAAACTTTTATCTTATCTTATCTTATCTTACCTTATTCCATCTTATCGTAAGTGTGAGTCCTCTTTTACCCCGTCTCAAGAAGTAGCACAACTTGAGGAAGCAGGCGAGAGCGGTTGAGAGAGGAGGGCAGTTCACGTGGCCCAGCCAGCACGGCGCAAGTTGTTACCTCACGTGTTCTTAATTAGGCGCACGCTCAACCATCCGGCGCAAGAGGCGTGTGGCGTAGCATTTGCCTGCATTTTCCTGTCGAAATCGGATAAACTAGGAATACGCCTGAGCAAGTGACTGCTTTTCCACGGTATCACCTAATTCTCACCATAGCTGGAAGATTATTTTGCTTCAAGTCGCAGGATCGCTCCGCAACGTTATCGATTAGCGCCCACTACACTTTAGTCCCCTAGGAAACCATTTAGAATAGCACAGCTATCGCTTCGTTTACCTCGCGCATTCCCGTGTTTTTTAACAGCGAAGCTGTTTAGCAAATCGTAATTTTTTGTGACCGCTCGGCAGTTAACAAAACCAAGAAAATGCCGAGCTCTAGTGTGTGCGATCTCGCTGAAACAGTCAACTAACTGTACATGGTTACTTTTCAACTGCTGACTCTTTTAATGCGAAAATTATTTTTCACCCGGTATGGCGAAAGTCGCACGTCGTGGCCAAGAGATTACCTACAAAATGGACGATGGTTGATCAGCAAATAGGCATCACGGGAGGCAAGATTGCCGACACACACTCATACGTGAAACATGCACGTAAAATGGAGGAGACTGCCGGCGCCCGCGTAGCTCAATAAGTAAATAACTTAATGGGTTATCGAAAGGTTAAGCGTTCGAATTGGACATTTGGAATATATCTTTTTCCTTCATTTGCATTCTTTTAGATCGCTTTTGGAGTTGACATCACCACAAGCGAAAACAAGATACACTGGTTTCTTCCAGACATACAAATGACTTCTACTGGCAATGAATAGGACTGCAACTGCCTCTCCGTCATATTGTGTCGGGCGATTTGTTCGACGCCTGCGCTGGGGCTTATCCCACCCAAAACGCACATTTGTTCTTCGTTATTCTGGATAACTAACGTAGCTCATTATAAATTTCACATTAAAGAACTCGCCCGTCACAGCGTGCCCTCTTTGCTTTCCGTGCTCGCGTTTCTCTTTTCGGTATTAGTGTTATGCAGACATATGAGCAGATAATGAGACGTAGAACAGAATAAACACAGAGTAAGCGTTCTTTCTTGAAACGTGCTCGTTCCGGTATCGGCTATCCAAACCTGACTTGACACCTAAGGCGCTAAGTTGGGCGCGTTGGTTGCTAACTAGCGAACTCATCGTACTAGCGAACATTACTACGCGGGCAAAGATAAAGAGAAGGCGAAATACACGCTGGTACTTTAACTCAGTTTTGCTACAGAAACACGACAAACACGTATATTCACACGATACATGGAGAGAGTAATGATAAATGCGCAGCGAAAACAAACAAAACAATATCGCAAACGTCACACTTGCTCACATCACACGCCACACCACAGCACCGGCCCAAATCACAAAGCAACGATGTCGACGACGAGAAGATATGGGCGACGGGAGAATTCTGTACGAACTTGTCGGTTTAATATACACCTTGCGATATGGGCCAGCGACGACGTCGACGACGACGAGACATGGGTGACGGGGGAATTCTGTACGCACGTGTCGGTTTAATATACGCCTTGTGATATGAGCCGGCGCTGCGGTGTGGCGTGTGATGTGATCAAGTGCGACGTTTGCGATACTGTTTTGTTTGTTTTCACTGTATATTTATTATTACCCTTTCCCCGTATCATGTACAGGTGCCGTCAAAAGTAATTGGAACACGGTCTTGTGAAGTTACAGGAATTTCCTTCTTCCGGAAACTGCCTGACCGCATTGCTGTGCGTTTAAAAAAGTCCTCCCTGATAGGAAAAGCTTCCTTTATACCGTAATGGGTGTAATAAAACCAGTAAGACAAATATTTTGTGATATTCCCAAATCCTTGCTCCAACTACTTATGACGGCACCTGTAATATATAGGTGTTTCCCTTGTTTCTGTGGCATAAACTAAGTTGAAGTTCTAGCGTGTGTTTCGTCTCCTCTTTAGCTTTGTCCATGTGTTAATGTTCGCTCAGCACGGCGAATTTCCTAGTGACATGACACTTCGCATCAGTTCAAATTAATGCCAAAGAGTTCCCTTTATGTATAACCCACTTTGTAGCATCAAGCACGTGAATATTTAGCAAACGATTACAAAACATTTTTGAACTTTGCAAACATCAGGACAATTTATGGATGAAGTACCATGCACCCGCCAGCTGTTGATGTCGTTCTGTGCGTGCCAAAATAGTTTCGGTGCTATTGAGAGCTACTTTTTCCTCTCCCTAAATTTCGCGCACTCGTTAGTTTGATGCGCTGTGATAAGAAGTTTAGTAGGCCTCGTTAATCAGGTATTTCCGCTACACCAAACTGCGCCCGTGATCAAGAACTAATGCCTCAAACCACCATTTACTAGACGCCTTCGCTTAGTTAGCACTTGCTTCACAGCAAAGATGGTGCAGCAACATTGTATTGCTCTTTCAACGTACCGTTTAAACAAACCTTTTGCAGACACGCAACGCTTTAGTATAATTCCCAGGGCTCATTTTAGTGAGTGAAACAAATCGTGGGTTGTAGGCACAGCCTTTCCAGCGGCTGTCTGTGACTATTTCTCTGTGTGTGTTTTTTTTGTGTGTGTGTGTGCGAGTTTTTCCCAGAAAAATGAATCTGGGAGTGCAAGCCCACTCAAAACGCACTTATAAGCTGCACAATGCGGGTGCCATTTCTCTCCTGCTGCTGCGACGATCAGTGTATGGGAATAACAATTATAATTTTTGCGAATCCCCTTGGTCCCACCGCAGTGTTCTAGCAGACGCTCTCACAGCTGTCATGGCGCAGCAATAAATGTTGACCATTTGCAAAACGGCTCTGGTTGCGCCAGAGCCTTTCGAATTTTCCCGCTGCTTAACCTCCACCCCTCACGCCCACAGTGATAGACAAGCTTCCTTTTTCAGTGCGAATTAGTTCCTACGGGTGGTCGACCACCCGTCGTAATTGAAATGTGGTAGAAAAATTAACGAGAGCGCGAAGAAAATAAATGTAATGCCATTGAAATAAATACAACGATTTCATTTGGGGCTGGACAGGAGTCGAACCCGGGGAATCCTGAATGCGAGAGGAGCACGCATGCAGAACGCCACTACGGCTCCTTGGTTGTAGATGGCTAAAGGAGAATCTAGTGAATGAGTCCCGGTCTTCGACTTAGAAAACGCTGGCACGTACACACAGCCCGACGTGCAATGAGTTTGAAGTTTGTTGGCACGCGATTAGGATCAACGTAAAGGGGACCACACGTTAAGGCTGAATGTAGGCATAACGATATGCCGACTCAGGTGAACTGGCCCGTAACGATGACAGCTAACGTCATGGGCTTACGGCTGTTTCACCAGTTCCCGTTTTGCTGCGACGTCAACATACCCACTAGAAAGAGCACTTTGCGGATTTTAATTGAACATTAACGCTCTCGCATTCACAAGTCACCAGAGGTGCATTGGCGTCCAAGGAGTTTTTTTTTGTTTTTTTCTTTTCTCTGTAGATAGTATGACGGCGGATCGTTCCCCCCCTCTCTAGATGACACCCAAACACAACCTTCGTGGCTCCTGAATGGCACCTTTTGGATACCTGGATGATCGTCGTATTAGAGTGTCCTCGCCACTACTTCAACTGTGCATACGGTACCCCTATGGGCGTAACCAGACATAACGGGCAAAGTGAACGTTCACAGTGCAGTGAAAAGATTCATATGAACCATCTTCCCCTACCCTTTTTCCCATGTCCCACAACAAGGCATATTGGCCTCCTCCTAATAAGGTCATCCATTCCATTCTTTTCTTCAGGGGGGCTCAAGAAATCAAGCCAGATGATTAGGCGTTCTTATCGACTGTAAGAAAAAAATGTCGTGTTAAGGTACTTTTGTAATTCTATTTAGACGCACGTGAATTCTGTTCCACAGGGAACCAGCTGAACCACAGTGGCACCAGGACACAGCCTTGTGGCATGCCAGTTGGTGGGCTCTATATGGCAAACCTATAGTTCAGCTTTACGGCAATGCACTCAATTCACCAATACATGCAGCCAACATTGCATTAATTGTATTACGTATTACTGTCCACCAAAGGATCAGAAAACTTTCGGTGAAGCGCACGGTCCCCATAGCTCATTTGCTGCTACCATTTGTGTAGCTGTGGTACCGGTTCGTAGTTGTGCACGTTGGTACATGTCAGAACGGAACAGCGCAACAAGCGGGACAGAAAACAGGAGTGACGTGCGTAATGCGTGGGCCACACGATAATGCCCATTTCCTCCGAACAAACAGCGCTTTTCCAGCGCCTGCACATGTACTTACGTCGCCTTTAATTCTCTGCCCCATTTTTTGCGCTCTGCCGTTCAACCATTCGTGTAGAAAGAAAACAATTCAGCCCCGCAGACCATTAAGGCCACCTTTCCTTTTTTTTTTTTCAACCAACACATGAGCTTTGCTGGGCCATAAAATCTTATTACAAGCTATCGTCAAGAAACGACATACACGGTTGCTCAATTAATCAAAATTTCCGAAAAAAAAACATCCTCCTGGCGAGCGCAACTTGTTTCAAGCATGACCAGATAAATTGTTTGATGGCCTGTTACCATTTGTCAGCGTTATTTCCGCTCGTGTGCGTACTGCGTCGCCCCATTGTTGTTGCCCATTAACTACGAACAAACCGCGTTTTTGCAGGTCCCCTGCGGGAGAATTGCTGTCCACCTGCTCCTGGCTTGTGGGCGCTGATTGCACCGCAGAGAAAAAGTACTTCGCTACGCTCGAGAAGGCAGTCACCGAACAACAATCACGCTCTCTAGGCGACGCCTGGCGGTTTTCCCCAGCGCATAGAGGAGCGGTGAGCTGTGTAATACAATTGCACCGGCTCGAGGAACGATCTTCTTTTTTTTTTCCTCGTGATAATGAGATTTCGCAACGAGCTCCACTTCAAAGGCAATATGCGACACCAGGGAGCGAGGGTCAAGTGTCCTTAATGACCTTTGTAAATATTGACCGCCCGGACGGGTAAGAGGTTGCACCTATATGCGTGTGTAATAGTTATTTGCTGTTTTCGCATTTACGCTTCCACACTGCACAAGAACAAGAAAGTATACATTTTCCGCAGGCATGCTAAATGAAGTAAATTGACAGTGTCCTCTATACTGCGTCGCATAGTGTAGAAAGTCTTTCAAGTTCAAAATGATCTACATAATGCACATTGAGCTGTGAAGCGGGTGAGGTACTCACTAGCCCAATGAGGGATTGCGCTACTACTCAGGCGAGACGAAAGCGCTACACAGATTAACAGGCCGTCCAACTTTTGATACGTAATGACGCTCAGTCGCATCGCCTGCGTTTATACCTACGACGTTGTTGTTTACGTTCTGGCGCCGATCGCTCACCCTGTTCTATTATTATGCGTGGAGGTGCACAACGTCTGAAAATTCTTTCTCCTTGTAGTTTCTTTAGGGGAAGGGGGGGGTGGGATTGAGAAATTTGGGGCATAGCTTCTGGCTGTTTCTGATGTTCACGTTGCTGCACATACAGTCGAAGAAAAGGCGAAAATCGCCCTGAGTACGAAGCGGCAAGAAGATTGGAATACTGTTGTTGCTATCGGGAGTTGCTAGAAATGCACAAACATTTTGGGATATGAGTGAGTGAGTGAGTGAGTGAGTGAGTGAGTGAGTGAGTGAGTGAGTGAGTGAGTGAGTGAGTGAGTGAGTGAGTGAGTGAGTGAGTGAGTGAGTGAGTGAGTGAGTGAGTGAGTGAGTGAGGAGGGAGGGAGGGAGGGAGGGAGGGAGGGAGGGAGGGAGGGGCAAGCGAGCGAGCGGGAAAACTCTTTAAGGCGCGGTCACACTAGCCCGACCATCGGCCGATTTGGTCGGCCAACACCGCGTCGGCGAGCTGTCGGCGGCCATGTCACACCGCGCCGACGCCGACCGTTGGCCAACCGTCTGCGTCGGCGAGAAATCGGCGGGGCGTCGGTGTCTGCGCGATGTCGGCCGACGCGCTTGTCACACCACGCCGACGGTCGCGCGACGGCCCACTCCGCCGCCTCGCCTCTCCGCCGGGGATCTCTTTCTTTCTCTAGTCAAACTTGGAGTATCGTGTAGTCACTGCGTGACTGAAGCCGTTCGTGCGTACTGGCGTGTGCGCTGCTTGTACTGTATGTACTCCTCAACTTTTTGTTAGATCATGGACAAAGAAAAAAGAACTGTGTTCGCTGCTGCCACGGCAGTAATAATACGTTTGTTATGGGTGAACCTCCGGCGAAAAGACCTCTGTAGCACGTAAAATGTGCATATAAATTAGTGCGTACGTCAGCGGAAATTTATCCTCCTCTAATAGAAAAGGCCTTACATTGCAGCATGGTACCGCATTTTCGAGAAACACGGTGCAAGAAAAGGGAAATTAATTGTGGCTCTAGACGCCACTCGCTGTTTCGAAGGAAATTTTTCATTACAAAGGTAGTTGCTTCTCAAACTCACGCAGAAAATGATTAACAAAAGGGATACGCAAACCATTCCCATTAAAAAACCGCAAAAAAAACTGACCCCGCCGGGAATTGAACCCGCAACACAGAGCGCACGGGCGCGACGCGCGATACCACTGCAGCGCCACCGCACAAACATTGCCCCGTCAAGAAATAGCCTGGGTACAAGATGGAGGGCCAACCTTCCGTGTCCTACGTCGGTGTTTAATAGCTGGTTTACAGAATTCCTGGCTGGTAAACTGAAATTTCTTAAATAGCGCTTGCACAGCAAGGTTCCCCGAAGCCCCCACAATAGCTTATCGCCATCAACTCTGCTGCTTCGCGAAAGCGCTAGCAAAAATGTGTGCGCGCGGCTGGGACTGCGATTTCCCACTGCGGGGATAGTGCTTGCCGTACTTTGGTTTTACGTTTCACGTTAAAAACCTTGGCCGATATTGATCCCTTATTACCCAAATTACCCTACGTAACTCTTCTGCACGAAACTGACCTTAAATTTTCTACAGGCGATCCGATTACACACGCAGCTCCGGGGTAGCGGCGTCGCCGAAGAGCACGGCCGAAACGTCGAAAGCCAAAATACGGATGGCATTAGCACTAGTGTTCAGTTGTATGGGCTTCATGGATCTTACTGAGTTTCGTACACTCCAGAAACTATCAAAATAGAGCCGCTTTTATTGCGGCCCGAATGTTGTCCGGGAGCAGTTTTCGCTTCTCGATCGATTCCCGACGACGCATCGGACGACTGGTCGGGCGACCGGTTTTGCTGGTGTCTTCAGTCGGCGAGCCAGTCACACTACCCGGACTTTCCATCCGTCGACGTGTTTGTGCCGCCGTCGGCGTAGTATGACAGCGCGGCCGGGCAACTCGACAGTTGGCCGATGGTTTGGCGACTTGTCGGCGACGCCGTCGCATCGTCGTCGCCGTCGAGACGGCCTAGTGTGACCGCGCCTTTATGAAGCAGAGAAGTTATAACTCTAGCAGAGGACTTGGGTTGTTACAACAAATTGCAATGAGTAAGACAAACAAAAGCACGCGAACGATAAAATCCACACAAACACTAACTGACGTTGAAAGGCACCCACGTAGGTCCATAAGTATGTTCAACCTACATCGTGTGGTCCAAATAGCAGTCATGGAAGAAAAAATGGACGCGTATCTGCTCCTTTCGTTGCAAATGTCGACGGAAGACCATATTCGGCTGGCACCCCTGCCAAGTAAATGCCCTCTTTTCTCTTTCCAGCTCACTTCTCATGCGGTTCCCCTCCCGTCCCGTTCCCACACAAGAGGTTTACTTAAAGGGGCACTGACACAAAATTTTGAAGCCGAGATAACTTCGGAGATAGATTGGTGGGAACACATATACATCATCTGCAAAACATCAGCGGCGAATACAGCCTAGAACATATTTAAAATCAATTTTAAAGTGTGCGAAACGCAACCGAGCAGCCAGCAGAGGACCACGCGCAATCGACATTCCGAGGATATCGTGTAAATAAAGAACATCCAAACACGTCACGAGTTTGTGTTTGCCGCTTCTGCACTGCCGGAGTTTTTCGGCGGCTCGCCCGGCTGGCCGCTCCAATCGGAGGGCCGGAGGGCGGAGCTTCTGCTCTCGAGAACGAACGACCCGATCGTTGGCGGCGGAGGCGCCGCGATTTCGTCAGCTCATGGGGCAGCTGGCCGCTACCAAAGTTCTACAGCGATTCCAGGCACTGTTTCTATTACTGTTTATTACCATTGGATGCGAAAACGCGCCGGGGGCACGAAAAGCCCACTGAGCTAGCCGCACGGTCGCTGTGCAGGTGGCGGCCACGGCCGCGAAGTGGCCCAGGCCGGCGCAGGTAGCTCGAGTTGATAGCTTGTTACCGCTGCACGAAATTGTCCCCAAGTCCCGACCATGGTGGCTTACATAGAAAGGAGGAAATGATGCGATGGCGGGTTGCATTAAAAATTGTCATCTGCACCGCTTACGAGAGCGGCACTCGAATATCCGCCGCAGTGCTAAGCCGAACACATCTGTAGGCGGACCTGTAGGCAGACCGGCCGGCTGCTCCCAGCGCGCGTCTTGCCACCCACCGTCTCGAGCGTCGCGCGTCGTTCTTTAGCCGCGGTAGCATTTGCACTCGCAGCGCCTGCGTCACATCCACGGTCGCTTTTTAATTAAGCGCCTCACGAGATCAGTACGTGGGGGCATTCGCAGAAACTGCCGTCTATGCGGATTCGACAGTGCTACGGCGGCTCTGCTCTGTGATATCCCTCCGACGGTCACGTGGTCAGCTTTGTTCACACAAAATCCACAAAATCCATCGTTTCGCGGCACTCGCTGAAACCGAAACTGCGACTGGCCGCATTTAAAATGCCTCTAATTAAACAACCGTCGCACGTAGAAGCAAATGAGGTTTCTACAGGTTATAAGTAGGTCATTAGCTACTTATCGCAACAAAAAAAAAGATGCAAAATTTTTGTGTCAGTGCCCCTTTAAGTCAATTTAAATTTACCGCGTTCCACTGCTGCAGGGCGGGTGCATCGATGCCAGCGCTGCCGCACGGCGGAGACGCGCGTGCATCGAGGCACCCTACTACAGCGCTTATAAACCACGTTGCTCTACTCCGCGTGCGTTTCAAGTAGAACGTGGAATCTATCGAATGGAACCTGTCGTTACTGTTGCCGTTCGGTTTATTAAGATGTCGCCAGACGTTATAGTGGCGCGGGCAACTGAAGGCAACGGAATAAATTTTTTGTAGTATTTCATTTGCTATCACAAAAACCAAGCATCCATGAATTTTTTAATAAAGGAACACTGCAAATAGCACTTATGCATTGATTTTATGCCCTATATTTGAGTAATGTCTTCATCTTCCTCAACAATGTTGACATGTATGAAGATTGCCACCGGGCTTGGACGTTTATAGTTTGGCTGTGGGTATATAAGACTATTGCGCAGCTTCTGTTTCACTTTCGCACGGTGGCTGAATCGAGTCACAGACAGACAGACATCCATACAGACAGACCAAAATTTCTGCGTTTAAGTAGCCCAAGAAAGACTATAGTCTTTATAACCCGGACGGAGATCCTTGTAGCTCGTGCTTTCATTAAAGTGAAATTGGGTAAGTCTGTGTGATCACGCACGCTCCTAACTCAGAGATGTCTTCAGACCATGGCAATGCCTGTGTTTTCCAACGCTGCGCATAGAAAAGTTGCCGACCGCTATCCTGAAACCTTATGGTCGTTTGTTTCAAGCGGCGCGTTCCTCAATTTCACGAAATTGCTGATACCAAGCTTTGTAAATTCCCCTTTAACCTCGTAAATCATCTTTGCAGTAAAAAGCACGACCCTGCTTAACCAGTGCTGTTAAAGAAAATTAAATAACACAAAACCATTGGGGGCACCGGTTGTAAGGACAGTTCATGCCATTTTAACGCGCACGCGGCCGTCGTGTGGAACTGGCGCTGCACTACTCCTCTGTACTTGCACTAGGCGTGCACCCTCCTCGTCTATGAGTGCAGACGACGTGCTGAATAACTGTGTAAACTTTTGCTTGCAGCGCGGGTATATTAAAAAATGCGGTGCAGGTGCAACGAGCTGCGCTGACAAATCGAATAACCCAGTGCTGCACCGCTTCCACCGTTCCGCCGGTGCAAATAAATAAAATAGGCCTATACGCCTCGAGCGCGGCCTGTAGGGGCGCCACTGAAATCCCCCTAGCGGCCCGTTTCGAAAGCAGGCGCGGGAGTCCGCGCCCCGCTCCCCAGTGCCGCCGCTGCTTTTGCGGCACGTTCACGACTGAGATTTACCGTTTGTGGCCGTTTGAAATTCATGTTTGTGTGGAGCAGTCACTCTGTTCGCAAATGGGGTGTGTTTACGAGAGTGTAAATGTTTCCGACGCGACCTTAGTGTGGTATTTTCGGTCTGTATAAGCGCCAGGTGTGTGTCACAGGCCAGCGTCGCGGAACCGGCGTATGATGGAGCCGATTGTAGTTACACTGACCTGAATTTACTAGCCGTGTCTCCGTAACCACCGGTTCCTCAGATGTTCATGCTACGGCTATACACTACGATTTAAATCGGTTTTGTGCGCTTACATATTCAGCGGAGCACTCATACCTGACAGCACACCAGTTACGTTTGCCAATATTATACCGCAGATACTGATCACCACCATTTACAAGCCAGTCTGTGTTAATTTCGGGAATATTCAACAAAAGTACGATGGACAATGCATAATTATACTCGGGGATCAGCACACGACAGAGTCGTCTTGTCGTGAGGTGCGCGCCCGCAGACCTTCATTTGCTACATATATCCTCTGCAAGGAGCGCGGAGACGGGCTTACAATATAATCCGCGTCCGCGACTAAATGCTTCTTCGAAATATTGTCATATGACACAGGGAGCCTGCAGAATAAACCAGAAACTGAAATCAGAGGGCATTATCACATACCACACTCTTCCAACGACACATTTCATCGCTTGTTGAACAGCCTACCCTGTATACTTCCAAAAATGCGTCCGCCGTACGATCAGCTCTTCGTTGAAGTAGAAAAACAAAAAGAAAGTGCACGCGAGATTTATGTGTGGGATTACTAAAACGTTCATTGCTTGATTCCGCTCCGCATTTGTACACGGCGTCCCCCTCCCCGCCCCCCCCCCCCTCACCCCTTGATTTCTCGCGAAATAGCAGTGCATTTCGCGTATAGTTGGTCTAGTGAAACCTACCTGGCTTAAGTTTAGACGAAGGTCTTTAGCATGCCAGAAGCTGCGCTGTTTTTTTTTATTTCCGTTAGAGCTATTATGTTTCTAAATTCCGCATTGGCACAGCATTTATTTTTCTGTGGTTTCATTTCCTTGGTTCTTGCTATATGGCGTGTGTGGGCACATATTTAACGACGCACAGGCTTGGAATATACTTTACATTTTCGCATAGTTTATATTATAAAAGGCATAAGTTATTGTCCGGGATTCGGTAATCACATCCCCGAAACATATTTTTTTGCGGCGTATATATGCGAAACGAAGCCGCATTCGTTGTCCACGCTGAAAAATGAAGCCAGCCTCTCATTGTGCCAGTATCAGGTCTAAACGAGGCGTCAGTAGAATTCATTTGTGCCTGATGTTTTGGAGGTGACATGGGTGATATGTTGCTGCCGTCGCCGACGCCCGGAAGAGCGGCGACGAAGCGCGCAGAACCGCGTCCCCGGGTAGCTCTTGCAGGCGATCGCGTACTCTACGAAGACGCAGCTGCTTTTTAAGTGACCTAAACGTACTCTTTGCCTATAGTCGTCACCATAACAAGTTTTTTTAGGGCGCGGAAAGGCGAAAAGAAGCGAAATAGAACCAAAACACTGCACGAGCCCCTATCAGTCACGCAGCGCAAATCCCGTCAACGCCGCGGAGAAGCGGCGGCAGGCGGCGCAGCGATCGCGAAGCTCGAGGCGTTATACCCGCATCAAGAACTGATTTAGCTCACCCGAACGCTCTCGGAACGTGAAAGTATGATAAGAGTCCAGTCGTCTTGTTGCGACTTTTTTCGGCCCGGACCGACTGTTTTTTTTTTTTTTTTCGTTTTCTGGGTTTATCGACATAGTACCAGCCTTTTCCTTCAAACTAGAGAACATCTCTAACGAGCACAGTACATAGCATTCCTGGCGACGCAATTCGTCTTTGCCAGCTGTCTTTTTTCCCTTCTGATGTTAAAATGTGTGCATACCTCAAACAGGAAACAATTTGAAATAAATTACTTAAATACTCAAGAAATTACAATTTGCACAAATTACTCAACGAGGATGTGACGAAATTACTAACATCCGAATCAGGTTTCCGCTTCCTCCCCTTTCCTTTGGCAGTTTCTGAGGGAGAAATCCAAACTTTTAAAAGACCTCACCGGACCACGTTATTTCTCAGACACGGTTTCATCTATGTGTACTCTATTCATTTTAATTAAGGAATGTTCGAAATATAAGAACGTTTACCAGCGCACTTGCATAGCTCTGATGTATGCTGCAAAGATTACTTCTATGAAGGAACACCCTTTGAACGCAATTATGAAAAATAACACTAATAATAAACTTTTTGAAAATCGACCATCCATAGCACCACCCTTCCCTTTGGCAGTGTCATGCCTCTCAGAGAACCTACAAGTTCTCTTGCTGAAGTTTACTGCACCTCTATTCATGAGTTGGTTGCTCCGTGGGAAATTTGCCCAATTCAGTGTGACATGTCTTTCAGAGAAATACAAAAGAAAAATGTGCCAAACTTTGTTATTACTCAGCACTTTCTGTCACTGAGGGACAAATACAAGACAGCTGAATTCTACACAGATGCCTCGAAGACTTCTGCAGCGGTGTCTTGTGCTGCAAATGGCCCCCTATTCACTTTGTCCAAAGCAATGAACAGGAACACTAGTATATTTACTGCAGAGGCATATGGTATCCTGATAGCTTTGAACCACATTCTCCAAAACAAAATTAAGAGCTCAGTTATATACACACACTTACTGAAAGTTGTTTCAAAGCTTTCATCTTTGAAGGCTAGTAAAAACCCAACTTTTAATGCTGTTTTAGAGCTCTGTAATCGGCTAAGCTTGCTGTCACAGTGTGCTGGGTCCCGGCCCACTGTGGCATTGCTGGAACTGAAGCTGCTGACTAAAGTGCTGCAGCTGCTGCCCTTCGTGAAAGCATAGATATTAAGCTGGTTCCATATCAAGACCTCAAACCTTGTGTGAGCAGGAAGCTGCGAGAGCACTTGCAACAACAGTGGGATAAAGAAATAAGCACTAAATTACATGTCATTAAACCTAAAATTGAAAAACCTCCTTCTGAGAAACATGCCAGATCAATAGAAGTGGCCTTATGCAGACTTAGAATCGGCCACACACACATCACCCATTCATACCTGTTGACTGACACAAACAAGCCACGGTGTCAACGATGTGGGGGGCAGCTGTCTGTCCTTTATGTGCTTATTGAATGCAAGATGTGCAACATTGAAAGGAAACGTCACTTTAATTAAGTTTACACATATAATATTCCCTTGCACCCTTCATTATTTCTTGCAGACCATCCCATGTTCTCCTACAAAAAAGTTTTTATATACCTCGCAGACGTAGATTTTTAAAACACGTATCTTACTGTCCATAACCTCACCTGTCCTTATGACGTGTTGCAAAACAATGGCGGAACCTGAGGCTTTACACCTTAGGTGCCTGCACTCACTGTGGTTTAATGTGACCCTATATATGGGCACCCTTTCTCTTACTATACTCATTATGTTTTAATATGGCCCTATACACCAATTCTCTTTAAAAAGTTTTAATCTAGTGCCTTTATTACAGATATTTCTCATCTCATTCACGATTTTCATGGCGCTCTTTGCCTTTGTCGGCCTTGCGCCATTAAACCTTAAATCATCATCATCTCATTGAAATAGAAGAACGTTCTTTTCTTCCACCCAGCGATATTGCGCTGAAGCGTCAGTTTCTCATATAAACCTTTTTAGACAGCCAATGACATTTGCGTATAAAATTCGAAAATAAGCAATGTACTCAAGTTTGCATTTGTTCTAAAGAACTTAATTTCGCCCTTTCGCATCATTTAATGCCTCTGCATCACCAGCAGGAAGTAAACCTTGCATTGGACCTTTTGTGGCCTCCGCCAAATCGTGTGTCGCGCGTGAGGCAGACGGAAAAAGGCCTAGTGATTACTCCTGGCATCTTGAAAGACGTTGTTGCGCAAAAAAGAGAGCCTTAATATCAGTCCTCCTATTATTCCCTCAAGCGTTTCCCGGGAAGTCATTATCCCGCCGAACTAATTAAACGCTCTGGCGTTGTTCTCTGAGGAACTTCGACCAGCAACTGTCTCAAAGGAGAAATGCAAATTACTGTCTGGGAGTGCCTAGTGACACGAAGTGGCTAATGAAGACTTCTCGGGAAAGGCAGTATGGTTGACAATCAAGTGAAAGCGAGCAAGGTTACGAGCTCGGCCCTGACGGAGACAGCAGATTGAGTGCTCCGCATGTCTCCGCAGCAATAATGGTAGGCGGCCTAGGTCCTTCGTCGACAACTGCACGTCAGGGGGCGCCCACGATGGAACTCTTAATCTGCATAGACTTCGGGATAAGATATATGCATGTCTTCCGTGCATGGGAATAAATAGCGTCACATCCACACATGCATTTGCTATCTCTCTGGAGGAAAAAAATTCAAAAAAAAAGAAACCAGGGAAAGACGTATTACGTGTCTCGCAAAAGAGCGATAAATAAAGCTAAAAATAAACCACGACAAAATGGAGACAAATTTTTCATGGTAATCGCGCAAACAGAACTAATTACTCCGTGGACTTATGTTAATCTCTCCGCCATTCGCCGCCTTTGTCCCCAGTAAGCTTATTATCGCACGCAGCCTTCATTCAGGGTTCATGGCCCTAATTCTGTCCCTTTGCTGCTGTCCTCTTTTCGCTGCCTTTGTGTTTCCGTTGACATGAAACCACCTGTGGCATGCATGTGGTGTTCACGTAGGACGCCTAATTATTTGCCATTGTTTTAGTTTTTCCTTGCGACATTTTCACCCCACCACCCCCCAAAGCAAAACCAAACAAACGGTTGATCCGCTTAGGCTGCACGCAAACGCACTTTTAATTAGAGCGAACGAACATGTTGAAAGGATAAAAAATACTCGTTGTCGCACTCCTCCCAGTCCCGAAAAGCCTCGACGTCGGACCATTATTAGGAAGACTGAGATTGGGCTTCTATTTCTATCGGGAAAGCTTCCGTCACAAAATACAGGTGTAAATTAGTCAGGAACACTCATGGCGTTTATGCTGATGATTTTGCATCGCCAGCGGGCACTGAAGAGCGGGCCCTGGCGCGAGAAGCGGATAATGACGACCGTGATCGCGACTTTCTGTTACAAGGAGCGGGGTCATGATCCTGCTTCATAAATCATAGAGGAGGAGTCGTAATAATGGTGAAGATGATGATTGTTCTGTTTTTATCTATACCGCGGCGAGCGGACTCTGGCGCTAGTGCCAGTTATGCCAACAATGGCAGACATTGTACGTTCCAGGGAGCGGGGTTACGATGCAACTCTTCAATCAACTTCTAAAATAGTAGAAAGCCCTGATAATGATGAAAATGACGATGTATCATGGCGTACGTCCGGACACATCACATACTGCAGTAAAATGCATGTCCATGAATTCGCCCAAAATTGTTTGTAGGATCAAGCACACAGGCACACGACAAAACACACTCGACAGACATAAGACGTGCGGCTGCTCGGACAAGGCATTTTTGTTACCTTTTAGAAAGCGTACAACAGCGAAGTTCAACTTTCCTTTGGAACCTGACCGTCTGATTGCTGGGCGCAGAGCAGCGTTCATCAGCAGTATTTCTGTGCTGGCAACACCACAACGTGGTGCGCCGCCGGTACACTCGCATACGAGTCGTGTAATTTTCCTCAACATGCTCAAAAGCGCCGAACTATATATTGCATGCTTGAAATGACGTGCGCTGAGTATAATCATGGCCGGTCGATCGAAGCAGTATGCTTTCATTTAGCAGGCATTAAATAGAAATCGGGGAAGCACAGGAGTGATTGAACTTGAACGATCATCCTCGAGGTCGACGAGTTTGTGCGCTGCTGTCTTAAGTCTACTCGACGGGGCTTCAATTTGATTAAAACCATTAAATAATCCCAGCTCCCGGTTGACCATTTCTACCACTGTACGCGAAAGGAAGCCTTACCTTTAGGGAACCCTGCAACCCTTTTTTCAACTTTTTTTGAAATCTTAAATGCTTGCAGAACGTAGTCATCCAACACACCCAGTACTTAGATTAGAGGGCCGCACTGTACCTCAGCCAAAAATTACTGCTCTATGCCCATTAGATAGCTTCTAAACTCGCTCAAACGATTCTTTTCTTTTTCCCGGTCTTGACGTTCTTCGACGGCTCGAATTACGTCACTAAGGCCATGCATGTAGCGGCTGTTGGGCGGTTTTCCTTCAGTTGCAGCAATGAACACTTTTCGACAGCAACTTCAAAAAAAAAAAAAAAACCCCGCAATACCAAAGCAGAAATGGAAGGCGTGTATATTGCGACGAGCAAACCACGCAGTGCCGCTCCGTGCTGGCGATAACTATAGCTTTCGCAGTGGTTCCAGACGCGAAGGAAAGATTGAAAGCGCTTATCGAAAGTGTTGCAGGGTCCCTTTAACGTGCCTTGAAACCGCGTGCATAAAGGCAAATGTATTTGTTATCGGGTCAGTGCAAGCAAACAATCGCGCGGTTAGTTAGCATATACATTTTCTTTCGGAAGTTCTACAACGTTTTAACACAGCCATATGAATGATGATAAATTTGCAGTCATGCTAAGCATAAACACTTCTACGCTGAAGTTCACAACCCAAAAGCTGCGAGCCCCTCCAGGACTATGCTGGCAGCTGAAATGTAAGAACAAAACAAACAGCGGTAAGCCCCGTCCCTACACCCGCGTTTATTTGAATTTAAAATGTTGGTTCAGTGCGGTTGCGTACGCACACCTTGAAAGCACGCACCAAACTCGAGCTTACTGCAAGTGAGTTGTTACAATAGACTTCCACGCACTTGATAGTCAATATATACAGCTCTGGAGCATGAAAACTCCATTTAACTTGGGTTAAACCATGTTATTGTTGCAGTACTAAGCATGAGGCGCCCAAAAATAATCGGGTAAGTCCACATGATTGCACCCTCTTTAAAGGTACTAGTCTAACAGGTTGCAAGGTCGGAAACTCTAGGCACCGTCTTGACGCTCGTAGAGTTCATTGACCTCATCGGTTCATCAAAAAGTTTCCTCCTCCTCCTCCTCTTTTTTACTGAAGGCCAAAATTGGAAAAAAGGAGTACTTTCCAGCAAACCTACCTCGCTCGCTAACTCAATGTTCTTGCAAAAGACGCGCATACGCTCTTATAGCTTAAACCCAACGCTTGTGCTCAATGACTACTCAGCACGCCTATTGAACTCTCCTCTTTAACCGCGTTTGATTTTGTTTTCACGGCGTCTTCGTTGGTAGCAACCCGATCTCTCGCTTTTGAATGCTTCGCACTAAATTTATTTGCGCGGCAAGATACTTGTGCTCGTCTTTCAGTGCGAACCACGATGCGGTACTCACCGCCCGTGCCGCGCATTGAAAGGGAGCAGTGAGCGGCTGCCGCTACCGGCTTACCAGCCTGTGTTCCCTGATGTACGTCACGTCCAGCTGCTGCAATGAACGCATTTTTTTTCTTCTGTCTTTGGCTTCCAAAAACGTCAGTTATATCGCTTATTAAACGGCTTATTGGGAGAAATGGCCGGCGTCCCCTATACTTGGACCGTTAATAAAAAGTACAGATAAATTCGCATTGGCTGCAGCGCGTCGTGTGGTTCCCCGCGTGCCTGAGAAACATAACACGAACACCCACCCACTGGGGCCTCAGCCAGCGGCGCAGTAGTCCTCAGCAGTCTATGGCGCCCCGCGCGGCTGACTGTCGCACTCCCTGCCGCGCTGTGGCCGCTCCTGCTCCTTTCGGTGACGAACGTACACGAGAATTCAATTGAACGCTCATGCTTTCGCATTCACCACATCGCATTCACTTTCTCATTCACCACAGTTATTTATTTATATACACTATTCGGTGGATGAAGAGAGACAAGGGCGCTGACCACTAGTTCGTTGAGTTTAAAGGAAATTAACGTTTCGGCTCCCACACAGAAGCCTTGGTCACAATAAAATCTTGAAGAGAAATAATCGCCTTATATAGGTTTCACGACGCTGCGGAGGCAGCTTGCGTAGATTGGCGGATGGTTTCCGGAGTTGCGATTCAGCGTGTGATCCGTCGTCTGTATGTGAAGTGATTCCAGTAACAGGCGTGAGGTAGCATTCCTTTCTTTTGCGAGGACGCGTGCAGCAGACCAGTTGATTGTGTGCGATGTGGTATCGCAGTGCTCGGCAAGGGCGCTTGTCGACACGTGGATCTTGTTTACATCGTTTCGATGTTGCTGCAGGCGCTTTGCAAAGTTTCCTGACTCGCCAATATACACGTATTGGCAACCTGCACAAGGAATGACGTAGACAACTCCTGGATACCTCTCCTTTTGCAATTTGTCCTTAACGTTCACAAGTTCATGCCTTAGTGTGCGAGACGCCACATGCGCAGTTTTCACATTGCACGAGCGGAGTATGCGTAACAGAGCCTCGCTGATGCCGGGAACGGGAATTGCCGCGCGCTTTTGAAGTCCGTCGTCGCCGACGTGCGCAGGGCGAGTGCGCTGCCGCTGAACAGAGTTGATGAAGGCCTCAGGGTTACCGCACGACGAAAATTCGTAGCGTACTCTCGTATTGTACGCCGCCCGGTCCGTCACACCCTTGACTTCAACTATTAGGTTGAAGTGCTTTTACCTCAGCCAGATCGAGCAAATTGTATGAATTCTAGCCACAGCTACGCCCGGTTCGGTTCGTTGCTAATGTTATGTTATGCCAACAAAGAAACTATACCTCTTAGCTTAAAGTAACAGAGACCATCATAACTCGTCAATGGTTTGCTAATCTAGAACTATTCCTAATTCTGCTTCTAAACTGTATTCTTCCCAGAGCAATGCTACCTGATTTATTGCGCGGAAGTACTCGCCCTAACCAACTCCGCATTACATTATTTTACGGTATACCCGCACGGGCGAATTCGCATTAACTTGCATTTTCCCTAGTATTGATAATAAAAAGTGGAGCTTCTTCAAAAGACTAATTCAGATACACAGTAAAGTTATGCTGGTAGGGCAGTCAAGCTCGTAGAAAATAAATGGCGGAGTATGCAGTGTGCACTGTATTTTATTTTTTTCTGACTGATCTCAGCAAATTACATATACTTTGTAAATTTCTTTTCAAAGCTTCGAAGCTTATTTCACCCTTTTTTATGTTTTACTGAACCGTTCTATTGTTTTGTGCTCATACGGTCGTAAAGATTTTGTTAGATTCTTCTCACCCTCTTCCCATTAGCTGCCCCAAATCCCCCCCCCCCCCCCAGAGTGTAAGATTTTTACAAAAGTGGCCACTAGGGTGAGAAGTGAGCATTTATGTAAATTGTTTATTTATTGGCTTGGCTTCTTTCGACGTATTGATAGCGCTCGTTTTTTATTAGACGTTTTACCAAGCCTTTTCTCTGATTCCAGAGTGTAAGAACGTGTTACGCAAACTATGTGTTGTGTATATATGTGCCCAGGGTAAATCAAAATGAGGCTTACATCAACGACGTAGGCGGACGCCATTAATCCGTATTGCCGGCATATATCGGCGCTGTAAAATGCACCCACGCGTTGACACCGAAGTTCAGCTCGCGCTGAAATGTTGTTACGTGGTTCATGAGCCAAGGCGGAAAGTTTTGGCCTAGCACTGGAAGCATGGGGTCAGGTCTGAAAACCACAGTTCGTTGAAGCAATTTAGACAGAAAATATCTGCAGATTTTCTGCTTAATATTTTGCGATTGAAGTGATCGATAATCTACAGGTGCGACGACGACTTCTGCTCGCCGACGTGTGTCCCAAAACCATCTTTGAAGCAAAAAAGGCTGCTGTCGAAGAGAGGATCGAGCTTCCTCGCACGTTTCGGAAAATAAGCGAGTCAACCAGTGGTGCTTCTTTCTTGCATAATTTTTAGGGAATTGGTCGAGATTCCCTGCATGAAAAATCACCTGAATTTAGACAAGCTCTTTGAAGAATCTGGGTATTCCCATGCACAGCTGTTAGTGTTGCGACATCCTTGCCACCTTTATTCGAGGCAACCGCTTGTGTAGAGCCGCGAAGGCCGAAAATGGATATAAGTGAAGCAGCGCGAGCAAAACCTGAGTTACGAACATAAAATCGTTCACGGCAAGCTTTAAGAGTCACATGGGAAGCAAGCAAGCTGGCTGCCACGTCAAGCTCGTATTTCAGGCTGAAAGAACAAACTTTTATATCCCGTTCCAGCAGAAAACTTCTACGCAGCCCAGAACTCACAAGCACAAGGGCGTGAAAGCTTGGTGTTGCGAAAGTTTTACGATCGTACGCAAGCCCGGTCTACAGGAGGAAGAAGAGGCGTCCACCTAACTACAAAAATTAAACATTGTCAATAAAAATAAATAAATAAATAAATAAATAAATAAATAAATAAATAAATAAATAAATAACGTCATAAATTTGGTTCAAGGAAGCATGTCAGGCCATAAAGGTCAGGAGGGCTTTAGTGTTAGAGGAAATACAACGCTCGTTCCTTTATAAGAAGCGTGACGAAAATGTCGACATGAAACACGAACGAATATTTTGTGGTGCCGAAAGGAAACGGACGACAGGGAGAATTTAAGAGAAGAGTTTCAAAGGGTTTCAAAATGATATCAAGAGGCGCACTTCCGGAAACCATGTACCACCAAAGGGAATTTCCGAGCACTTATTCTTAAAAGCAGCCCGGCTAGCAGCCTCCGGTCCATTTCCGGCTTCCCGTTACAGCTGGATGATGCCACTCTCCTTCTGACGAGAAAAGAAGACCTCCGGAGCCGCACGCGTGCTCTCATTCCGCCGTGCTGCCACCCACCTCCCGGGTCTTACCCGTGCCCAGGAGGTTGCGCTTAGGAGGATTCGGGTTGGGTTGGCCTTAACTCCCGCCATGACCCGCCAATGGTCTCACTTCCGAAATTCTTTTGCAAACCCTGGTCGCCCAGTTTGCCACCGCAGCGATGCGATCGCCGACCTCCACCACTTGCTGTGGTCCTGCCTCGCCTTGCGTCCGACGAGACTGCGGCAGCTTGCGGCGATGGGCCTCCGAGTAGACGTCGCCTCCGCATACAACGCATGGATACATGGGAGCCATCATCGTTCCCTCCTAGACTTCATCCGCGAAGCGAACATTTTCATGTTCATCTAATCACCTTTTCGTTATCAACTCATATCTCCATATATATGCCCTGTGGCAAAATAAACGCTCCTAAAAATTTATTCTTCATTTTCTTCTCTATTTCTTTATTGATCTCTTCGTCTTCTCATTATTTATTTCCTTGGTTTTTTGTTTACTTCTTCTTCGCTTCTTTTTTCTCTTCAACTTCCTTGTCCTTTTTCTTTCTTTCTTTTTCATTGCAGTCGCAGATGGCCAAGTTTCAAAGTAGCTGCTGGCAAAAACAAGCGCTTTGGGAGGACCAAGGGTTACAACAGTGGGACGTAGCTTAGAAAAGAATGCATTAATACACGAGTCTGATACACGTAATTACAACCCCGCCTTAAATGAAAAAAACTAATGGTTTACACAATTACAGCGACCGGAAGCCGTAATTAGAGGGCAGCGGCAGCGGTGACAGCCATTGACAACATACTGAAACTTTTCGATTGCGTCGGGTTGCTTCAACTGTAGATGGCCCGGCCTTCGAAAACCCGATATTGCGTGACTTGTCGACTCTTTAAATACCCGCATTCTCTACGCGCTGCCATACGTAAAATTAATGTCATCGCAGCGGTGCCAACTTGACCGGCTTCTTCAGCGAGCCACCCGACTGGCTCAAGGGGCCCCTAGAAATACCTCCCTTGCTAAGCTGGAGGCGGCTCAGCCTATCGCCTCACTGTCAGACCAAGTTGGTCTTTATTTGGCGGCACAACAAGCTCGTCTACAGCTCACTTGGCAGGCCCGTCTTCTCCCCTCCTCTCATCATTGCGATGTGTCTTGCTTACCCGATATTACAGCCACATCTTGGTATCTCCTCTCCCTTTACTATCCACTCGCTCGCATAACAGTTCCCGCCATTCCAATCAGCGTATCCGCACCCTCACATCCAGGACGTCATCGACCTCGAGTATGCACTCTCCTCTACCGCTGTGGCTATCTAGCAACAATGACGTACACAGATGCCTCCTCCTCCCTCCCTGGGTGGTCGCAGTATAGTTGTTCCTTTTTTCCACCCGTCCTTACAGGAACGATACTCGGGCATTCCCTCCGCCCTGTCTCTCGAGGTCCAGGCAATCACCCACGCAATCTTTTCCTTAGCGCTCCTGGTAACCACGTGATCCTCGGCGACAGTCAGGATTTTCTCCTCTTGTACCAATAGCACTCGCTTCCCATTTATATGCTGCGTGCACTCCCGACTTACCTGGCTAGCAACAGTGGTTGGCCAGATAAGTGGGGAGTGCTGGACCGGGCTACATGCTGGACGGGTTCCTTGTCACGCAGGCGTCCCGGGCAACGAGCTGCCATTTAAATCTCCCGTGCTACAGAACCGGGAGACTCGGATACCGACGCCAATCCTTCACGCAGCACCCTCGCCCTCAAGCCTAGAACTCACTAGTCGCGACAGTTAATCAGGGATAAGGAGACTCTTCCTTCTCCTTCTCACATGTCGTTCGGCTTGTTTCATCCCCGAACGGCCAGGGACCCCGACTAGCAAAGTCGATCTCCTCTTCTCACCGAAACGTGGAACAAACAACGACTCGGACCGAGTATCCGTTTCGCGGCTACGACTTCGCGGCGAGGGCCAAGGCCGTCGCCGCCAGGAGAGCCGGCGGAGTGGACGTCTTCCTCAAGCGCTACCTCCCCTTCAGCGAAGAGCTAAGGGCAGCAGCGGCGATCCCAGCTCCTCGTCCTCGACCGCGCCGTGCCGCCCGCCGGGCCGCCCCGGCGCCGCCGCCGATGCGCCCGCCCGCGACGACGCCGTCGACGAATACCACTTTGCCCGGAGCGGAAGCCACGGAGAGTACTGCGGGGTATACCTCGTGGGCAACGTCTACGCCGACGTCGTCTCTCACGCCATTGCCACCTCGCCCGTCAGGGACGAGTCGCCCTACAGCATGGTCTACACCCAACGCTTACTCCGGCGACTGGTATCTTCGTGCTAACCGCCTACCTCGCCCCCAACCTCTCGCGCGAAGCGGTCCTCCAGTACGTGGACGCGGCCATGGAGAGCGTCCCTGCGCGCGTTCCAAACCCTTGGATCCCGTCGTCTTGGTCGGCGACTTCAACGTCGACGTCCGCAAGGACGGAGAGTGTTGGTCGACTACATGCACGCCACGCACTCCATGTCGTGCGTACCCCTCGACTCGCCCACCACCATCAACGGCGGTTTCATCGACCTGGCCTTTGCGAGAAACTGCCAAGTCTGCACCGTCCTCCAGGACCCTTTGACGGTCCATTTCACGGACCACAAGCGATCCTTCTAGCAATCAAGTACAACGACAACACAAATAGGTGTCTGTGAATAAATGCATCTTTTTTAAGTGCGAATGCAACCGTGCATTCGCACTTACACACTCTCCCCTCGGGGAAGTGCGAGGGAATTTTTTTTCCACTCGTCCTTACAGGAACGATACTCGGGCATTCCCTCCGCCCTGTCTCTCGAGGTCCAGGCAATCACCCACGCAATCTTTTCCTTAGTCACTTCTGGTAACCACGTGATCCTCGGCGACAGTCAGGATTTTCTCCTCTTGTACCAATAGCACTCGCTTCCCATTTATATGCTGCGTGCACTCCCGACTTACCTGGCTAGCAACAGTGGTTGGCCAGATAAGTGGGGAGTGCTGGACCGGGCTACATGCTGGACTGGGTTCCTAGTCACGCAGGCGTCCCGGGCAACGAGCTGCCCCACCTAATCTCCCGTGCTCAGTCCCAACCGGGAGACTCGGACGTGACCTGACCAATCCTTTTCCACCCGCCTACTTCAACACTAGACTCTGCGACAGTTAATCAGGGATAAGGAGACTCTTCCTTCTCCTTCTCACATGTCGTTCTGGGCTTGTTTCATCCGTCAAGCGTAAACGGTCATACCCCGAACATAATACGTAGATTAGGAGGCCATCACAGCCATGCATGATGCTCTAATTGTCCTGACTCCCACAACACCACACTTTTGGGGTTCCTTTTTTTAGGGGCGAAGGCCCTTGGGGGCTCGGGCTGTCGGCGTCTCATGTCGTCGTCGTCGTTCGTCGTCGTATTCTCATGTGGTCACGGTGCTAAAACACCGGAACACTCGTTTTCCAACGCCTTGCGCTAGAACGTGTCATCTCCATGGGCAAAAACGCGTACTCAAAGAACACACGAGGGCGCTTGTTTTTCGTTTGCTCTTGCTTGCTTGCTTCTATTTCGCTTAGTACTCGCTTTAAGATTAAAATTTGAGTTCTCCGTTTCAAATTATTTTACTTCTCCTCCGTCTTCGTAATCGGGATCTCGCGTATGTCAGTGCGCGCCGTGTGGCAAGTGTAGATGGCCCGATTTCTTCTCCTTCTTTTTTTTTTTTTTTTCAATGAAGTCTATCAACAACAACGATAACGTCGCTTTAACGGATGGCTTACAGTGTGTGTGCCGCCTTCCGATTGAAATTCTTGGAATTGGATTGAAAAAATTCTGCAGAAATTCAGAGACTTCTTATGACGCTTGCCTTGCGTGTGAGCTTCTACAGTCAATTTTTTTTTTCTAAATCCTGTCAGGCCAATTATCTCCATTTACGCTATTATAACGATTCGAAGTGGAACATTCGTCATATTGGCATTATTGGGGAAATGCAGGGCGTTACACGGTTTGCCATTTTCCGTAATTGCTTATTATTTTTTTCTTATTTCTTAGTTGTTGTTTTTTTAATTTCGTTCGAACAATCATCTGCATTTACGCTGTTGTAACGATTACATTTGGAACTTTTGCGAAATGTGCATTATTGTGGAAATGCAGGGCGTTACACGTTTCGCCATTTTCCGTAATTTTTTTGTATTTTTCTTGTTCCTTTGTGTCCCAACGGTCGCCATCAGTGAGGCGACCGTATGCATTCGCGTTAATAAATAAAAATCTTCGCGTTAATAAATCATAATTAAATAAATAAATTGGCGCAGCTTGCACTAGCGCTGCAAGGCTGGAGAAACAGTAAATCTGGGGGTCGACCTAGCTTCTCCCCTCATTGACAGCGAATCCCAGAAGAAAGGGAGCCGCCGGACACCAGCAGTGCAAGGTCGTTTTCGGTGGCACTGTAAAGCTCCCATAGTAACTCCCAGGCGTAATCCCCTCTACTGTTTTTTAAGAACGCAATATAGCTCCTTTTCTAGTGCTTACACCGCGACAAAACATGCTGTGTGCCAAGTGACCTCATGCTTCTGAATAACTTCTGAATAAGCGGACTTTCTATATGTTATCAAAGAGCATGGTGCACGCCGTGCTCCAGGCGTAAACAAACTGTCCGTAAGTACGTGTGTCCCGATAAATCGTGACCATCATCGTCGTCGTCGTCTTCATCATCATCATCATCATAACGCGCAACGCATTGACTGGAAGATGACCCGCCCCTTGGTAAAGTGGACGCGGCCGCCAAATGGAAAGTGCGATCCCGGCTCCACGTAGATATTGCAAGTCATCCGTCTCCTCAGCGTGAGCCTGCTTCTGTGCTCATCTTAATGTGTACTCGTAATAGATTGTGTAATCATGATGATGATGACGAGTCTCTGCTGTCTCTAGAGCACGATTGACGTTCCTCGTGAGAGACAGCATCCTCATCATCGTCGCGTGTGTGTGTGTGTGTGCGTGCGCGTGTGCGTCTGTGTGCGCGTGCGTGTGCGTGTGCGTGTGTGTGTGTGTGTGTGTGTGTATGTTTGGCTCTCCAAACTGCACTCTCGCTTTATAATTGTGATCACAAAAAAGATTAACCCCGCTTAATTCGGCCACAAATTATTCATGAATCTCTTATGGCGCATGGGGAAATTGGAATTCGAATATGGAAGTATGATTCCTGCTTCGGGAACAAAAGCTGCAATTTGGTTGTGTGTGTGTGGCGGGCAACTCGCAATTGCCACGCTTCGCCCGGTTACAGTTCTCCGATCAGGACTCTCAGACACCGCAAAAACCGAAGAAACCATTAGTGTGGAAAATACAGGCGAGAAGGAGCGTTCTTCCAAGCAAGAAATGTATTTTGGACCAGTTCATAAACTGTAGCAAAGATACGAGCCTCTTTCCGCCCAAATCAACAAACTGTAGGCAAATACATTATTCATTTTACGACGAATTGTGATATTTGCGTGGATAAAAAAAACGCAACAATGGCGACCTCTCGAAACAGGGAGCCATATTTATAGATACATAAATAATGCGCCCTGTTACAAGAAGTCGCCCTTTTTAACGGGGAAGCTGTTCTTGGTCGAGGCTTTCATGTGACGATTTGAAGTAACGCGGGCGCAGCGATGTGGAGAGGGCACAGCCTAGCGATGGGTAAGCCAGGGCCAAGTACACGTGCAGCAAGTTTATAGAATTCTTGAACGTGACGTTTATATAGGCGCAGCATTTCTAAACTACTAGATCTGGTGGCAGTGTTTATACTTCTCAACATTGTTGAGCAAAAAAAAACATTAAGCACGTTTGAGGCAAGATATCAATAAATAAGTGACAACTGCATTGTCCTTTTAATTTTAAATACATGGCTGCTTGATTTTCGCGACGCGATAGCAATTAAAGGTTATGTCTTTTTACTTCAAAAAACAAATAAAAAAACGGAAAGCATTCGCGGCGCCCCCTTGTTGCAGTGTTCCAAGCTCAAAATTAAGAAAAGGTTCCAGTAGTTCGCGTGAGAAGCGGAACACGGCCAAAATGAATTGGGACGAACGGGAACCAACCTGCAAGCTTTGGGAAGTTATATGAAGCTCAATGCCTGGCGCTCACGACTTCCGGGCAGTTAAGTCCGTGAAGTCAGCGTTCGCGACGTAAAGTCAGCGTTAGGTCAGCGTTCGCGACGTGAAGTCAGTGAATCTGGGCTATTTTTCTTAGGCTTTTCTGGGTCGTCGCAAATATAGAATACGAACTGGTGGGCAGCCCCGACGTGACTCAGCCCTCAAGCTGAACCACGTTTAAATTCAGGGCTAAAAGCGCTAAAATTTAGTATTGCAATTTGCAAAAATTGCAAGCTCTACTGTGATGCAGTTCATCTGGTTTTCTAATATGCATGGCCGACAAAAAGTTATTTCGCCCACGGCCATTATGCAACCGGTATTTTAGTACGTATTATAAAACATAAATCAGCCAATCTGGCCCCTGTGTTTCGTGCTAGAAGTAAAGGGAATTAATAACCTCTCCAAATGAGCACTTTTAAAGTATTTGTTGAGTTTCTTCGCAGGTTCGGTTTCTTTCTGCTCAGTTAATCGGGGAGTAAAGATACGGTATAGCTTAGATCGCACTAAAACATAACCTGCGCACTGCACTTGGAGAATACACCTTCGAAGAACTGCAAGAGTTCGCGCACATGTTTAAAATAAGACAACGAAACTTCCACTGGGCACAGAAGCCTGCTTACGTGGTTTAATGGCGAAAGCTTTGCGACACTTACTACTTTTTACTGCTAATAGTATTTGCGTGTCTTTCTTTGCTTGAAGTTCATCTTTTTGGTGCGAATTATATCGACCGACTTTTTAACTTTATATCACAACATCGTGTTTGCGTCTTTGTTCGTCTTTTAGCGCGATTTGCTTCAACAGGCAAACTAGTGGAACATCACGCCGCAACTTGCCCAAAATGGCGGATCGGGGGCCCCTGCTGTACTCAAGAGCCGTTACGTTCACCTGTCACGGTCACGCTTACCAGGCTAATGTTGTTCCACCGCTGGCAAGTTGCGCCGGTAGCGCCTGTGGTAACGCAGTCGGATAATATACTTTGGACACCCGGGCTCAGTTCCCAGACGAACTTAAATTTATTTCAACACGAAAGTGTTTTATGCCGGGCTACACAAACCTGACCGACGTCATATCCGTCGCGGAAATAACATCGCCAGAAAAAGTTTCATTGACGCGGTGGCGCTGGGATTTGAGCCCAGGATCACTCTGGCCGCAACGGAAGGTGTGAAACCGTCTACCAACTGGGCCATGAAGTCAAGCCCGCATGGCCGTACGAACGCGTCTTATGTTCTTCTCTCTAACTTTTCCATTCAGATGATGCTGCCGTCCAGGAGAAATGACGCGAGGTCGCGGGTTCGATTCCCGGCCGCGGCGGCCGCTTTTCTGATGGAGGCGAAAAGCAAAAACGCCCGTGTGCACGAGATTTCGGCGCACGTTAAAGATCCCCAGGTGGTCCAAATTAATCCGGAGACCTCCACTACGGCGCGCCTCATCGCCTGCGTTGCGTCGGCGCGTTAAACCCTACAATCAGTCAATCAATGACGCGAAGTAGGGCGTCATGACGCTAATGAGCGCCGATAGTTGGCGCCTCGATAGGGCAGCGGATAGCAGCGGAAGCTGCTGTGTTTACCCGTCGGCCGAACTCTGCCTCTCGCGTTGCACAAGCTAAGCTCGTCGCAACGTAGGCGTCTGGCGTACACGCCACGGAGCAGGACCACTGTGGTAGCACCTTTGCCGAAGCGACCCGCCAGCAGTTCGTCGCTCACCAAGCACACCCGCAAGACTGATGCCGACCCGCAAGTCATGCTCCTTTCGCTGTAGCGGACCGTGACTTCATCAAACGATTCGCTGACGACCGTTCGGTTTCGTTGGCACGGTTTGCGGGCGCCTAGGGTTTCAGTCGGATTTGCGCAAGCTCTGGCGCATGTAGTCCAGTGTCTAATGTTGATGCGTCAAACGGCGCTATACCGACGAAATATAAATAGCGATGTGCAAGTTCATACCGATGCACAACAAACATACAATTCAACTGCTCCTGTAAAGGCACTTTTCACTTTCGTGTTTTACCGATTACTAAGAAAGAAACATCAACCTACATTTTTTAAGTACCATTTATATCGGCGGCCATTTTCTGTTCCGGTCAGCAACATGACAACGACGAAGGTTTTTAGCACAACGGGGCGCTCATGGCTCTCGCCCTAAAGAATACAGTGGGATAGTAAGACAGTGAGTTGACTAAAGTGTGTGTGTGGTGTGTGTGCTGGCGCGTGTTTCGGGTTAGTCTTGTGGCCGTACACAAAGCAAATGGGGCCTAAGAGGATGCGTCCTAAACCTGTGCGGATTTATAACCGGAGGAAACCTGGAGCATGGCAAGGTCCCAACGCGATAGTCAGCGGAAACATACATTCAAAGCGCACCTGGAAAAGTTCACTTTAGTCTCTCGGTGAGCGTATGTATTTCAGCGAGGGCACAGATCCACAAAAGGACGATCGCTTCATGCAATTATGTCCCTCCATTTGGAACAAGCTCCTTTAAAGGGGCCACGAAGCAAAATAAAAGAAAAAGACTGCTATGTACCGATAACAATTATACAAATTTTATGGCAAACTCCAAACAAAAAAAAATGGCTGTGTATCTGCTCCTTTCGTTGCAAATGTCGACGAAAGACGATAGTCGACTGGCACCCCTGTCGAGTAAATGCCTCCCTTTTCATTCCGCTCACCTTTCACGATGTTCCTCTCCCGTCTTGTTCCTCCGAAGATAACACGCTGGAGGTTTGCTCAAGTCAATTTAAATTTACCGCGTTCCACAGCTCCAAGGCGGGTGCATCGATGCCAGCGCTGCCGCACGGCGGAGACGCGCGTGAATCGAGGCACGCTACTACAACGTTCATAGGACCCTGTTGCCCTACTCTACTTGCGTTTCAATCGGAATGTGGAACATATCTAGTGGAACCTTTCGTTGCTGTTGCCGGTTGATTTCTTTTTAATTCCGCCAGGTAGCGCGGGTGACGGTTTTCTGCAGTTGCTGTAGTACTTTATTTGAAAAACGAAGCATCCACAATTTTTTAATAAAGGAGCACTGCAAATGCCACTTATATATTGATTTGCTGCCTTACATTTTCGTAATGTCTTGTTCTTGTTCAACGATGTCGACAAGTATGAACGTTGACACCGGACTTAGACGTTTACATATGGTTGTAGGTATATAAGACTACTGCGCAGCTTCTGTTTCACTTTGGCCGGCTGGCTGAATAGAGTCACAGACAGACAGACAGACAGACAGACAGACAGACAGACAGACAGACAGACAGACAGACAGACAGACCAAAATTCCTCCGTTTAAGTAGCTCAAGAAAGACTATCGTCTGTAATAACGTATATATGAAGGAAAACAGTTAAAGCAATGGCGATTCTCCAGCCAGTTTGCAGAGATTTCTCTATGAAGTCACAGAATCTTTATTGTGTGATTGGCGGATGCCAGCCTAAGCTTCCACCAATACGCATGACTGCGCGATTGTAGTGGGGCCTGTAGTTACGTTTACTCGTATCACTCGGATGCTCACGGCAGTTAACCCACCGATAATTATGTTTCATTTTTGGCCCATGTACAGCCCTTCCGCCCATAATACGTCACTGTAGCGCGAAATTTAAAAAGTTTTCTACATTTCTGTCTTTTTTTCGGTTATATGCGTCTTTCATGCCTGCAATGAAGCTCGGTGAGTTACCAAAACCACCTTGGGAAACAGAGCGGCAAAACTGCGACCGAAGAGAAGGCAGACAGACACGAACGCTGACGAACAACTGGTGAAATGTTATTAGAGTTGTTTTTCAGCGCTCTTGGCTGCCTGCCTTTTCTTTGGTCCAAGTATTGTCATGTATACCCAACTAGCCCAACTTGAGTAAGTTACCAATAACTGGTTATTTCAAATCGAAAACGTTGTATTTTGTCTTCATGGCCACTTTCACCACTCCAGGGAATTGTTTTCCAAGCCGCCATAGCCAAAATGGAACGAAGTAAGAGCAAAGTTGTCGAAGTTTTTCCGTCGCTGTGTGAAACAAGTGGACCAGCAATTTTCTATGCAAGAGACGCGAGATGTACTTTGGACGACAACGAAGCAGCTCTAAAATACCCAGTATTTCTGTATTTTGTTTTGCTTTGTGCCTTCCTGTCAAACTCAGCAGGCCGAGAAATTGCTGCCGGAGCCTTATATGCAGTTCTTTTTTATTCTTTGAGCTAGAGGGAATACTTGAACGTGGCCTTCGTATTCGAAAATTGTTGCTCGTTTAAACAAGGTATGCGAAGCTGCCCGACTGCAAAGGCACATAGGCGTAACAGAAATTCGTCCGTGTGCCCCAGGAGGAGCTGTTTGAACGGCGAGAATTTTTTTTTTTCATTTCCCATATAAAAAAAATTGGGCGCGTATCTGCTCCTTTCGTTGCAAATGTCGTCAAAAGACGATAGTCTTTGTGGACATTTGCCAAGGAAATGCCCCCTTTTGCTTTCCCGCTCACCTCTCATGCTGTTCCTGTACCGTCACGCTCATCCCAAGGTAAACACACCAAGGGTTTGCTCAAGGAGATTTGAATTTACCGCGTTCCACTGCTACAGGCCGGGTTCCTCGATGCCAGCGCTGCAGTACGGCGGTGACGCGCGTGAATCGAGGCGGCCTACTCAAAGGTTTATAGAACCGCGTGGACGTGCTCCACGTGCGTTCCAAGCAGAATATGGAACCTAGCTAGTGGAACAACCGATTTAGCCCTGGCCAATCCCCCCTTGTGGGTGCGTTCCAAAATCTTTGAGGACATTATCATCATCATCATCATCTTTCGTTGCTGTTGTCGCGTGGGTGCCACAGGGATCGGTTCTCGGGCCGCTGTTCTTTTCACTTTATATCAACGAATTGCCTCATGTATTAAGCTCTTCCGAAATTATTATGTATGCCGATGATACAGCATTAATTTGTACGGCCGACAATGTTTTTGAATTACAAATACAAGTAAACTCAGAATTGAGAAAAACTTTCCCAGTGGTTTTTTGCTAACAGGTCAACGGTTAATGGCAACAAAACGAAGTACATTATATTTCATTCCCGCTGGAAATTAATTAGCTACGAAGATATTCAGATTAAAATTGACAACTTCATACTGGAACGTACGCAGACGTTTAAATACCTCTGGATTATACTACATAATCACTTTCACTGGGCAGGTCAAATAAATGTCGTCGGTGTAAAGCTGGCTTCCGGCTGTCACGTGCTTTTACAAGCTAGAGGCTACTTCGACAAAAGCATTCTGCGGGCGCTTTACTTTGCAGTCATCAAGAGTCATTTACTTACTGCATAGAATCATGGGCCTGGACTTATGATTCTTATCTGGATCCCCTTCGGAGGTTACAAAAGCGGGGCATAAGAATAATAAGTCACAGTTTCCACAACGAGCCAAGCCGGCCGTTATTTCGAACGCTGAAAATACTACCCTTCGATCTTCTTCGTGAATACAAGACGACTGTTTGTGTTAATAGTATTGTAAAATACAACAACCCATTTGATGTATCGTTATTTTATTGCTCTTCTCGCCCTACTAGAAGTCTCACGTTCGGTAACTTAAGCTTGGCGCCAAGAAATAACGTTTACGGGGAGAGGTTAATACAATTCACAGGGATAAAGATCTAGAATAGTTTGCCCACTGAATTGAAGAGATCACATAATGCTGCGTAAAACTAAAAAAAATCAGTTCTTGAGCAGGCTGTATGTACTGCTTCTTTTTTGCTTTGGTGGTAAACCCTTATATTTGTACAATTGTACACTGGTGAATCTTGTAAACCTAGCCTTTTTTTCCTCTTCATAAAACCCGTGATAGTTATCGTGTTTTTTTTTTGTATTTTAACTCGTTTCTGGGTGTGTCCACAAAGTGATCTGTCATAATTTTTTTATTGTATGCGCACATGCAGTTTTGTTTTTTGTGACCCGATTGTTTAAGGAGAGAAAGACTTCTCTACTGTGTAAAAGTATATGCTCATAATTACACGTAAGTGCTATTTACAGTGTCGGTACAGCTATATCTGTATTATATGTAATTGATGATTCCCGCTTCTGTCTATTACTTTTATTATTGGACCCTGCACTAGCCTCTGGCTATGGGTCCAATCAGTGTCTGTAAATTCCAAAAAAAAAAAACGTGGTGCTCGGTGACCCCTGCGCTCAACAAGGCAGGTAAGCCTAAAACTGATTGATTGTAGGGGTTTAACGCGCCGGCGCAACCTACGCGATGAGGCGCGCCGTAGTGCCGGGCTCCGGCTTAATTTTGAACACCTAGGGATCTTAAAGTGCGCCGAAATGTCGTACACACGGGCGTTCTTGTTTTTCGCCTCCTTCAGGAAAACGGCCGCCGTGGCCGGGAATCGAATCCGTTGTCCTCGTGTTCAGCAGAGCAACGTCTCAGCCACTGAGCCACCGCAACAAGGCAGGCAAACCTAAACAAGCGAAATACTTTTCCCCACACGCTACTGACCAAACTTTTTGTTTGACTGAATTTAAGAGTTTGGTGGGAAAGAAGGGCGACACCAAGTAGACAACTCTTTGTAATAATAATCAATCAATCAATCAATCAATCAATCAATCAATCAATCAATCAATCAATCAATCAATCAATCATATCAATCAATCAATCAATCATGTTTATTTACGTGCCCAGGAACAGCCACAGGCCTGAGTGCTGGCGCACGGGTAGTTAACATGAAACAAAATACAAGAAACATATAGCAAGAAACAAACAAGCGACAAGACACACACAAATTGAAGTAGTGAAAATGACAGAAATAAAGCACAGGCGGAGCCTGGGTACAGGTAAAAAATAAAAAAAGAAGATGCCTATGTTCCTCTGCCTGTCGTAAAGGCCACACGACAGGCAGAGCAACAAAGTTTGACAGTAATACAACAAAAACAACGGCAAGAGTGTAGAGACAAATGATAAGAAGAACAAATGAAAGTAAACAGTTTCAAAAATAGACAACTATCAGTTGGATAGACACAACCGCAGAGAAACCAAATTCCAGAAAAAAAAGAGAACGACAGACATATCATAGGTGTTTAACATACTGTATTCAACAGCGCTGTACGGTAAATTGTAAAGGATTTCTGAAAGATGTCAAGGCGTTCAAAGAAGCGGTTGTAACAATTCTGTATTCTGCGCACAGGAGAATGATTGGAGAACGGGCGATGCGACCTGGTGGGCCTTTGTGGTACACTAAACTGTAAACAGTTAAGCAGGTCTGCGCAAGAAAGGTCACCATGAACAATTTTGTGAAGAAATGTAAGGTCTGCACGCATACGTCTGCAGTTCAAGGAAGGGATGGAAGGGACCATGGGTAAGTCAGAATCAGGATGAAAACTGTGATTGTGATGACGGTGCTTAAATATGGATAAAAACTTCTTCTGCACACGTTCTATTAATTCACTACTAGATTTGGAGATGCCGTTCCAGGCAACAGAAGCATATTCTAACTGTGGTATACATATTGCATTGTATAGCATTAGAAATGGATAATAATAATAATAATCAATCAATCAATCAATCAATTGTTTATTATAGTGCCCAGGAACAGCGGAGGCCTTCGTGCTGGAGCACTCAGAGGGGAAAATGCAGCACTGTAGTACATCAACAATTTCGTAATAAACACTCAGTGAGCAAAAAAAAAAGAGAAAGAAAGACCTACAAAAACGGCAAAGAAGATTAGAAATAAAATAGTGCAATCCAACCGACTTTACACAATCAAGTCGTGCTGGCGCACAGACAAGGTATAAGACAGCAATGAAATGCATCAACAGCTGGCAAAAGAACAGTGAGTGAGCAAAAAAAAATAGGAAGAAACGCCAACTTCAAGGAAGAATAAAAATACCATAGTGTAATTTTAGGCAACATTACACAATCAATAGAAACTGTAATGTCTGGTCAGTTGCAAGAAGACATCTTACAATAAGCGTAACTATACGGAAGGGTGAGTGAAAAGAAGAAAGTTTTTACAAGATTCGGGAAGCGTACATTTTCAGTTTCAAATGGACGCATGAAGTGAATATGGCAACTTTTAATAATAAAAACGGCAGAAAAAGAAAAATTCTACGATAATAATATTAATAATAATAATAATAATAATAATAATAATAATAATAATAACACAATTTAGAAAAGCTTGCACTCCCGCGCATGACTTGAATGGCGGAGCTGTTGCAGGTGAGCATTGCCGGACACGTAGTTAACTTTCGGCATCGTTGTTTATTTGCGTAGTTGCGGTGATAGTAATCGTCGTCATATGCGTCAAAGAGGTGGTCGTCTTCTTCGCGGCGAGTGGTGGATGCAAAGTCATCCTCAGCATTGTAGACTGCCACCAGCTCAGCGGGCGAAGCTTGCACTAAGTCGCTGAAGGCATGACTGAAGCAAAGCGAAGTTGCAGGGTTTCCTGATAAGTGAGCACTGAAGGACACATCACCACGCATTTGTACAAGTTTGAAATTGTTTATTTACACGTTCCGTCATTGCGTTGCGCTGTGCTTGAAATAGTCATTGTCATATGCATCGATATCGTCGTCATGCGGGGTAGCGCTTAACGACAGCGCTGGAATTTTTTAGATGCGAAGCATCTCGTAGTCGACCCTCCGTCGTCCGTCGGCGTCCGGCGTCCGCACCTCTCCTCCTCGTCCCCCTCTCCACGCCAGCTGTTATAACACCGCGCTCCTCCTCGCCGCTCGGCTCGTCTCGTGCCGGCTCAGGAAGACACCGGCGACACTGTCGCTCCAGGATCCATCTCATGGTCTGGGCTATGTCCCTCCCTTGTTGTTGCGCCGTCCCCCCCCTCCCCCCCCCCCCCCTGCGCATGCGCGTCTCACCTCCATTCTCCTCTGCCCCAGCTGTATAAAAGCAGGTGCGCGCGCTGCGCGGCGTTCAGTCTGCTCCGAGACACCGCCTGCGCCGGTTCTGCTCCGGTGTGGAACCTAGACGGAACCCCCATGCTTTGCATCACCACATAGTTCCCTTCGGGGAGATGACGTAATTTTTTTAATGCGAATGCATTTATTAGTCGGGGGTTGTCTTGCGTCCATCGAGCGGCGTGCGCCTGCATTACTCCAGCGCGCGCGCACGTGAGCGCGCGCCTCGTAGTTTGCCTTCGTCCGTCGTCGTCGTCGTAAATGCGAATGCCTTTCTTAGTCGGGGGTTGTCGTGCTCCGTCGGCGTGCGCCCGCAGGTGTTATCTCTCCGCGCTCAATGCCGAACGCATGCGCTTGAAGCGAGCTGTACTAGTTTCGCTCGAAGCGGCAAGGACGGCGGAGTACTGCGGTGTTAGTATCGTGTCTAACGTGTATGGGAAACTTGATATCGCACACCGGTTGCCACGTCTCCCGTTCGAGACACGTCTTCCGTACAAGGACTTGTACACCCTTGCCTACACCGGAGACGGAGTCTTTGTGGTGACCGTGTACCTCGCGCCCAACCTCGCTCGAGACGCCGTTGCCGCGCAGCTGGACGCGGCTATGGAAAGTGTGCGCGTGCGCTCCAAACCATCTGACCCCATAGTCTTGGTTGGCGACTTCAACGTTGACGTGCGCAAGAAGAGTGGCGAGTGGCTGGTCGAGTACATGCAGACCAGGCACTCTATGCATTGTCTCTCTGCCGGCTTCGACACGTGCCCCACTACCATTCACGGGAGTTGCATTGATCTGGTCTTTACGCGAAACTGTGACGCGCGTATGCTTCTCAAAGACCCTTTGACCGTGCACTTTAGCGATCACAAGGCAGTGATTGTGGCCGTCAGGTACAACGATAACACAAACAGGTGCTGATGAATAAATGATTACGTTCACACTCTCGTCATTAATTACGCCATTACTCGCAACACACTCATCGGTGCACCCAATGCATTCGCATTTCTGCACGATTCCCTTCGGGGAGGTGCGGGGGAATTTTTTTTGTTGTTGCTAAACCCACTCCGCATGCCGGGAATGCTCGGTGGCCGGTGCGAGGCACGCGCTCCCGAGCGCTCCGCATTTTCCTGGTATTTTTTTTCCTTCAACGGTGCACTGACGGTGCACTGATATGTGTATTGGTTTCTAACTTCCGGCTGCTCTGACAGTAGCGGAAATGCATCGTGAGAAACGATCAGAACATGCCGTCCTGCGCAATACTGCCTATGGTTCTTACGTCACTGGGCCGTAGACGGGGAGTTAGTGGACATTTGGAATTCTCTCCTGTGCCAGTAACTGGCAGGAAGCCTTAAGGGGACCCCTGCCTCGAAGGAACGGGAGCTGGCTTCGGGCGGTTTGTCGGGGCCTGGCGATAACGCTGTTATTACATGGCGTGTCGCCATCGATGTGTTTGGGATTGCCTCACACAGCCTCGTGAATGAGGAAGCTTTTTTTTTTTTTAAGTCAGTAGCGGAGATCGAACGACCGGCATTTCAATCAGGAATAAAAGTCAGAAGGTCGCACGCGTACTTGTTTCTTACCGTTCACGAACTCGTGGTTGCGTTCCAGCAAGAACGCCTTCTTTCGTAGACCGTTGTCGATGTAAAATAATCGCACCACGTTGTTGAACGTGAAGTGTTTCTAGTTTAGCTCATCTCAAGTTTTTCGTGCTTCCATGAGATAGAAAAGAGGGGAAAATGTGTCCTGCTGCTGGGCTTCGAATAGGCCTGACATGCTGGTTAAGGGTCACACTCAATGTTGGTCACACTCAAATGGAACACGAGTGCGCGTGAAGCTGGACTCACAGATATGTGTGTAACTGTATTTAGTCATGTATGTATGTGTGTGTATGTATGTATGTATGTATGAATCATCATGCTCCATAGCCCCTACATATGTGTCCACCGCAATACGAAGTCTCCTCTCCCAGTGATGTGTGTGTGCGTGTGTGTTGAGTGAGAGTGACCTTCTGATAATTGGGAAAGAGGCGCTTGCTGAATTAATATAGTAAGGAAAGACAACTGTCAAGAACGCTTATGTAGGCAAAGTAGATGTAGTCTTCCTCTTTTTTTGCGGGAAAAGAGTGGTCTTGGAATAGTAATAAGGAAAGAAATTGAATGAAAAATTGCCCTATTGGTGGGATCCGAGCGCACAACTGCTACCATGTGAGGTGCAGGAGTGACTAGGTTCCCCTGTATTTTTTGTACACTCACGAGTATGTAAGTGTTTCCTGCGTTATGGGGTGGTAGTCAGCGCTGCTCCGACAAACTGAGGTTGAAGGTCCCCTTTTCACTGCGTGTATATCGCAGCTGTCTGTAAGAAAGGATAGTGATTGCGTATGCAAAGCCCTACCCCTCGGTCATTTCGGTCTCCGCAAACTGTTACAGTCATAGCAATGCACGGTTTCCATAACGCACGTAGTAACACACTCCTGTAAGTATGAATGTGAATTCCAGTTGTCCTGACGGGTGTGCACCTCGAAAAATCGACTCCGATGTGTGGTAGGGATGCCGAACGCTACCTACATGTGGAGCGGAGGGAGTGGCCGCACATGTGGGCCCTCTGGAACTACGTCGTGATTAATTTTCGCAAGTAGCATTTTCGCGACATAGAGGCGCCATCGTTTTACGCACGAGCACACTTAGTACTCGGGAAAACCAGGCATGAACCTTGTTGCGTGACGCATGGAGCATTGAGGATGCGGACATTACGGCGCGGGTGATTGCTCGGAGAAATTGCAGAAAGTGTGTAATGCTGAGCTTTAGTGATACAGTATTGGAAGCGGGTGATTATTTATGACCATCTATATAAGCGTGTCCTCTGGTAGTGGCCATCGAAACCTTTTTTAAAATATGGGTAGCTAGATGGGATCCGGCAGCCGCTGGGACGGACGCGCAAACCATGTTTCTTTCCTTGATCTGGCATTGTCGTTTGTTTATAAATTCGCATTTGTCCACACAATCACACACACGCGCGCGCGCTTCCCCGTACAGACAGACAGATCAGACAGACGCGCGCATCTGACGTTCGCCCAATACATGCCTTAGTGAATAGCGTGAATCGGCCGCTAGCTAAGCCTCCCGCACCAAAAATAACACGCACAACGCACTCGCCCTAATTCGTCTCTCATGTTCCGGAATTCACACTTACGAGCTCCTCCTGGCCGGAAGAATCCAGCAGACACCTGTTGAAGGGAAAACCAGGCCAGTAACAAGACATTCCCCTCCTTATCACGAAGGCCAGCCGGGCGAGGTCGCTACGAGTTACCGCTCACAAACCAGTCCCGCTCAGCGGCTAATGCACTCCGTTTCTGCGACCGAACAAGATCAAAGGCCCGAATTCCTCGCCGAGATCGGATGCGTTCACAACAAGGCGCCGGCGGGCAGCCGCGCTCTTTCAATCTCACCGGCGCCCAGTTTGGCGTCGGTGACAATCGAATCAAATTTCCGTATACAAGAAAAAGAAAGGGGGGGGGGGGGGGGGGGAAGGGTGAACGGTGCCTTCTCTTTTCACGCACTTACACTTTCGCACTCGAAATATTTTCCTGTTCTCTTCCTTACGACATTTACACGTGTTCGGAACGCAAATAATAAATGCAGTGCCAGAACAGGCATCACAGTAGCCGCAGGATTATTTGGTTTCGTTGTTTTGTTTTGTTTTCGAACTTTGCGGCGGTCTCTTTCAGAAGCTCTTCTCAGGCGGCAGCGTTTGCCACTTCTTTTTTCTTCCGGAATGCTCTTTGGTCCGGCGCCTGCTTTCTTGAGATTAAGCTCGAGAACATCATCCCGCCACGCACCGTACATATCGGGACTGACCATGCTCCCCGAATATGAGGATTTACGCTTCCTAGTCTGCGATCCCGGCAAGTGCAAAACGAACAAAGCTCCCCCAAGCTGACCGCTGGGAGTACGAACTTAAGAGAGTGTACGGTACGATCGGCAAAAAGGAGGAAGTTCGGGCGTCCTGGTAAACATCGGAGCATTCGTGCTTTCACGAGAATTTTATGTTAGTCTAATTTCTTATTCCACATATACCATACAGATATAGCAGAAGGGAGTCTTCCTTTTGTGTCCGGTTTAGGCCCTACAACATCAAGGAAATTCAATCCGCTCGTGAATTTTCTATCCGGGATTGGGCAGCTCAGGCGGCGCTCTGTGGTTGTAGGAAACGCTACGGAATAATTTAGAAACGCCGCTGGGTTTCTATACACGCACCCGTATTTGTATTATTGCATTTCGCCCCCATCTGGACAACGTCCGACCCACTGGGATTAGAATCCCCCGCCACAAGAATCTCGGTGCAATTCTTCATCTCGTGAGCTTGCGGCGCGTTTTCTTTTTATGGGTCGTTATTTAGGTCAGCAAAAGTAGGGCTTCTAGAATGAGCTCTCAAAGGCGATAGATATGGAGCCCGACATCGCTATTGTCGGATCAGCTGTAAATGCCAGGGTAACTTATCAGGAAGATGTTGGATGGTTGATCAAGGAAAATTGTAATACAGCGCCCGTAAGCTCTCCTTAGAAGGGACCATGAATACAAAATGCCAGTTTAGTTCCCTAAGAAGTCTACTTTGTTTCAAAAATAGTGATAAGAATTTCGACAACAATTTACCTATATGATGAAAGAAAACGAAACAAACGAAGCAGTGGTGCCGCCGCTCCCAGACCACCACTTTCTTGCTCAGACCTTATGACGTCACAAGAACCTGTTTACGTGATTGGCTGCCACCGAGAAAAGCCACCTCAGTGTTGCCCTTAGTCCCCTTTGATAGAGCCACTTGAATGCTTACCCGAAGTTAACATACTGATAAATATGTATTTAGCATTGCCCTGGTTACATCACTGGTTACGTTGCGTAGCGCGAAATTTCAACGTTTTTTTTCATACATCGTATTTCTTTTTTGAAACAATGTATTTTCTAAGGCGCCATTCAAAGGTAACTTTTCATTTGAGAATACTGGTGAGCAGAACTTAATCTAGCACTCATTAAATACTTTGAAGTCAACGACCATCGTAACGATTGAAATGGGCACAAAATAGACCTGTTCATTGGCTTAGATAATGAGTGCATATTTTACGAACATGACGACGAAAACGAACGACGCTCTTTCCTTCACAGCCTTTACATAATTTCGCTTCTCATTTCGCAAGATCGAGTACCGGGGCCTTTACTCGAGACAAAGACGACAAACCTCGAGTACAAGGCGCCATTAACAGGAACGTTACGAGTGGCATTTTATAACTTCTCTCTGGATCAAGCTACCTTTTTAAATTGACTTTCACCGCCAAGAATTTATTATTTGTGGTTCTTCGTTTTTACGTTCGTTTTTACGTGAGTAAGAAAAACTGTTCGACCGCATGAAAAACCAAACCGTCCGTCTATTACTGCAGGTGGGCAGCGTTCAAAAATAAAGGACACCAAACTTTTTTGGTCAGCTAGTGGCGCCGCTGATCCCTGTGTCGCACACTTTCGCTCATAAGAAATTTATCCTGTCGTTTTGGTCCACAAGCTCTTCACGAGTGACTCCAAAGGCATACAAATACAGTCGGTCCGTGCTATCAGTATTCATAGGAGAAGCTGTGTTCCTCGGTCAGATTTGATTTGACTCTGGTTCACCGCAAAGACATCGGCCTTGGTGGCCGTCCACGCGGCAATACCGGTCCTCGCACGGTGCGCGAGAGAAGTTTGCGCCCAAATACACCCAAAACACATCACACACCCGCAATAAGCAGCAATAGTCGCGCACACGAACGCGACAACGACACCATCAAAAGAAAGAATAAGGATCGTCGATATTGCGAACTCGGGTGAATGGCGCCCGGGGCTTCTTTTCATTTCTTTCCTTCGCCTAAGAAACGCGGCGACACTAAAGTTCAATCAACTCCCAGATAACTCAATCTCGCCGGTAGCCGCCCCTGCTCGTTATTGCTGAGCCTCCAGAGAGACGGTGAAAGAGGAAATCCATCGACGCTGATTGAATTGGCGCAGTGTTAGGACGGCGAGTAGGGTGTTGCCCATGGGTCCGAGCTTTCAAAGGATGCGCGCTGCGGAAAACGGTACTGGCTTTCGCAGCGTTTGTGTTTACTGAGCGGCGTAAATAATATTCTTACCGGAAAACATAAAAGAACCAGAAAGGCTTGAGCTACTGTGCAATATATAGGCAATCTTTTATTGGAAGCTGATGATGTACAGATGACACGGGTCTATTTCCGGCTTATAATGTGTTACGTTATTAGAATATAGAAGCGAGTTGTTGCAGGAACATTTTTTTTTCAGCTTGCTATTTTGATTAGCGAAATCTCAGATGATTCAACTGACACAACCACACTCGTTACAACTCGTACAGAGGCATTTCTATCCGCTAGAGAAGATACGACCACTTCTCTCCATCTGCACTCCGCCGCGATGTCCAGGCGCTTAATCCTGAAGGCTAATAAATTGTAAAGAATTGGGAGACTTTCTAACGTGTCAATGCTACACACGTGATCCAGAGCGCGAGGTCACAAAAAAATTCAAGCCGTTCCACTCAAGGTGAAAGCTGTCGGAAGTGCAGAGCAGTGATTCGCCATAATGGGCTTGTACCACCGTTATCCGCTCACTGCTACCATTTCATGCAATTCAAATTTCCCGCCTTCGCAGTGCTCGCGCGCCCCACGCCTGAAACTGCTCCAGCTGGAGTTCTGTTCTTTTTGTGTTTGCTTTAATTTCGTATGCTAGAGCTGTTTTGCGTCCTTCCGAACGAGCCTTTTTTTTTTTTTTTTTTTTTTGCGCGGCTGGAGCCTTTCTGCGGCATTTCGGACACGCCATTTTCTTCTTGCGCGTGGAGCCATTCTACGTCATTTCTAACGCGCCACTGTTTTCTTGCGCGGACGCTTTTTTCACTTAATATCGTAAAAACCAACCCAAAGAGCCTTCCTAACCAAATGAACGCGGGCGCTGCCGGTTTATTATGTATATTTTGCCTCAAATGTACCTATATTTTATTTGTGCTAAACACCGGGGAGATGTAGGACAAGCGGGAGCGGTTCACGAGTTTCGAACGCTAATGACTATATAAACCGCTTGGCTTTCGAAGCCTCTGGGGTACGCCGCGAACGACAGCGTTACAACGGGGGACGCCCTGTGGCTCTACTTGGGTCCAGCGAGTGAGCTACGACGACAAGGGGAGCACCTGAAGGGCTCTGCACTTAACATATGATGACACTGACGTCTACGGCGACCGTACTTAAATAACACATAAATAATAAAAACCGCGCGTCATACCAAAGTATGACACGCAAAACAAACGTATACAACAAAAAATTACGAGCCATCCCACTATGTGAAGGGGGATGGATGACCAGCGAAGCGGTAGAAGATATCACACCGAAATCTACAAACCATTCTTACTCTTTTTTTTTTTCTGTACCTTAGACCTTGACCCTCTAAGCCCTGGAATTTTTATTTCGAGCAAAAATTGTTTTCCTGTGTGTTTTCGTAAAGATTAACACTCCGAAAGAGTTTGACGTGATAGTGCAAGTATTTATTAATTAGGTGCATGAGAATTAGTTATTTTGCTGAGGCAATTATTACTTTCCTTTTGAGGAGAAACGATGTTTTTTTCGCAGACAAAAAATACAGCTGGCGGTGCGATTACAGTAGCCGACCGTTTTTTCGGAATCCAAAATTTCGGACTCGCTGGATATTCCGGGCTTTCGCGAGGAACCGCCAGTTGTCTTATAGGAGTATAATGTAACAACGGATAATATGGAAGGTATAACAACGTTATAGTAGTATAACAACGGATAGTACAGCAACAGATATAGTATAACAACGAATCGGTATTACACCGGATATTTGGGACAAAATAAAGCGAAAAGTTCGATTTTCCGGACAAAATCTTCCACGACAGAGACACGGTGCGACTCCAGGACGACGCCATTTTAAATCCTAAGCCACCTGTCCAGCTTTCGATTGGTTGGGGATTGGCTTGACTCTCGCCGAGGTAACAAACTTTGGTCGTGGAGGCCATAATTTGGCATGTAGTCTGCGGCGGAAGCAATCTCGAAAGGCTGGAACGGATCATACGTGGGGAGTTTTTTTTAGGCACCACTTTTTGAGGCACCAGGTTTCGCTGACTCATTCGCAACTTCATCATCAAGTTTGGCCTGAGCCCTTCGCGACTTCTTGAGTCCCATTCATATGAAATAAAGTTCGTTTTTTCGACTCGCGGATTTCTCGGAGTGCTCTTTTATTCGGACTATTTTTCGTTCGCCTCCAGGTCCGAAAAATCGGTCGGCTGCTTTATTTTCAGATGTACCGACATTTTCACAAACCAGGATCCCTCACCCGTGCCGTCGTCACGTTTTTTTCTGCACGGTAGCTTTTTCTTTTTTCTAGTGTCCAGTTCCACGAAAACGTGAGAATGGTGATGTCTACTGCAAGAGGCTCCCTGAAGAGTAGGCTTCCCCAGAAAAGTAGCTGTGTTGGTTTTGCTCTCGGGACTCTAGCAGATATTTTCCGCGGTGTCGTCAATTGACGACACCAGCGCCGAAAGGGTTAAACAGAGAATTGAATTTGTATAAAAAAACTGCAATGGTACCCTGATGTAAGTTAAAATTCTGCCTGAGTGGTCATGACCGCTGCATCAATAGAAGAAGGATCTTGGTTTCAACCAAAGGCCACCTCCTCTTGGTTCAATCCACGCAGCTTCCTAAATTATTTTTCAGCCGTGTCCTCGGCAGCCCACGCGACGCTGTACAAAGCGGGGGCACACGGCGATGGACACACGCCTCCAGCACAGCTGTAAAGAAGTATGGCCTACAACAAACTCTCGTCATCCCTCGATGTAAAAACGTGCTCTGGTCACGGTCGCAAGTAAAAAAGGAGGCACATTTCCTTTCCCCTCCGCGCTCAAAATATGGGAATGACGGCGCTTTATTCTGCCGAAAAACACTGTACGCATTTCATAATGCATGGTCTGCCACGGGCGACGTTAAGGGAAATCAGATACAGTTAATACCTCGTTAACTCGAACTCGCTTACCTCGAAAAATCGGCTAAGTCGAAATTTTTGGCGGCACCGAACCATTTCCTGTACTTGTAAAGCATTTGTTGCCCTTTATTTCAAAGTATTTTTGGGCAAAACTGCGGCTATCTCGAAATCATGACTGAGAGAGGAACGAAAATTTCGCCGCCGCGGACGGTTTCAGAAGATTCGCGCGACGTTGCCGTGCCTGAGTCCCTCGATATTTTCTCGTTTTTGCCGCGCCTACCCCAAAGCCGGTGTTTTCCCCGAACGTGTATGAGCCTCGATCGAGGCATATCAACTTCGTCAAACAACCCTGTGGCACGCCGTGTGACGGTAGAGACGTGCGCAGAGGTACAGTGTACCAGAAGATTGAGGTGCGTCGTTCGGTGAAAAACCTAATAGAGAGCGCGGGTCCCTTTTGCAATAAAAAAAATGTATGGAGCGCAGGCGTTCTCCGGAGAACTCGACATTTCATGGCAATTCGCCCCACTTTGCATAGCTCCAAAATCCGCTTATCTCGAAATATTTCCCGGTTTTTACTACTTCGACTTAACGAGGTATTACTGTAGTACGGCTACACGTAAACATGCACGAAAAAACCCGGAGACACGCACGCACACAACCAATGAAGAATGGTATTCACAACCTCTCCCTCCCTCCCTCCCTCCTTCCCCAACCCCCCCCCTCTCTCTCTCTCTCTCTCTCTTCTCTCTCCTCTCTCTCTCCTCTCTCTCTCTCTCTCTCTCTCTCTCTCTCTCTCTCTCTCTCCTCTCTCTCTCTCATCTCTCTCTCTCATCTCTCTCTCTCTCTCTCTCTCTCTCCGTCACTCATAAGGCCGAAACATAAACTTGCCATTGCGCAAAACGGACCAAAGATACTTCCCAGGGTTTATTTGGGCGCGCGGAAAAAACCCCGTAACGCATTTGTTGGGCATGATAGAAGGCTTGCCGCATGAGACAACTGTGTTTCTTAATATGAGACGTGAGTATGGACGTCAACGGACGCATTCATCAACAGTCACTATACGCACACGGCGAAACAATACTACGCGCGTAGAACGTGCATAAAGCAGTCGCAAACGTTGCAAGGCCGACACGAAGATGACTTATAGTTGCTTAGGGACACGCATGTGGCGAGAGTACCAAGAGCGTAAACAACGAAATGGTTTTTCTCAAGGAAAAACTGCACGCATTCGGCAACTGTGAGAACTTCCTCCGGTAACGGTCGTTCATCCCTCGCCGTCCACGTTTCCACTGCAGAAATATGTGGCGTATTCAAATACCGCGGGGTCGGGGATTGCTCAAGTCGACCGCGACTTCCGTAGGCGTCTTATTTTATCGCCTTAATATATTCCCGTGGTACCTCTGGCTGGCTACGGTTGGCCATGGCTGTTTTGTTACTGCTTTTGCTCTTGGTCTGGCGCAGTATGGTCTGGCACATGATCTACCTGTCCATAGAGTTGAGAATTCTCATTCCAAGTCCACCATCTACCTCAATCATCACGAGCCCCTTTCGTAAACGTCGACGGTGTTCTTGTCTATTTTGTGGTCTACGATGTCGTTATCTATGCGGTTGGTGGTGCCGTTGCTGGTTACGTTTATGTTGCTGTTGAAACATAATTCAGACTATCGCCCTTCAGGGTACCTGCAGTCGCAACGTATTGCCGTATGGTCAGGTCAGGTATATTGTCACGAAGCCTAACACGACGCTCTTGTTTTGAAGAGATAAAAAACACAAGTTTATTGGGGCGAACTAGTGCTCTACTAACAACTCACAAAGAACACACAGGCGTCTAAGCAGCAGTCAAAGTGACCTGCGCACGAGAGTGTCGGTGAATCAAATACCGTGGCGGCTGCCTTGGGAGTATTTATCTTTCCGCGCGATTATTTTTCGAAACGTCGGATTACAAGGAGAACACTGGAGATCAACTAATATTATTCTAGGCTAGTGATGCCAAGGCCACACACTGCCCCTATGAAAGTAAGATAGTCAGTGCGGCATTATTCAAAAAGGAAGGACAAGATGCATACACTTTGCTTGAAACACTGATAACACAGCCGGGCGCCGCCGGATGGTAAAAACAAAAGGGAAGCATACAAGCAGATTGTATTCCCGGAAATATTCTCAAATATGCTACAGTTCCACTACCCGTGTTAAATTTGAGTAGTCAGGCAACCTGTCGCCGAGTAGCGTTGGAATACTTGTGCCGGATTTTCTGCTCAAGATTAACTACTGTAAATACACCAAGAAACCATGCGTAAAAACATACTAAAACAAAACACACGGGCAGCCACAAGACATAAACAAAAGTTAGTTGTTGGCACCGCTTAACTGTCTTCTTCGGCAGCCATGTATATTTTTTTCCGCGACCATATACCCCTACTGTGTTTAACAGAAATGTGGAAGGGAGGTGGTAAAGCGCACTCTGTTCAGCCCAGAGAGCGCATCGATCGATATAAGCGGTGAAATGCGTATCATCGTCTTCAACTCTCCCAAAACGTGCCGGCAATGATAAGAAGCGGCGCAACGCGTGGGAGGCAGATCGAAGCCATTCGAAAACGTACGCCGGGAGCGGATCTCGAAGTAAACCGTGTCACGGGGCAAGAGCACGAAGCCATTTGAGAACGCAGGGTGGAAGCAAGGCGTTTCAGGCGTTCGACTGGACCGTAATTCTCGCGCATTCAGAACCTTCAGGAAGTGCATAAATGTCTTTTAGCTCTTTTTACAAGTTCCCAAGTCAAGCATCCAGTATTAACGAGAAAACATGAGCTCGTGGTCTGGGGAAGCTAAAACCTTACTTCGGCGCGAACGGTGTTCTGACTTACCCCATCCTGCCTTTCGCCTGGTGCGAGTTTGACTCTAGCGAGTAGCGGTACGAGTATTTCGGTAGCTTAAAAACGGCTGTGCGAGTGCCGGAGATAAGAGATCGATATTCAGCAGTCGGAAACCAAGCTCCGCATACAGAACCATAAGATCCGGGTTAGGCGTTAGTAAAGCGTGAGTAGGAGTGTTAAAAAAAGGCGCACTCGTTGAAAGTGCATTTCATTATTCCTTCCCCGTTTCAAGGACCCACGGAAAGATAGGCCCGATTAAAAGTACAGACATGACCGCGGAAGTGCCTTCAGAAAGCTCGTGACCCTGGGATATCGAACCGAACAACCGCCACTAGTTATCAATACCCCTCTCGCAATACTAGTTGCTACGGGAGGGGTGGGACCCGCTAACTCTGTTTGAGTAATCTTTTCACGGTTTTTCTCGCTGCACGGTATTCGTGCCCGAGCCATTTTGCGGAGAACTTCGTCTCGCGCTATTACGCCGGGATGTGTTCCCGTAAACGCGTGTCGCAAGCCACGCAGCGAGTTATGACGACCGCGGTACAGGCTCAGGCCAGTTGCCGTTCTAACGACTGGCTTGTAATGACCGCTTCTGAATCTGCAGGCCTGGAAATGCCCGCGGCGCTGGGCTCAAGTTATCCCCCACAATTATGGGATCCTCGCTTGAAGGCGTACTGATGGACGGCAAATGGGGTGTGGCTATATTAGTGGCTTTTTCCGTGGGTTTGATGCCCGTATTCTCCATCGCCGTGGCGATTTCATCTCTAGATGGGCACTAAAGATGCAGAGGAGTATTCACTTATACAACGAAAGCTGTCTTTGAGGAAAAAGCTGTTTCTCCGCGCAAAAGCGTATATGTTAAGAGCGGTACTGCACCATTACACGATGTATGTCCATATTTGATTTCGTTTGGTCGAAAAGAAGACTACTGTACTGGTCAGACATCAACCAGAGAAAGTATAAGAGGCCGTTTTCCAAAATCTGCAAGACCCGTGCGGAGGTTCAGCCCACTAAGTGCTTCCAGTTTACAAAGAGCAGCGGGCTCTAAAAAGGGCTCACAAGGGCTGTCCCGCTAGCACTGTTGCTTCGGTAGTAGTAAAGCTTCTCTTGTATTATGTTGAAGTGAGGACACCATACACTAGCAGAGCAATGGGCTTCAAATGCTACCCGCGTTTGAATCACCAAGCAAACAGTACATTTAGCGTATAGGTACTTTGGTACTCGCTTAATTGCTACTTCTCTAATTAGCATGCCCAAGTTACTCATTTAAGCCTCAGTACACGTCTTTCACGCCTGATTGTAAGTACAAGGCAACAACTGATCGATCGACAGATTGATTGATTGATTGATTGATTGATTGATTGATTGATTGATTGATTGATTGATTGATTGATTGATTGATTGATTGATTGATTGATTGATTGATTGATTGATTGATTGATTGATTGAAGAGTTTAACGCGCACCGATATCTCTTCATTCTTCAACGTGCGGCGAAACCTCGAGCCACAGGCGTTTTGGCTTACGCCTCCAAGCCGCAATAGCGAATTCACTGAGGCACCACCTTTATGAAACAAAGAAGTCGGATACATTCGGCCGGCTTTGGTCGTGTTGGGGATGCGTGTTCGTCTCACATTATGGGTATCCCTGGCTCAAATCCCACCCAGCTCCATATTTGCCAAACTCCATCGGCCATTTTCTGTGCCGTCTGTGTGTCAGGGGCACCGCATCTTCGATTTACAGATTTATATAGTGCTTTTGCGATAAAACGGCGGTAGCAGCTGCGACACATACAGCCAGCCACACTACATAGAGCGCGAACAAAGCGACGTTCCGCTTCCGAGTGAGTGCAGGGCGGGCACTTCCGGTATGGTACATCAATTTGATTGAACGTGGGGATAGGCTCCTCTCCGCTCCTAACCAGACCCAGAGGTACCTAACCACCTTTTACCGAAGTAATGTGTAGAATTGATGTAAGAAAGCGTTTTTACAATAAAAAAATCTTGGCAATCAAAATAGTTGAGCCGCATGATGCCTGCGCTTTTCCATCATTGTTTTGTGAAACTGAATGCGCAAAGTTGGCTTTCCTGCAGTGCGTTTGGGCGCGACATGGAACGCCATTATTGAGGCATAGAGAGCTTCGGTTTAAAAGTGTATTAACTGGGACTAGAACCCAGGATGTAAGCGTTAGAAGCTGCGGCGCTACCCTATACAGGCAGCAGATCGAGGCCCAGCAGGAAGCTCGTTCCAGCAATACATCGAGATGATTTGTAGTGCTCAGAGCTGACCACTAGATGGCGCTAAGTACAACACGGAGTGCCCACCCTACACTGACTCAGAAACTGAATGTCGCCGAAGAAGCGGGAAATACGCACTTGTGTTCTCGCTACCCTGCGTGTTTAGTTGTTTCAGAGCGAATACGAAAGACTGCGGACCACACATTTCATGTAATCCAGAGCCACTAGGAAAAGCAAACGCAAATGTGTTATAGGTCGCCTTAGTAGCGGCGTTAAAGTACAAAGAGAAAGGTGGGGGATGGCGAGATACGCAGATCATCCCTTTCCCCCCCATACCACTAGCAGTGCAGTTTACACTCAAAGATACCAGTTTCAGCCAAAGTGTACTGCCGGGTAGCTAATACGTGGTAAGCGTCCAGTGTTGCGAGTTCACCTGAGCGTCATAATTTTTCTCAGCAGTCTCCTCCAGAACCCTTTCTCTCTCGTTATTTTCCCTCTCTCTTCTTGGCTGCATATACAACCTTCAGTTTTTAGGTGCGGAAGACCTTAGGACAGCACATTGTCCGTCCGCGTCCATGCGCATTGCATTCACCATCGCAAAAAATCACACAGGCACCGGCAGGATTCGAGGCTGTGTCTGTTAGACCAGACCGAGTTAGTGTCAGTCGTCTTACCCATTGGGCTACAACGGTGAGTTGGTACCCGAGAGTCAAACGGCTTACTCCCTCGCCTGCAACGGTGCGGAGTACCTTAGGACCTCCCAATGTCCGTCCGCGTCCATCCGTGCGCACACCACCATCAAGCGAAAATCAAGCGAAGTTCGATTTGAGCCGCGAGTTGCAGTTTCACTTGAATATCATTTTAAGTCAACGTGCTCCGCACCCTCGCCATCATCCACGGAGTGGAAATGCTGCCATATTTTTTTGTTCTTTTCGGGGGGGTTTTATGCTGCCACTATGGTTTCGCTTGGCCGCGTTTCCAGTTGTGGCCCCATTCCTCTACGCGCATACCCTCGAACGAAAGCCAGCAGGATCGTGGGGCTCGGGGAAGTCCTTCCAAATGTTAGATGAGAACCTCTAGACCACTTAACCAGATGAAGAGGGTCCACCGGTATAGGAAACCCCTAAAAGAAGAAACGAACGTGCAAATACCACCCCGCTGGTTGCTACTGTGTGCGAAGATTCGTGTACGGATACTCACGACGTCACTTGCGAAAAGAAAAATGCGGCATAGTTGGTGGCCGCTTTACGCTGGGATCTGTGAACGCAGAAAATCCACCGCCACTGCAACTCGCGCAAGCGCAGTCATCGACTCGCAGGCGTGGTCGGCCACATGATTGCATGCATCTCTTCCCACTTTCTCAAGAAAAGGCGAATGAGCGGCGCGAGCCAGTATCTCTTCAGGCGAAAGCCTTTTACCTGCATATTCGCGATGGGAGGTACTGAAAAACGCACAAAAAAAAAAAAAAACTGGGAAGCTTCACTAAGTCCCCCAAGGCTTGAACCCTAGCCAAGCTGCAGGTTTTCTTTCTATGTGCGTGGCTTCACGTGCTGGGTCGGATCGCCGCCGACGCTGTCGTTCTCTAGCAGCACGGCGCGCCTCTCGGTACGCGGCTTCTCCTTCAAGCGTGCGTACTTACCGCATCCGCCCCATGTCGAGAACGGGCGCGCGCTGCCAGCGCGGGGCTCTTCTACGCAACGGAGCGCATACGCGGGGTAGCGCTTGGCAACAGCTGGGACCCAGCGGGTGTGCGTACAGTCGGGATCAATTTGAACGTGATCACGGGAGCATCGATCAGTCGGCCTTTCAACCTACACTGCGGCCGTTTTCAGAACTTTGGAGATGAGGGTAGGAGTGCCTTCTTCCCCTCGTTGTCTCTTGCATGATACAACCCTGACACAACCCGTAGCATGGCGCTGCTGCTTGTTTCTTTGCCGCCCGAGCGGTCAACTTCAAACTGATCCCGACTGTACGTGCACCACGCATTCGCGGCGTTTTTGGAGTCGACTGGAGGTTTCGCGGAGCAGGTGTTGCGCCAGCTGAGTCGTTGTTGGTTGCAATAGGTAACGAAAGGTGCTCATCGCGGTTTTCGTGTTACGGGCCACACATTACGGCCAGCTACAACAGCTCCGCTATTAAAATCATTTGAACTAAACAGAATCGCGCCGAAAATTGGAGCGCTCGTCGGGAAAGGGAAACAGGAGCGCAGGAGGAGGGTTCTGAGAAAGGGCGAAAGGCCAAAAAACGTTCCAAACGCGCTAGTTTACACCACCACTTGGGCTTGGAGCTTCATTCTACAGCTCTATGGGTGACAAGCAAAAGGCCATAGTCGCGGGTAGGGAAAACTGAGAAAGTACGCCACGGAAGAAAAGGGCAGCTCGAAAGGCGGCTCTCCGTAACCGCCGTCGGGGTGAAGCTGCGGCAGCGCCTCGAGGAGAGCAACATGAAAATTTAACGGAATGTTCAACAGCAGGTCAACAGAAGCTCCCACTTGGCTTTCACCTTCAAGCTCTAAGCCTCACCCGCAAGTTTGTCTTCGTTTTAGCTGTGTTGTGTTTATCGCCGCTCGCGTCAGCGCGAGTCAATCTTTTTTTCTTCAACTTTTGTTTTTGTTATACTCTTACCTTGACGCCGTTATTTAACAGTTTTTTTACTTACCTTCGTAAAAATAATTCAACGTTACATTTATTATAAGAAAGCTGTGAAGTTTGTTTTGTACTTATGTTCTGCCGCATGTATGTCTAAGGTAACTTTTGCAGGCAACAATGTCGGCAACAATGTTGAGGTATGAGCAATGCCACCAGTTCTAGTAGTCTAGAAATGCCTTCGTGTTCATGGTCTTTGTTACAACGAAACGTTTTTTACACCGGTATGCGCACCCCCCCCCCCCCCTCCCCTCCTGGGAATTCAAACCCGGGTACACCGAGATATTCTTCCCGTATAAAAAAATCATGCGCCCCTGCGTCTAACGACGACGACGGTTGAACACGAAGCTTTCTCGTGATGTATTATTCGGTTGAGGAATCCCACACTGCGACTATATGCTACTCTGGAGATAAGCACCACTTTTCTAGAATGCCCAGAGCAACTCTCAAGTGCGCACTCCGTAACCCTAACTTTTGGGTTTTTAGGGTATACGGCATGAATCGATACCTTCTGCATGGCGTTCGCTTTGACCATGTCGAAATGGAGCAATGGAAACGACGCCGGCTTCATAACGCAAGGGGATCCAGGTTCGACTCCAGCCACGGGACGCTTTTCTTTTCTTTTCACTTCACCCACGATTATTCACCATTATCGTCAGAGAAAGTTGGCTTTCCTGCAGGGCTTACAGGCGTGCTGCGGCATCAGTGAGGGCACTAAAGCTTCGCTTAAAAAAAAAAAAAACAAGTCGACCACGCCCGCGATGCGCGTAAAGTCTGCATCAACAAGTTCTTGCCTTGCTGCACAATTTCGCCTGCAACCTGTCTACATACACCAAGTGTGCAGCAGCAGCCGTGCCACTACAAATATGCCGTACTTGCGGTGCACCGCGTCTCGTGACAGTCATCACGACCGGAGACTAACGCTTTGCAGGTGAGCTCGACTTCAAAGCCAGCCGGCAAGGCTTCGCTTGTGTCTACACCAGCGTATTTAGTTGAGCCCTGAGAGATCAGCGAACTAACCTGCAGATTGGTTTACTTCTATGAGCACGATCATTACTACTGGTCGTCGTCCTGTTTACGCCTGTCCCTCATGCTATCATTTCATTGTACGGACTCTGAAACTGTCGCACAAAAAGTGAGCATCGAGCGCAGAAAGCATCGCCTCTTAGCTTAGATATATTTTTGTGACTTTAAAATTCAATTCGATGGTGATTGCGCAGCAGCTCAAACGTATTCCCCGAGGTTGTTTTTTTTTTTTCAGTATGTTCGCGTTTCTGCTAGTCATACAAGCACAATCTCCAAGCGCAAAGCACTGACATGTCGCGACGTATATGATGGTGACCTCATGACGGATAATAGCAACATGGCGATATTTTTGCAGCTTCTCCACGCTACTCGCCTGAAAGAGCGAAGCTGTCGTCGGCACTAAGCAGCCTGAACTCTCGGCGGCCATTTTCGGGGAAGATTCTATCTCCTTCGACATGGTAAAAGGCGCACTAGACGGGGACAGAAGATGAGACAGTGATACGGGATGAACGCTGGTAGTGCGCTCCCCGTCTAGTGCGCTTTTTACCATGTCGAAGTCGTATCACCAACTAGCCCAAATTTCTGCATTGAAGATTCTGTCTCCCTGGCCTCCTCTGTCATCAGCTCAAAAGGCGACTAAGGAACTCTTTCGCTTCCTACGGGCCGACGAATCCCACACTATAGACTGAAAGCCTCCAGTGACAATCACTGAACTCGAACATTTAGAGCTTCAGCACTGGGCATACCTGTCTGCTCCAACTTTTCTCCATTGTCTGCTTTCTCTTTATTGCCTATTTTCCCTTCCCCATGTACAGGATAGCAAACTAGGCTCTAGCCAGATTAACTTTCCTGCCGTCTTACTCACTTGAAGTTAGAGGTGTGGCCATTACATTCGTCTGTACAGTTTGTACGTATATACAAGTATATATACACGACATGTCAACCAAACGTTGAAGGGACCGCCGGCGTAGCCTTCTATTCGTACAAGCGATCATGGCGAAAATATGCCGATGTCTGTAGACTAACACTGCGGGTGGCATTGTAGCGGCACCCTGCTTTTCCCTATCTCAAAAAATAAAAATCAATTTCTAGAAAACTAACAGAACGGACTGGCACTCGACTTCTTCGTGTTTCTTTTCAAGTGGATGACTTCGATAACTACTCGCGTGCACTGATGCCTACATCGCAACCGTGAAGTACGAGAGGCAAAAAGGAATAACTGAAACGTTGCGTAGCGCAAGGGATGCGCGTCTGATTGCCAGATGCCGCGGGCTCCACCTTCCGACAGTGAAGCCCGCTTTTCACTGCTGCGCACAAGACACCGTTTCCAGTCAGTTCTGCTCAAGCGACCGGCGACGGTTGCGATGGCTGTGGCAGCGGCGGCCACACAGCTGATAAACGGCCAACTGTATAAACAGCCAACTATCCCCGCAGTCGCGCGGTCCCGCAGCTGCTGGCACGCGCATGCGCCGAGTGCTCCCCGCCGCTGCCACTGGCGCAGCGCCACGGCGGGGGCACCTACACGCGTGGCAGGTGGCTTTCCCGCACAACTTTGGAACTCAAGATGGCGGGTGGACGCGCAACTCTTCTCCTACAGAGGCCCTGCTCCTCTAGGGGAGTTATATACAGGAACTGTGCTCATACCCAAACGCATCTTCTACGGTCGATGAGCTTACGCCGCCGGAAGATGGCGCTGACTAAGCGAACAATCCAAACAACGGAACCTAGCACGGGAGTGTTTGGTGTCTTCAGGTGGCTCCCAACCAACAGCAACTAACAGCATAGCGTTGCATATGGGGCCCAGTTAGGCGGGAACGGGGGAATAACGGAAGGTACAAAGCTAGCGCATGCAGTGATGCATCACGGTCTAGGTACATAATTGATCCTGAAGAATAATTTATGCGCATACAGAACAACGCGACGAAGTCCTTGCAGAAGTTTTGATGGAGTTTTGCGAGGAAAGGCACCGTTTTTTTTTTCTCACCTCGCGAACTATTCAGCGCTTCGCTGCATAGCAGCTGTTTCATTAACCGAGGAATTTTTCTTCAAGCGCGACTGGGGCTTCATTCAGCCTGTTGGTTACAAGTGCCAAACTTTGCCTCTTCCGCTCAAAAGCGACAAAGAATCAGATGGCCCCAGAACACTTGCCGATGGGGGCACCAGCCCGCCGCGTGCTGCCGCAGTGTTCGGAATTTGCTGCGCGTGCATTGTTTTTCCCGCTCGCACGTGCAGATCTTTTTCCCGTGTTTTTGTCGAGGTTTCAAGATGGCAGCTTCCCGCAGAAGCCCCCTGGAAGTGTGCGCCGAGATTTTCTTGACTCTTTCTAGTGCCGTTGTGCGCACGTGGCATCCTTCAACCCCATCGCCGTGATCCTGATCCTCTGTTCTTCCTGTATATAAAGGAACCACGAAGGAACCACGCAACTCTGATGTTCTGGAAAAACTTCCATCGCGCAAACAATCTGAAGTTGAACGTAACCCGAATTTATGAGAATAGATAATTAGTCGCGAAACATAAAAAATAGGTGACATCTCGAGGCAGTCTCCTGCTGAAGCCAGTTATTGCTAGACGGTTCGGTGGTGCCCGCGGGTGTTTTAAAACGACCGCTCATTTGAAGAGACTGTGGACTGGAAAACAGAAATAACTGCCCAAGAAATTCAAAATGGCGCTAAGCAGTAAAGGTGCCATGAAGACAAAATGCAACTTGGTTCATTAGAAAGTCTGCCTTGTTAGGCTAACACGCATGCCACATTTACGCAAAAATCGCTCAAGTAAGCTATATAAATGTTAGGAAAGAGTAAATAAGGCAATTGCGCCTTCCCCAAGCTACTTTTTCGCACGACAGTTATGCCGCATTAAAAACCAACAAAGTAAAATGCAAATAATACGGGCTTATAAGCTTGCAGAACGAGCTTTTTAAATACTGTGTCTTTTAGAACGTTGTTCGACACTATTCTTGTTTTTTTCTGAGCAGTAGATATCGTGCGGCAAACAGCACAAGTTCTGAACGAACACGTAAGCATACACGCAGCGCATACAAAGCTACCGCCGGCCATAGAGTTTCATACTAATGTATACTAGAAGGAAATCTGTCGCTGCAGTCGCGGGCCGCCGTGGGTGGCGCCATTGCCGCTAGCGACGTTCCTCGCCTACTTGGCTTAGCTAGCCATACGGCTCTTTTTTGTCTCGAAGCCAAATCACCGAAAAAAGGTAACAGTTTTTTCTTGTTCATCGTACATGAAGCTTCTACGTAATCACTGACAAATTAATCTTTTTGGAGGTTCAATTTTATAATAACAAAGCAATTTTGATGAAACCTTCTACAGTAATTGTGTCGGTTTTTTTTTTTTTGCAGACAGAGCCAACTTCTCAGCCTGCTCATGAGACATGCCAAGGACAAGTGGAACGTGCCTGCCCGGTACATGACGGAACGCTTGCTGAAGCGCGGGCTCCCCTAGGCAGTGGCGCCAGATTTCCCTCTAGTGTATATTAGTATTAAACTCTATGTCCGCCGGTCAAGGCTTCAAAGCACCGCCATCACCCAAACGATTTTCGGAGCGCACTGGGCATGTCTGACACGACACCGACCAACTGCCATAAGCGACACTTCCACTTCCATGACCGTGTCTGTCGAGTCGTTCCCAAGCTGCTTCAAAAAACGATTACCGAGAACTGTAAGGACAATACGACGGAAATATGACACGTACAGGTGCAAACTGGGCCGGGAAGCGGTGGTTGACCTGAAAGTGACTTTACGTAGTCCCTGTGTTTAGGTAGCGCCCCCCTAGTGGAGCTATATACAGGAACAGCGGGGAGCTATGTACAACGTCTATAGGTACTCGCTTTACGCGCAGAAGTATATATTAAAACAAGCTGGTTTTTCTCATCTTTTTCTTGTGTTTGCTGGCAAAAACGTTTTAACAAAATTGACGGATCAGGGAAGATCTGTAAAAGTCAGGGAAAGCGCAGCGTGCTGTTATTTCATATCTTCCCGCCATTTCCGCGTAAAATAAAATAAATTGCGGAAAAGTTTGACGTTGATGTAGTATTCTCGGACAAACAGTTAATTAGAGAGGCGTACACCCAGACTTGACAACAAGGTGTCTACAAAAAGTTATTCGCAAGAGAAAAGTTGGGTGTCAAACGCCAGAAATTAGTCTGTTGCCGGTGCAACCGTGGTGTACTGTATTCCTCTGAAATGCAAAAGGATGTAGAACAAACGGGGTGATGTGTCACTGAGCGCTTGCGTGAGCATCGAACACACCCTCAAACATAGAGTTTCATACCATAGATACTAGAGGGAAATCTGTCGCTGCAGTCGCGGGCCGCCGTAGGGGGCGCCATTGCCGCTAGCGACGTTCCTCGCCTACCTGGCTTAGCTAGCCATATGGCTTTTTTTTTTTGTCTCGAAGCCAAAGGTAACAAAACAGGGTAACCTTTTTTTCTTGTTCATCGTGCCTGAAAACTCACATAATCACTGACAAATTATCTTTTTTGGAGGTTTTTTTTATAATAACAAAACAAATTTGCTGAACCTTCTGCAGTAATATTGTTCCTTTTTTGCAGCCAGAGCCAACTTTTCAGCCTGTTCATGAGCCATGTCAAGGACAAGTAGAACGCGCCTGCCCGGTACATGAGGGAACGCTCGCCGAAGTGCGGCTTCCTTAGACAGTGGCGCCAGATTTCCCTATAGTGTATATCAGTATGAAACTCTATGCCCTCAAGAGCACGCCCACGTTGCACTTATTATCCCATTGCAGAAGTTGAGGCTGCTATCATCTGCTTAACCGAACCACTGTTTTTATGGCACACTAAGACAGGGAACAAGGGAGATTGCTGAAGCCTATTTTATGAAGAATTCTGAAGACTATTAGTTGCCCGTCCATATCTTTACTGGATTTAGAAGTGGCTTATCTGCTCTACCTTCTTTGTCCTGCTTTATCCGCGTTGGTTTCACCAAAAATATCTGTACCAACTGGCCCAGTTTTCTACTATTTAGAGCATGCAACACGGATCACTAAAAATACGTTACACTAACACATGCACGAAAAACGTAATAACAATGATATGATGCACAATAGGCCGATAAGTTAAGACACAAATAATGTACTGAGTAAGTGAACAAAGAGACAACTAAAATATAGTCATGTAAGGACATAAGCTTGTACAAAAAGTTGAAGAAAATGCAGTAGTATGTAAAGGAACGAACAAATAACGGTAGGTGGCATAACAAGGTTATGTGGAAGAAGTGCGAACATATATCGTTAGCTACGGAAGGCACCCATCAGCCCTACACAAAACTGTTTTAGGGAACCATTGAAAACAACCAAATTGTCATCAAGTAAGTTTCACAGGCTTTGCAGTCGGTCGACAGGTGAGTGATGACTACCAGTTGCGCCCGTGTGGAAAGGATAGCGTGACCGTCTGCCGTTCCGGGGGTACTCGGAGCAAAATCTGGGACAAAAGCTCCGGGCGCAGGAAATGACTCCATGTAGCAGGTCTATCTTATGCAAAAAAAGAAGATCTGCTCGATCACGCCTACAAGTAAAAAAAAGCAGCTTCACTATTTTTACGTCCCTGCTAGTAATGACGTCACCAGAATTTTATGTCACACCATAACTTGAAGAAACATGACTACCGGCCGTGATATCATTGACATCTCTTGCGTCATATGTGCTGTTAAAGAATTGTTCGGCTTAACTTCCTAGAATTGTCTACTAATGCGCAAGCATTCTTACCCTGTCCATATTTATTGCGTTTTTATAGCCAGATTTAATTATAAATTCCCAAATCAGGATATTTCTGATCGTTTTATTTTGCGTTCGGCTACATTGGGCTACATTGGGCGACTTTGCGTTTCGTTAGGTTACGTTTTTGTGTACAGCACTTTGGCACCCGGTACAGGAGTTTGGCGGTGACGGCGGCGGCAGCGGCGGCTAAGACGATGTCCGCGTAACCGAGCGAATGAACGAGACACCCAGGCAGAAGGAAAACGGAGGAGCGCTGGCTAAAGTGTGAGGGGGAGGGGGACGGCGGCACGCGCTGCTATGGCGTCATCTCCCAGCGCGTCGCTACGGCTTATTAGGCATGAGCCGTAGCGACCTCCCCTCACACTTTCGCCATGCGTCGCCACCGGGGAGCGCCCTCCCTTCCGACTTTCTCTAGACGCTCCTGCTCTGTTTGTGGCTCATCCGAACCAGGACATTTGCGCGGGAGGTTGAAATACGATTTGCAACAACATGCTCGGCGGCAGCGAAGCGCTGCGAGATATCGGCAGAGTAGCCCGCGCCGCCATGCATTCGCTGATCACGCGATCACTTTTTGAGGCGCAGCAGATACGCGCTGTGACCGAGAGGACTGCAGTTCGCGGTGTGCACAAATTTCGCATTAGGGAGCACAGTAATCGTCAGCTGTTTTGGGGTTTTTTTACCAATGATATAGAATTACAGTATTATAACAGTTACATGTGTTATTATACCAATTATTCTTTCTCACAATTTGTTATTTTATGTATCGGTTTTTTAAGGATTTTTCTTACTCGTGCGACGGTGGTGTATAAGATTGGATTTTTTTATTTTGTTAGTTCAGTTTTTTTTCACATTGCTTTACTTGTGCATCCTTGGTTTGTTAACATTTTTTTTACTACTATAACGATCGAGTGTGGTTAACTTCGCCGATTGGGTATTTTTGTGCAGATGGAGGGCTTTGCGTGGCGCTGTTGCTTTTCCACAACTTCATTTTGTTTCCGCCCGTTTTGGGGGAATTTCTTTGTTTTTATTTAATAGTGCGAGGATGGTGCATAAGGCTGATATTTTGGGTTTCATTATATAGTTCCTTTTTGACAGTTTTTAGATCTTTTTAGTTGGTATTTTTGGGTATTTAAAATTACCTTTTACCTGAATTCGCCAATTGCATTATTACAATGATTAACAGGCCTGACTTCACCGTAAATTTCGTTTGTGCAGATGCAGCGGGTACGGCCTGCGGCTTTTCGGACTAGGGAGATCGCCGCCATATTTCTTTCGTGTTATTTTTTTTTTCGGTTCCAATAACCGTTATTCAACGACAACATTACACGGTTAGTGCTGGGAAGTAGCTCAGCAAATAATACTTGCGTGTTAAAACATCCACGAACCCCATCACCCATAACGGCACTTTCTGAGCCAGTGACCCTGGAGAGTACTTACGGTGGCCTTAAAGATTGCCAGTTTCCTCAGACACTCACTCGGGGGTCACGGAACGCGCAGGGCCGTGTTGGCTGGATGTGCGCGCGCAAGATAATACAGGGTGTACTCATCATATGCGTTAGCGGACATTTTTCGCCTTCCCCTAAAACTAGCTTAGCTGAACCAAACGCTGCAAACGTACAAGGGGTAAGTGCACACTTTGACGCCGCACCACCGCTTTGTGGTGACCTTCGCCGTCACGTTGTTCACCGACAAACAGGTTCAGGCTCTGGCGGCAGCACGTGCTTTCGCTAGCGGCTGTGCCGTCATTGCCCTTGCAGCCCTGGCGTTTCCCGCTGAGTACGTCCCTCTCCGGCACCGCAGTTGCGTCGCCCGTCACCACATGCTGTGGTGACGGTAGATTATCCCTGCCACTCTGCAGTCTGGCTTCTGTGGGGCTCCAGCCAACCGCATCGCCGGCTGCCTGCATGTTTCGGCTAGTCCTACAGGAAACGTTCACCTGGCTGGACACCTATCAGTCTACCATAATATGACTTTCGCGCCCTCTCGCAGAATTTGCATGGCGCTTGCATAATATCCTTTACGCAAGGCCGCTAGGAAAACGCGAGGGCGTCGTCAATGTGCACTGATTAACTCTACACTCATCATGTTGTTCCACGGACGTTCCACTTAAATTTAGTTTACAGCAACCTTTTATAGGCGGTATTCAATGAAAACTTTAGCGGGCGATTTCTCCACCTGGCAACACTGAAAACTGTCATGGCGGTGGCCACCGTGCCAGCGCATGCGCTTTGCGCCCGCCTCCCGAAGAAAAAAAACCACCAGCGCACATCGTCTGCTGCGTTTCAAGCCGATTATCGGTAGTGGCGTGAACAGATATAATATTATTTGCACTCACATTGAGTGGTGGCGCTCTTCCTACCCTCGAGCGCTTCGAATCCACGGAGGATGAAACCGCGGCTTCGAACGGCGCGTATAAGCAGCATAAGTCCGACGCTGCATTTGGCTGCGCCGCGGATGTCGACGCAAGTACACGCGCACCACATCCACGACTTTATGTCTGGTAGGTGCCCTTTAATACGTTGTTGAGTAAAAAAACCAAATAATTTCTTTGGAGAAATGGTTCACGCGTACACCGATTTAGCGCTGGATTTCTCATGCGCTAAATGTTTAACACCCAGCAAAACAACGCACGTCTGACGTTAGAACGCGGCGGCTGGCAATCAGCCGATCTGCGGCGGCTACTTCATACGCGTCTGGCGATAGGTAGATCGTACTGGGCTGCACTCAACAGCTCTTGGCGTCGAAGTATTACTTTGCGTTCAGAGGGCAACAGTTTGGTAATGATGCAGTTCCTGCTGTCAAACGGACCACTGCGCTCACGTTGCAACCTTTGTGCCACGACCGACTCGCGCTCGCTCGGTAGGTGTGCGCGGAGGCTGGGGTTTGTATTGCAGATAAGGTTGTCACACTCATGAGCGGAATCATGACTTTTCGCGTAACCAACGCTATCGCGGCAAAACTGACTATCGAATCACTCGCACACGCCTTGCACGGGAACCCAAGGTCACTCGCGGCGCGCGGCCTGCCTGGCCGCCATGAAGGCATGGAGGAGAAGAGGGGTGCCTGATCTGAGGGCCGGGCGCACAACGTCGCCTTGGCAACAGACGCTTGGCCACAGATATGGCGGCGCATTCTCACGGTTGCCTGCATGCATTCCACGCTATTGAATACCGGCTATAGGATCGTTTTATGCGTTTTCTCGCGGCTACGGCGCATACTGATATGACAGCCACCTGTCTTGTCGTAGTCTTTGTCAAAGCAAGACTGGCCAAAGGTCAACTGTACCTGCGTGGAAAAACGAGGTGGGATACATACTCAACATCCCCTACATATTACAGGGTCATGTATGAGTGGGACGTCAGCGAAAACTTCGCTGTCTTGCAAGTGGCGATTCTCTCGGGCAACGCATACTTTCGCATGGCACGGAGCATTACGTCACAGGGAATTGGTCAGTCCCCTTTATGGCGAATTTAATGTAGGGCCAGTCCCAGTGAGTCAACATGGCTTTGTATAGAAATGAAAAAAGGTTTTGTGGCTGAAACAACCATGCGGCTATATAACATGGCTAACATTGTGACAAAGCCCATTCATACCTGAACTAACTGCAGCACTCCGTCCCTCAAACAGTGCTACAATGTAGCGTTATCAGTTCACCGAGATACCTCTATAGTGGCTCGCTTTGAAGATTACTCACATTGCCTTGAGGTGGAGGTAATAACAGCTCACAGTTCGTTGTCGTGGCCTGGAGGTATATATTCTCGGCCTTTCACACTAACTGCTTTTGTGAGAGTCCGCGTACTGTATATGTTCTGTTACTTTTCCAAAGAAACTTCTTTTTGTAAATAAATGTTGTAATCGGGCCCGAGAAGTGGCTTTAACCCCCGGCCTTCTGGAATGAGAAGATGCCACCAACTTCCATTTTTCATACGTTTTTTTTTTCCTCCTCTTCCTCCCACGCGACAACTACTTTTTTTTTTTCGGAACTCAGAAGCTCCTTCTCTGTTGTTTTAGGTGCAGGATGCAGGCACCTTCAATAGACCATCTGCACGATGTTGGAAAGGCCGGTTCCGGAACTTCTACAAGAAATGCGCAACCCATAATCCCCAATTATTTACTCTAAGCACGAATGCAGGCACCAATGCTCGCCATAACTTTAAAATTACATCTCAATATTTCACTTATGTTAAAAAGGAAGCGGTACGTGGGTTGCAAATTATCACAACTAGCTCTCATTTCATTCCATTACCTCTATGTTTACCGTGCCTTATTTTCGTCAATTCTTATATCAGCAGTGGCACATCTCTGGGGGCTCTTACGCACTGCAAACGACTTTCTTGAAGCCGGACGTGACAACACGAAGTAGCGAGAATTAAATCCCTTCCAGGTGCATGTAACGATAGCTTGCAGGTGTCACTCCCAGCAGAAACATTCAGCAGTTTCGGCCGCGTTTAGCAGTTCTTGCGACAGTGCCGAGGTGTGCTAGAGATCGAGCGCGTTATTGACTGCGCCGCTCGACTACAAAAGGCCCAGTCGTAAAGCAATACGCGACGTTTAGCTACAGCGAAATCATTTACCGTGTCATACCACAAACGGAATCAATATTGGTTCATTGCACCTCAGCGGTTTCAGTATGCACTATACGTCGCGTCAACTTCGCATGATCGTCCTCAGAACTTTATAGTCATTCAATAGCTCCAGGATGTTAAAAATGCAAGCTCCGAATGTTCTATAACTAGGATGTGCCTGGAAGAAAGTAAAAACACGTGTACGTCCCCAGAATGAACTAAAAAAGCTGCAAGTCTACATGACGCAGCCGCCTAAAACATTAAAATAGAGGAAAACAATACCCAAGGCACAACTCCTACTTTCAGCGGGCAGAAAAAGTGCTCCTAACGTACCTCTTCCATCACAAGGTAAGAAAATGCAATGAGTGCACCACCTATAATTTTCTGTGCTAGCGGGGGTAACGTTAAACTCAACTAAACGACAAATAAACCCACGGAACATGGCGTTTAAGACAATACTCCCATTTAAAAAATCCCATGACGATTATTATACTCCCTAATGCGATATTTGTGCGCTGCGCGAAGTGCAGTCTCTCGGTCACGGAGAGTATCTGCTGCGTCTCAGGAGGTGATCGAGCGATCAGCGAACGCACGGTGGCTCGGACTACTCCGCCGTTATCTCGCAGCGCTTCGCTGCCGCTGAGCATGTTGTTGCAAATCGTGTTTGAACCTACCGCGCAAATGTCGCGTGGCTCGGATGAGCCACAAACGCAGGGTAAGCCCTGGCGAAAGTGTGAGGAGAGCGCCCCCTCCTTGATGGTAACGCATGGCGAAAGTTGTGAGGGGGAGGCAATGAGACATACTGAGCCGTGGCTATGCACCGGGGGACGACGCCTTAGCAGCGCGTGCCGCCCTCCCCCTCACCAGACGCTGCTCCCCCGTTTTCTTTCTGCCTGGGGTGCCTCGTTCTCTCACTCTATTACGCGTACGCCGTCACCGCCGCCGCCGCCGCCGCCGCCGCGAAACCGCTGTAGCGGGCGCCAAAGAGCTGCGCGCAAAAAGAGTATGTTACAGTCCCAGCTATAGGGTTGCGCTCTTATAACAAGTTGTTTACTTTAATCGACAATGATGTCCGTTTTGTTTCGAATATAGTCCCTGCCTCTACAATAATTACTAGTAACATATGGACTCCATTCTAATATAAAAGCACTCTGCAGTGCACAAATTTACTCTAGGGAAAATTATTTACCTTAAAACGGAGTACATTTACTTTCGGCAGAGTTGATGTACTCTCCTATGGCGTAGCTCCGTTTCAATTAAAGTGCATTAGTTATAGAAATTTGTTAGGTATATGCTGGCTATGTCTTCACAGGGAGGGTCAATTCTGCATATTTTCATCACATCGAAATTCTTTAGATACATGCATGCTTTGGGACGTGATGCGCAAATGAAGTGAGGTAATTACGCAGAAGGGCTTTATTATAGCGACGAAAGTTTAACGGAAATGATGCACTGTAAAAAAGGCGGAAAACGTCAACACATTTTTTTTAAATTACACACGCACACACGCACACGCACACGCGCACACACATGCGCACACACACGCGCACGTGCACACACACACAAACACACACGCGCACATGCACACACGCGCACATGCACGCACACACATGTAAAGAATACAGAAACGCGCAGACGCAAGCGCAGTATTGTTGAGGCATGACACGCCTCGAAATTGTGAAAAGAGACGTGATTCGTGAACCAAGGCGCACAACACGGCGCTGCATTACTACCGCAAATTGCCTCCAGCAGGCACGAATGGACTGCGCGATGAAGTGATACTGGGCCTTTTGGTAGCACTATGATCGTAAACTTTCCCGTTAAGTATTTTTTTTCAGCAGCCACTGCCGTTGCAGTATCGAATGCGTTGCCAGCCCGGGCACTTACGGCGAATTAAAAAAAAAAAAAGGTTATTGGCTCTTGGGGGGGGGGGGGGGTGAAGTACTTCAACTCCCAGTTTCCTCTATGTGGTTTAATTGTGTCTGGCGTCTTTTTATTGACCTCGCGAAGGTTATCGAACTTTTTGTTGAAAGCTATCATTTCCACGGGTTCTTTTTTTTCAACGCAAAAGTCATGTCAGCGGCTGCCTTTGAACTTCGCGTGGACTTATACGAATTCCCGTCACGTTTGCAAAAATTGGGGAGCCCCACAACTTTTTGGCAGCAACGTAATATATACGTCACTAAAAGCTCCCCCGTCACCGCTTTCCACCGTCTCCCTAAAGACTCTTTCCGAAGTATTGCCTCGTAAACGTTAGGGCGGTCCGCAGAGACTCGAGCACAAGAGGCGATGAAACCGGAGTTCATGGTAACTTGAAAGCCCAATCAAAATGAGCGCGCCCAATTTTCAGTGCTTGGTTGGGAGATTTTTCAGGATGCGCGAAGGGGCCCAAAACCAAAAATGGATGTAGGCAATCTGCTGAGGCGCGTAGCGCATTTTTCTAAATGTCGGGTTTGGAGCTTCACAGCAGCCGGGAAGATGCTCACGGCGCAAGCGGGAATTCTGGGTATGTTCGAGAGCGATCGAAGGCGCTCAGAGCACTGGCGACGTATATACGTCGGCAGTATCCCCGGTGTGATATTGTAACGATCGGCGGCTGTGACGCCCCACGAAACAAAACCCCCTCAAACGTTAAATCGTAGCCCCTTCAACTAAAACATAAATTGAACCAACTGCAAATAAGGTTGGTTTTCGATACAAGAAAAGTGTGTGCATTTTATACATTCGAAATTAATATGACATTTTCAGGGACCGAAAACTAGAAAAAATATTGTATGAAGCGGTGTCATTTCTCAAAGATTGACGGTAACAAAAAAATGACTCCAAAACGAAAGCCCCAAGTGGTTTCACTAGCACTAAGCTATCATTTCCTACCGACGATATTGCGTTTCTGATGTGTGAGACGCGGCCTCGTGCGTACTTAGCGTTGTCTTTTCATTCGAGAAATGACATTGCGCCTGCCAAGGGGAAAAGTCTGCCTATCAAGTGGCAAAAAAAAAAAAAAACTTTTAGATGCAAAGCATCTCTTGCTCTCAGCTCCGTCGTCCGTCGTCCGTCGTCCGTCGTCCATCCATCCGCCGGCCCAGGAAAGACACCGGCAACACTGCCGTTCCAGGAGCCCTTTAAGGGGAAGCGGGCTCGTCTCGTCCCGGCCCAGGAAGACACCGGCAAGGCTTGGGAGTGGGCTAGTTCAGCAAGCCGAGCATGCGCAGTGGGGGTGTAGACGGCGCAACAACGACAAGGGAGGAACATCGCCCCGTCGCATCTAATAAAATTACACCATCTTCCCGTAGGGGAACCCTGAGTTGTATGCGAAACAGCCATGGGCTCAACGACAAACAGAAAACTAATGGGCACTTGAATCGACCCATGGCTGCTTTGCATACTCAGGGTTCCCCTACGGGAAGATGGTGTAATTTTTTTTGTAGCGTAAGCTACACTGGCCGAGGTTGAGCAGTTTCGCGTGGACCTTGAAGGGCGGTGCTGCGCAAGCGTGAGGGACATTGGATTGGATTGGATTGGTTTGGATTGTATTGGACCCAGTTGGAGTATTTTGGGTCTGCACATTCGCCGGTTTGCGCATTCTAGAGGAGTGACGTGATAGTCGCGGCAGGTGCACTAGCGCCGGCGCGTGCCCAGCTGTGCCCCTCCGTTGTGCAATAGACAAGTCTGACGGTGCGCCGGAGCCGCTTGATTGCCGTTTCGCGTGGCTCCTGGAGAAACGTGCTTCGCATGCGTGAGGAGCAGTGGGTGTACTGGACTGCACCGGACTGCCTTGGACTGCACTGGACTGGACCGGACTGGATTGGATTGAATTGGAATGAAAATCGTTTTAGCACCAGTAAGCATGACAATAGGCTAATCGTAGACAACCAGGAAACCTAAGAATAACCAGCTGAACCTTAGCTCACACTACGTATATCCTGGCATAGCCGAGCTAAGCCACTAATTTTTTTTTAGAAAAGTTACAAAACGAAGACCTGCTTTAACGAAGAGCTGCAAATCTCATCCTTACGCTCAGCCCGATTGCCGTGAAGTAGTAACTGTTTTGATTTGGCTGGATAAATCTAATTTCAAACAATCTAATCTAGCGCGGTTTCTTTTACGTCAGCCGATTTTTTTTTTGCGTTAATTATTATTTGGCGTTTGTGATTTAAAGGTCGTAGACCCAGCGATGCACAAATATATGCATGTCACTTCGCCATAAATTCAGTTGCAACTGTGGAGTTTGACTTTTAAAGATTTAATGATTTCATGCAGGATAGAGGGCGGCGCAAAATGCAACCTTTACTAATGAGCTATGCGTACATATATACCCGGCTTGCTGCGAAAGGCTAGGCGACTTCGCTTCGTTTTTCCAGTAATGGTCACGTTGTCGGCGACGCGGCGACGATAAGCAACGCCCTGGCTAAGCGAAAGACCAGGAAAACGAGAAGGGGAAAAAGCAGTGGTGCGGAAAATAACAGCTCCCTCCGCACTGATGTGTGCTTTCTTGCGATTTTAATGCTCTTTCGCGCTGTGCGGCATTCGAGGTCAATCATAGGAGCTCAACGCTTCGTCGCCTCTCATTTTATCTTCCCCTCGCGCCGCGCGCCTACTTATTCTGACCAACCAACGCGCCCAACAGCGCACGTTGCTTGTTTTTAATTTGCTTACTGTCTTCTTTTCTTCAAGTAGCCGGGCTGAGACCACTGACATTCAACTGCTAGTCACATTCCCGCGACTGCTTAAAAATGCATCTAAGGAAAGCGTACTTTCGTTTTTCTCTTTCTTTTTTGCCTTTTCTTTTTCTTCCCAAGGGGGCACTGGATTTAGCAACAACGACAACACTAGGAGGATGTTTTAGCGGTCTGTCACAACAGAAACGCGCCGGCGTCAGTCGGGAAGTTGTGCGGGAATCGCGTCCACGTGCGGCCTAGTCTAAAGAAGGAAACTCGTTTTCTCGCCGCGAACGGCATAAACGACGAATTTCAGTATCTGCTCCCTGCGCGGTAGGCGTTCGCCTTTCAATCATTTTCGACGCGACAGCCCGTTTTCGGCCTCCCAAACCACGGGAAGGAAATTTGCCATGCTTCGCGGCAATTCCAGTTCGCTGTCGGCAGGTAATGCGGGAAACATCGTGGACACTCCGCGCACGTCTCACGCACTCGTCGGCGAGAGCCGTGTCCATTTTACGAATGTATACGAATACCGTAGTTAAGAGAAAAATTTTCCAGTTCTCAGCGAGTATGCGCGACACGGACAGCACGAGGCAGTATGCATGTTCTGTGCCGCGTTTCAAGTCACTCCCGGAATCTCTACTTTTTCTTAGATTCTTATTAGTCGTTTCGCCAGGGCGAGAAGTAGTGATGAGCGGGAAAGTAAAAAGAAAAGGCTTCGCTTGCCTTTCATTAGTATGATTTTTATTTATTTTGAGCTGATATTTTATCTGTCATCCGCTTCCTTTTTGCGTGCATAAAGACGACGAATACGAAACGAGAGAAGAATAAAATTCCGTACAGTTCGCACCTGCGCGTTTTTGAGTGGTTCGTCAAGGTTATAAAGGCAGGAATACACGCCTGTACGTTGTCGCACTAGTGTCACTGCCCTGTTATCTCTGCCTGTATTATAAACTTAAGCGTTTACGAAGTTCCGTTCCGCACCTTGTAGTGGTATTTTTTTTCTTTTTGTCGGAGCAGGCAACCAAAAAAGAATGCTCTCAGCATTTGAGCCTTTTCTCTTGCGCCAGTGTTTCCTCTCAACTGCCTTTTTTGCTCTTTTTTTTGTTGTTGTCGTTGCATACAAATTAAACGGCGGTAGAACGCAGATGTCCAGACCGATGTCACTTGCTTCCATTGTACGGGCAAAGAATATCCGATATTTTGACCTCTTGTGTTTTTTTTTTTTCTTTGCTCTGGACCATCATAAGGTGAAGACGAGTAGTGCTAAACGTATTGGAACAAGTTGTTTTTCGCAAGGATGTCAGGATGCTCCTCGACAATCACAACCCACGTTGCGGCACCACGCTTTTACAAGCGCGCGTTGTACAAAGCGTGCGGCGTAGCCTCACGTATAGGTCGTACTCACTGGCGTGGCGCGCATGCGCGTACGCCGCCGTGCGTTTGCACAAGCGTCTGTGTTGCTAAGGCGACGCCGCACTGGTTACGTGGGGCTCGACGAGATGGCAGTACTTGACCGTGCTGGTGCACCTACGGTGAGCTGTTCGATGTTCCTAACTATGCCCCACCGAATGCAAAGTAATACCTCAAAGCCAAATACTGTTACAGGGAACACCATACGATCTACTTATCCCCAGAGACTGCTCACATCATCACGCGACTAGATAGAACGGTAGAAACTTCGGTGCCTACGTATGGGCGCAACTACGTGGCAGCGTCTCGGTGAACCGGACCACGTGCGTATGCAAGTGGAAGTCGATTGCCACTAAAAGCCTGTCACCTGTTCAAGGACAACAGAAATATTGTAGCCGAAAATTTCGCCGCACGTAAGCCAAACTTCAGTGATTTATTCAAAGGTCGCTTGCGATTCGCCAGCGCTTGTTCCGGCAGGGCAGTGCAAGCATGACACGGCTCTGGAGACGGCCTCGCATGCATTAGCTGCAATGCTACCATCGTATCTAAATGGGAGTACGCGTGAAACATTTCTTCAAAACCATTATTTGGTTTTTGTACTTAACCGCGCATTAGACGGCACTTGTGGCGTTATCCGTGGCCGCATGCCACTGCAGCGTCGACCTCTTCGCGCCGTGTCCTTTCGTTCGTAGCCGCGGTTTCATTCTCCAGGGATGCGATGTGCTCAAGGGTAAGTAAAAGGCCATCACATCACGTGATTGCGATTAAATATATCTTTTGACGCCACCGCCGAGAAACGGGTTGAAACGCGGCAGACAATGCACGCTGCAGTTCTTAGTCTTTCTTGGGCTCCTTAAACCCAGAAATTTTGGTCTGTCTGTATTTCTGTCTGTCTGTCTGCCCGTCTGTCTGTCTGTCTGTGACTCGATTCAGCCACCTGGCCAAAGTAAAACAATGCCTGCGCAATAGTCTTACATGCCTGCGCAATAGTGCGAAATTTATTCATGAACTAATCCATGGTCATCTAAACATTGATGTATCCGCCTATCTCATGTTTGACTTAACCAGAACAACACGCCAAAAACATCCAATGAGACTTAACGAATACTCTTTCAACACAAACGGCCACTAATGAGTGGAATAAACTGGATCCGAGTATTTCCAGCACTACCGAACTATCGAAGTTCCTAAACCTTGTCGAAAATGAACTATATATTATGCAAGCGGAATCATCTGGTTGATTCTCATTTTCTGTGTTTGTGTGTACATTGTACCAGCGAAGTATCATGTTATCATATTTTTTCTTCAATTAATATTCAGTACTGAATCCAGGAGAAGGGAAAATACTCTGTTGATTCTTGAATATGTTTCTGGTTTTGGGTGTTTGTATATTTTGCCGTTACTTTAATTACTTCGCCATATTGTAGGGTAGTTTCTTTATATTGTATTTTGTTATTGTTGTGTTTCTTGATGCATATGCCAATGTGGTCAACCATTATTCAAGGCGCTGCATTTATTTTCTTCCAACAACTTTTCTTTACACTAGTGTTTTATGCCTCCCTTGATCTGAATATGTAAATGATCCGATTCTGTTAGTTTCATTCTGTACTTTATCGCGATGTATGTGTCTCTATTGTGTACTTATTCGAATTTTTATGTTCACGCCCTTCCTGCTAGAATCCCTAATGGGATTGGCAGTATGTCAAACAATTAAAAAAAATAAAAAAATAGTCACAGCTAAATCTACCCGTCTAAGTCCGGTGTAATGTTCATACTTGCCAAAATTGTTGTAGAAGAACAAGACACTACGGAAATATAAGACAACAGATTAGTACAGAAGTGATATTTGCAGTGTTCCTTTATAAAAAATCATACATGCTTGACTTTTGTGAAATTAAATACTTCATCAACTGCAGAAAAAAAATTCACCCTGCCGTCGCCTGCTGTCGCCCGCGCCACTATAGCTTCTGTCGCCATTTTAAGGAGTCAACCGGCAACAGTTACTAGATAGGTTCCACGTTCTGCTTGCAACGCATGTGGAGTAGGAAAACGCGGTTCTATAAGCGTTGAAGTAGGGCGCCTCGATTAACGCGCGTCTTCGCCGTACGGCAGCGTTGGCATCGAGACACCCGGTTTGGAGCAGAGGAACGCGGGAAATTCAAAATTATTTAAGCAAACCTTTGGCGTCTTTACCTTGGGAGGAGCGCGACGCAAGAGGAACAACATGAGAGGTGAGCGGTAAAGCGAAGGGAGGCATTTACTTGGCAAAAGTCGATAAAGACTATCGTCTTTTGACGACATTTGCAACGAAAGGAGCAGATACGCGGCCAATTTTTTTTTCTTTTCTTTTAGATGGCAGCGCAAAGGGCGTGCGCAGCCTCAATGGGCACGGTCATGGCGGTTTAAAGTGTTGCCAAGCAAAGCAATCGCAGACTAAACTTTTGAGCGAATGCCATCTGTACTGCGCAGCGATAGCACAGACGTGCGTGTTTCGGTCGCTCGTAAACACCTCCCAGCCGTGGCTGCCAACGATTTTCGAGACTAGTAAGAAACTGCTGAAAGCAGAGAGAACGCATTTGAAAGTTGTGCTGCTCCCTCCCCCCCCCCCCCCCCCCCCCCCCGCCTTTCCCACTCTTCGCCGGCCCTCTTCCTATTTGGGGAAAAAGTGAAAACAACTGAGGTTGATTCCTCTGTCATGGGAATAGGTAAAACATGAAAGTGAAATGTGCAACATCTGAAAGGTGGAATGCACAGAAAGGGGGGGCCTTACCAGAACTGCTAACTTCCATGCACTGCGGCATAGAGTCCTAAAAATTCGCTACAGCTATCATGTGTCCGACCCTGTGGATCGGAACGATTCATATATACTGCAGACACAGTGTTCGCTTTACTTTGTTTGTACGGGTACATGATTTTTAAGCCTCTTAGGCCCGACCCAGTCACCGCACGGTCGCACGTGACGCATGCTAAGGAACCTTGCAAAAGCTATATTGGTTGATAAAAACAAACCTTGTGATGGCGGAAGACGCTTCAAGGTAGCACTAACGGGTTACGATTTTTTTTTTTTTTTCCTGGGCGATCAATACGTCAAAAGCATCGCACCGTACATAGCAATAGCACGATGCCAAAATAAACAGCGCACGGGTCCCGCGACAAAGTCAAGAACCGGCATGCGGCGATCCTCTTCTTTTCGTGGCGGATATGATGAAACTTGAATTTTAAACAAGCGCACAGTCAGAGACAAGTTCTTTCCTCCTCCCTCCCTCTATGCCTTTTATTGCATTACCCGCTGCTAAACAGGAGATAAGAGAGAGAGAGAGAGAGAGAGAGAGAGAGAGAGAGAGAGAGAGAGAGAGAGAGTTGTCACCACGAAAAAGAAAAAAAAAATTGGCAAGTTCATTACAAACATCAGAAACGACGACGTCGCCAGTGGATGCGAAGGGAGAAGCAAGACGCGGCACCCGAGTCGTCACTCTTATCATAGCGAACGGCGTACACCATCCATCCGTGCACCCGTTAATGGCGTGGCCGACCGTCGAAAAAGGCTTTCGTTGCCACTGAACCGCATTAGCATCGCTAGGAGCCGACGAAAAGACGCGGAAGAAAAGCCTCCTTTACGCTAAAAGCTAAATATTGATTGAAGGAATGCCTCTTTGAAAGAGCCGATGGGGAGCCTGATAAAAAGACAAAGAAGAAGAAAAAACGAGGATTGTTTATGGGTTGTAAATTCCGACTGGCGTTGAATAAAGTGTCTGTATGATATCACTAGCATGAGTTTAGCTTTACGAGCCTTGGCTCACGCCGAAGCACCCTTGGAACAAAGCAATGGGGGGGACTCATTGGCAGGAAAAAAACGTTCTAGATCTCCCTTCCGGAGCTAGGCGACCAATACCACTGAATGGTGAGGTCCATCTATTAACGGTTGTGCTTTGGGCCACGTGACCGACAAGGCTATAGCGAAGAAAAGCTTTTGAGTCCGTGGGTTTCGTCGGTAATAGATAATCGGTACTGCTGTTATTTATACCAAAATTTCTGCCGTTGGAATGTTCTCGCACGCAAAAGTCTTCTCATCGAAACAGGGCCCGAAAAATTCCCCACGGAAGCCTCCATTAACGTTCTAATCAAGGCTCAGTACTCCGCCTCACGAGATTTTTTTTTCTCGCCGGATATTCAGGCATGATTGGATCTTTAGTGTCCTTTGATGTTCAGATACGCTACATATTGAGGCTCGCTTGAGTCTTCCGCTCTGCTGGGTCGCTTGTCTGCGGTTGCACGAGATCATTCAGGTTCGTTTCGTATTCAGTCGCGTTGTCTATTCAGGTCACAATCGGGTGTCTCAGTATCGGTGTTTCCGCCGACGGCGAAACCAGAGAGAGAGAGAGAGAGAGAGAGAGAGATCGCTACGCTGATTACTAAAGTGTATATTGGCACTACTGCTTGAAAGTACTGACCTTGGCTGACGTTAAATTATTTCGTTTCACTTGTTGAGCACGTTTAGTATGTATACGTAAAAGTCGTTTACTTCCGGCAACACACCGTTCCATTCAGCGCTGTGTGAGGCAGTCCAGTGAACGTTCATTATGACAAGAAACGTCTTTTGTTAAAAAGGCGACTAAAGGCATGTCTAAATAGCAGGGTACTAACTGAAATTGTGCATGTTTGCAGAACACTTTCTTTTTTTTTTTTCAGTGGGGGGATATGGCACCATGAGGTTCACAGACATTTAGGGACACTGCAACACTTTCTTCAACTTTTTTTTTTTTTGAAATCTTAAATGCTTGCAGAACGTAGTCACCCAACACCCCCAGTACTTATATTAGGGGGAAGAAAAGTACCTCAGCCAAAAATGTCTGCTCTATGCCCATCAGATAACTCGTACACTCGCTCAAAACATTTTTCTCTCTTTCGCGGTCTTGACGTTCTTCGACGGCTCGAATTACGTCACTAAGGCCATGTAGCGGCGGTTGGCCGGTTTCCTTCAAGTTGCAGCAAAGAACCCTTTTCGATAGCATCTTAAAAAATAGCCACAAAAACAAAGCAGAACTGGAAGGCATATCTGGTGTGACGAGCAAATCACGCACTGCCGCTCCGGGCTGGCGATAACTATAGCTTTCGCAGTGGTTCCAGACGAGAAGAAAAGAGTGAAAGCGCTTATTGAAAGTGTTGCAGGGTCCCTTTAAACAGTTTATAAAACATTTGTCCGCGGCCAAATGCGCAACTGCTTCATTCCGCAGCATGGCGACGGGGTACCGCTAAACGTAACGCCAAGGAACAGCAAAAAATTTGGAGGACGCTGAAGCTCTGTGGAACGAGATAGCGTTATCGGGCACCGTTCGCACCGCGTGATCATTCGCTTGCCATACTCTTGAGTCGCACGTGGTGCCCTCGAACGGTGAAAACTTTCCACTGCGGCTCGCAAGCCATCTGTTGAGGCAGCGCCTTATGAACCCGTGGGCTTCCGTGGGCGCCACGAGGTGTCGCTACGAGATGTTTTCGTCACGCCGATTTTTCGCTCACGGTCAACACCACAGACTACGGCGGCTTCTCTGTGACACGGAACTCTTAGCGTGTTAAAATCTATTACGTCTATTAGACGTTAGGTTCTGCCAAAAAAACTGTTTGTAGAGCTTGCTCTTAGCCGGAGTATGGCTTTCAGCATTTTAGGGGCGAATCCCCTGACGGGCTTGGGCTGTCGCGTCTCCTGTCGTCCTAGTCGTTCGTCTCATGTAGTCACGGTACAAAAAAACACTGGGACATTCGTTTTCTAACGCCCCGCACTAGAACGTAACGCGTACTAAAAGAACACACCGGGACACTCGTTTTCCAGCGCCTCGCGCTACAACGCTTAGTGCTTCGAAGACACGTGACTTTTACAGCAAAGCTGTATACCTCAACCCCCCAAGAGTTTCCTATCCGTTGGCAAAAACGCCAAGGCGCCAAGAATACATTTATACACTGCATGCTTCGCCCCTCCTCAGGTTTAACGTTAGTGGAGATGGCCCGGGATTTCTTTTATTTCTTTTTTTTTTAGCCATCAGGCATCTTTAAAATGGAGCTCTCACTATTTCTGGTCACGGCTCAAGGTTTCGCCCCAAGAGGCGTCTATTTACTAGGATATGAATCCCGTGTCTGCGGTATATCCGTAATGATTACTTCCTCCAAATCCGGCACGGTTGCCTTTCTGAAGCAAGGCCACTCGCGCTTTGGAAAGGAAAACGAAGCCGGAAATCCACCTGCACGTTTCGGCCTTCGGCGGGCTCGAAAGCGTTCTAGCAGCAGCGCGGTGTACTTTGCTTCCCCCCTCTCAACGCGCCGTTCTGAATGTTTACAACCCCCCAGTTCTTTCCTTTACCCCGTGAGACTTCTTTTCCTCTTTTGCTGATGCCGCCTAAATTGCTGATGCCGCCATGCGCTCGTTGAAGGTACCCTGCTGCTTCTTCACTGCCGTTTTTACGTCCCGGATATTGTTCCCCGGCACAGACAGGTGTTCTTATTTTAATTCAGGCGGGTGTTGTCTTTTTGTTCTTTTCTGGGCCAGCCACATGTGTTTTTAGGGATTGTAGGCGGGTATGCTTGCGTATAAATGTATTTTTCGCGAGGTTTCTTCCTCACAGATGTCTTTTTTTTTTTTTTTTACCGAGTTCCTTGTTTACGACGCGTGCTTGCGATATGAAGCTTCGTTAACGGTTTCATTCGCTTCGCGGATGTAGTTTTCACCCCTCGTCGTGCATTGGATAACATGCACGAATCTGCTTACAAGGATGGAATACGGCTGGCGAAATCAACGGAATACACAGCAGTATACGGTGGCGCCCATTCGGCCAACATAAACACCACTGAGTAAAGCAATGGGCGCATTATTGCGACTGATTGGACGGAAAACACATAAATGCTCCCATTACCACTTTTATTACCTTCCTTCACATCCCCTTGCGCAGGTTGTAAGAGCGCGGGAACTGTAAGGATGTATGCATTGAAGTTGAAGAAAACACACGACGCAAGCCTGAGTTACAGGAACCTTGAGGAGGAAGAAGAATAACTTTTTGTGGAAATTAAAATACAATCCTCGAGGCACTTAAGTCTGCTTTATGTGCTTTGTAGCCGTAATCCTGGCGATGCTTATCAGAAACGTTTTTATCGCTACATCGTGTTTTCGTGTCTTTCTTCGCGTTCTTTCGTGTCTCTTTTAGCAGGAATTACTTCGGCCGCCTTCTCTTCTGGTACACCGAGTTTGCACCTCTTCGCTTTCGGAATTTTTTTTTTTTTTTTTTACCGGGCGAATGCCGTCAGCAAGCAGACTGGCAAGAAAGTCGACAACAACAACGAAAACAAATTCCGAATTCATTGAGCATTGGCATGACTCTACCACTCGCTACCTCAGGCTGGGAAATGCTACGCTGACATTGTTGTGCTTATAGCTATTGGAAGCTGTGTCGTCTAGGGAACTTCCTCCCAGTTGAGATACGCTTAGCGATCAGACAGGTCTCGAATGACGACCGACACGTTGCGCAAGCAGATTATAATGTTTGTAAACACGGATGAGTGAAAAATAATGAGCAGCTTTTTGCGAATAAAATGTTTTATTTCTCGGAAGTTATCAATTTTCTTTGTTGTCATTATTACTGATTCACTTCCAAACAAATGTCGAATTTCGGACAGCCGTTTTCTAGAAAACCCTGATGTCCCCCCGATTACCAGCTTCAAATAAACACTAATTGTAACGCGTTAGAGTTAAGAAGATCGTGATACTGTCTAAAATAAACTGTGTGTATTACTTACTATATCTGTAGATTTAAATCGAAAAAACCCGAAAAAACCCGGGATGGTATTGCAAAAAAAAACAATTTCTCCCCGATTATCAGTTCGAAAAACAGCACCCGATTTTTACACTGCGACTTTAAAAAAGTACAAAACCCGTAAACGAACAACCGTACGTATAATTTAGCAAACAAATGTGCTCAAGGGGTCGCCAAGCCTTCCAGCTAGTGAGACTATCAACTAAAAGCAAAGCAGTCCCACTAAAAGCACTCCCTATAACAATATCGAATCAACGACAAAAGCACTAAAGAAAACTAAAGTTGACCAGTGCGGAATATCGCCAGGCACGCTGCCAGTGGACCGCACTGATCCCTGCTTGCCCGGAACTACTGTCCCGGTTCCTCGGCACTTTAATCTCCGGCTTCTGTTGCTCCTTCGTGGCTTGTATTCGCCGGTGTAACACTGCCCTCGGGGCGCTATTCCTTGATCCCGGCCGACTTCACCATCTCCCATGCTCTCGTGTAACGTCTCGCTAATTAGCGGACGTCTTCACTGCTCCAGTTGCTTCCTCTCCTTTTCCAGAGCTTCCTTCGCACTTCTCCTCTTTCGCTAGCGACCCAATTTCTTCTTTCTGCCTACTTCCTTTCCACGCCGCCTCTTTGTGTTTTCTTCTCTTACAGCCAGGTTCAGTCGCCTCGATATTCACTTTACTCTTGCCCCCCACTTCGCCCCCGTGCAACTATTTCACCTCTATTTGGGCCGCTATGTCCATAGGTCCAAGCTTCAATGAGCGCCCTGATGCATGTCAACAGTGTATATAGGTAAAAGACGAATACATGGGCCTCTGTCCGCAATTGAGGTTGTAGGTTAGGAGGAAAAGCGATGGTTATATACACAGATAGATTTGTATCCGTTTCAAGGATAATAACTGGCGTACCGCATTCTCCCCTTTGCTTCCCTGGGCTTTCTTGACTGCCTACCTTATTTCTGCCTTATTTCAACGAGCCCCTCATTTCCATTTCTGATTCTCTACATGTATGTATGTATGTATGTATGTATGTATGTATGTATGTATGTATGTATGTATGTATGTATGTATGTATGGTATGTATTGTATGAGTATGCATGTATGTACGTACGGTACTGTAAGTACGTACGTACGTACTGTATGTCTGTATGTTAGTACTGTACTGTATGTATGTATCGTAGGTATGCTATGTATGTATGTATGTATGTATGTATGATGTAGGTACGTACGTATGTATGTATGTATGATTATTGTATGTATGTATGTATGTATGTATGGCGAGAGAGAGGAAGGGAGGAAGGGGGAGGGAGTGTTTTAATGCATCCACGTGCTTGTAACGCGTTCGTTGCTCGAAGTCAGGAGCTTGAAACAGCAAATCGTAACACTACATGGCAACCATTGTAGAAAAGTAAGCTGGCTTATGTGCTTTCACCTTTACCGCAAAAAACGAGAGCGCATTACAAGTATCGTGGACTATTTTAGGCAAACTCTTATCAAACTACGCTGCTAAAAATTGTTCCTATTGTAGTGCAGCCGCGTATCCGTCACAACCACATGTGATCATTACTAAAATACCCCAAAGGACAACGGCCCACGCTTTAATTCGCAGCAGAAAACAGCTGGAGCACAAGCGTACCTAAGAGCGGCTGTCCGAACACCGCACATTGCGAAGCCTGCGTTGCGTTTTGCCCACCTTAGGGTTCATGGAGTGCAACAATTCGACGATCATGCACTTAATGCCTCGATTTGTTCATTCCGACCTTGTCGCCTGTTGTTGAAACGCGAGGTGTTGGCCCCGTCAGGAGACAAATACGTCTCCTTTTCTCGCGCCTCGTGGTCAGTTTACATTTTGTGAACTCATGACCGATAAATAAACATCTACTTCTTCTTCTACCATGTCTTTGGGCATTTGTTGTTCGAGCACCCGTCATACTTTCAGCAGGGCTGGGTGACTCTCGTTCCTATCAAAAAATATAAAGGAGCAATGTTTTCGTGGGAACGTAGCAACTAATGACCTGCTTGCGTGTACAAGTGGCCGTTCACCTTGAAGCTAATTCTGCGCAGACACTATGTTTAGTGCGAGATAGCTTGGGCACGAAACAAAACTATCGATCTTTCATGCACTTAACATTACTTGCGTGCACCCCCCGATTTCCTCCCTTTATTCTTTTGGCCTGACTACTGGGGGAGACAAAGTCTGGCTGGCTGCAGCTTTCATAATCGATAAGCTGGAATCCGCCACCCGGTCTGGCTGTTTTGGATACACAGTCATTATGTAGGCGTCGGAGAGCTGGTATTCCAAGAACTCCTGTATTCGTGACCCGAACGTTCGCCTCCGAGCATTTCACCGACAAAGGAGTAATACTACCGGACCCACTATTAAAGACGATTGTCTTTCTCGGGCTACTTAAGCCTGAAAATGTCTCTGTCTGTCTGTCTGTCTGTCTGTCTGTCTGTCTGTCTGTCTGTCTGTCTGTCTGTCTGTCTGTCTGTCTGTCTGTCTGTCTGTCTGTCTGTCTGTCTGTCTGTCTGTCTGTCGCTCGAATCGGCCTTCCGGCCAAATGTTAAAAGAATACTTCAACGACCGGTTTCTTTGGCAAAACTTTTCCAAACACCTGCAGAAATACCCTCCATACTTGTTAACTTCGTTCAGGAAAGCTAAAGCATTAGGCATTTTTTTAGGCAATATGTCAACACATAAGTGGTATTCACAGTGTTCTTTTAAATCAACATACACGGCTGCTTGCTTCCTGCGATAGGAAATAAAAATCAAAGCCCCTTTGTTAAGAGAACGATAGTTAAAACGCGAAGCTTTCTTCTGTGGCAAGGTAGCAAATTGGGCGAGTTAGATAGCATTCATGGTGGTCAGCGCGAACGGAAACAACACACAGAGAAGAGAATAGACGAGTTGCTAGACAGCGCCTGTGTCGTCTATTCTCGTCTCTGTGTGTTGTTTCCGTTCGTGCTGACCACCATGAATTTCTTCTGTGGGCCTGTGTCAAAGTCAAGTCCAAAATCTAAACTGCTTCGACCGTGTCGGAATCAGATAGACTTTGGATTCATAACGCGAGGGACCGGGGTTCGATTCCGACCACGGGAAGCGTTTTTTTTTTCCTCGGTCGCTTTATGTGCTTTTGTTTATCATCATAATCGTCATCGTCATCGTCGCCGTTTCGTGAAACGTATCGTGTAAAGTTAGTTTTCCTGCAGTGAGTTTTAGCGCAACATTAAACGCCCGCAGTGAGGCATAGAGAGCTTCGCTTTAAAAATACGCATTGAACTGAATGTTCTTACCCGAAAATACGAAAAGCGCTCGCGCGAAACTCGACCTCGTGGCAGTGTTACAAGTTCAACAGTAACGAAACGTTCCAGTAGATGACGCGAGCAGTGGAACGTGGGAAGACGTATTGGCTTTCGCAAAACCTCCTCTCTGTTCATAGATGGAGGGTCGAAAGGGAGGGGAAGAGCATGAGAGGCGGGCTGGGGGAGAGAAGAGGCGCATTACCTGTAAAGGGCAGCAGAAGACCATCGTCTTTTGACGAGATTTGCAGCGAAGGGAGCGGATACGGGGCCAATTTTTTTTTTTTTTTCTTTGCGTACTTAAAATTACTGGCTTATTCCTTCCCCCAAACGGCTAACAATTAAACAAATCGCAGTGTTTTCACCTCCGCAATCCTAGAAAAAATGCACTGACAATTAATATACTCCCTAATGGGAAATTTGGACGCAGCGCATATCTGCTGCGTCTCAAGAAGTTATCGCGTGGTCAGCGAATCCCCGGCGGCGCGCGCTACTCTGCTGTTATCTCCCATAGCATCGACGCCGCCGGACCGCGTGTTGTTGCAAATCATGTTTGAACCTCCCGCGCAAATGTCAAGTGGTTCGGATTAGTCACGCAAGGGAGGCAGAGAGCATGTTTTCTTAAATCTGGTATGAACTTCCCGCGCAAATGTGGCGTAGTTTGGATAAGCGGCGAACGAAACAGCGGCGCTCTTGGATTTACAATCTCGGACTCACCGCGGACTCCCCGAGAAGCAGTCCGGCATTCGATTCTCCCATGTATCCCTTCGGGAATCCTCGAGAATCCTCGGAATCTGGGGGAATAGGGGGAATGGGGGTAATCCTCGGACTACCCGTGGACTATCCGCGGTGAGTCCGAGACTGTGAATCGAAGAGCCCCGGCATTTGGGGACAGAGAGGGCGGAAGGGCGCTTTTTGTGCGGCGACGCTTGAAACGAGAGTGAGGGGGAGGCAGTGAGAGAGATGACGCCATAGCTGCATGTGCCACCCTCCTCCTCAGCCTTCGCTAGACGCTCCTCTACATTTTCTTTTTGCCGCCGCTGCTGCGTTCGGTCACTCGGTTACGAGGACGCCTACGCCACGAAGCCCCGCTAAAGGCTGCCATAACGCTGCGTCCTAACAATTATAATCACTCACCTTATTCCGGCAAAATGACAGAGTACCAGTGGGTATCGTAATCACGACCAAAATGTGGGCTCGGGCCCTAGCTTACGCTTGTTCTTAATCCCAATTCGAGACAATGTTTAGCGAAATAAAGCCGATAGGTTTTTTTAGCTTTATCATATCGAAATGGTGCATGCTGCAATTGGTATTACGAAACACGCAGTGCCATTGGATTCGCTGCGGAAGCAGAGGTATTGGCGGTGAGCCCGACCACGGGCGGCGCTGCGGAGTGCGTCTCTGTGACGTTGGTTTAGGGATTCTCTCATTTGTCCTCTGCTTCACTGGGGCTCACTCTCCCTGCGGTTTCTTTGCGCAGGGTTGACTTTTGATGCTTGTCCGCACCATATTTTGCGTATGCGGCACTCTTTATCATAATAAGAGACTTAAAATCGCATACACTAGCTGAAGGCCTGATTTAAATTATATTTTTTGATGCCGCTCCAGAAGAAACAGTGCCGGCTTCGCGCCAATCCTGTGAAGCCGGTCTTGTGAGGAGAGCGAGGAGTCGGAGCTATGCGTCAGCTTCTGTATTCAGCAGTCTTTCCAACAAAAGGGAACAGCCATAACCAAATAACCGACAACAGCGAAAACGCAAGACTAACAAATTCCAGGCCATCGGGGCTGTCGGCTTCGGCAGAAGGCATTACGATTCCCGGTGACCGTGTGTAAGCTGAAACCGTTTTTGCAACCTTGCCGAATGCTCGAAAGTATTCTATCACATCACTTTACGTTGTCATGGCATGAAAGTATGCCGACTGCACTATGGGGCGCAAAAAATGTAGGTTGAATTCCAAATAACCTGCTGTCTGTGTAGGCGCGTGCTGGTTTTAAACCAGGCTTATAACCAGTGTGGAGGCTTACTGAGCAAAAAGAGTAACGCGGATGGTAAAAATACAGTAAAACTGTGTTTAGACCAGGAGGGACATTTCGGTACATGTCCCGCAGCCATATCGTCCCAATATTCAGGCATGCGTTATAGTAAAACTGCATTCAAGAGGAGGAGAAAACCTTATATAATAGTAAATTCGAGCTGGTTAGCGGGCGGGCTGCTCAGTCCAGGACAAGGGAGTAAAAATAATTTTCTTCAATTCATTTAACGTCATCCCGAGTAGGCCAGGATTCGTCGTTTACGCCTGAAGGGGTTGAAATCAACTGTTAGGATCGGCCAACACAGGTCTGGGAAAAATTCCTCGCAAGCTCTAGAGCAAGGTGTACGTGGATGAATCACCCAGAGGCACGAGGAGGCAAGATACGCTGGCGCCAACGGCGGCGGCGGCGGCGGTTTCAAGTGGTGGCTTCTATATCCTCGGTTGGCCGGACGCTGCGGTCCACTTCTTTCCTTCATACACGTATGAAAGAAGGGTCCACCGAAAGGAAGCTGCGGTTTCAAGTGCCCAAGCTCTTCGATTTCCAACCGTCGACGAGAGCAGGAGGTCACTCTTCTTCACGTGCTGGGAGCCGAGTTGAAATTACGTTCTCACGGGGCCTCCAAAATGAAGACTTGCGCGAAGTGGTGCAACTCCGCCACAAGACACGATCGATGACGTGGATATTCACCCTTTCCATCGACCGAGTGGTCCGTGTGCATCAGCCACGCCTCATGTGGTGGGCGGTACATGAAGTGTCGTCCACTGCCCACCTGATTGGACAACCTGTGTGAAGTTAAATTCCCTAGCCAGGGATCTGCGGAATACGAACTCTATTTAAACGACTGTATTCGTGTTATTCTTGTTCTCCTGTCTCGACTGTCATCATGTAGAATAAACCTCCTGTACAGTTTCCTCCTAAGCAGTCTCTAGTCCGACACCATGCCGAGCCGGGACCTGCGGGCCTGAACGAGTCAGACAACCCAAGGGCCCCTCATCTCTAACACAACAAAGAGCCGCTTGGACATATTTATCGGTTTCGATTCTTGTTATATTTAAGTATACTATTTATTGCGTTCGTTAGCCAGTATATCAACCCTTCAACACCATAATCATGTCATAACTGTTCAGCTTGAGATTAAGTTCGTTACGATAACGATGGTTACGATAGAAATTCGGGGCACAAAATCCGCCTTCGGGTACTCTCGACAACGTTGCCTGCGCCTTTTCGCGGTGGCGCAGCACAAACCTCATTGCATTTGCATGTGAATAAACAACGCACGCGGCGGATATGCACCTTCTTGTACGCAGCCATAACGAAAGCCAATTTCTGAAGAAGGCACTGTATGCCTTACAGCCAGAAGAAAATATCCACACGAACTTTGCGAGCCTTCCAAATATCCCCAGACCTCCTAATAAGACTTTTGTGACGGTGCAGAAAAAAAAAAAAACATTCATCTGACACAAGTCAACAACAAAGAAAGAAATAGAAGACAATCTTTTTATTTCCTGCAGTACGACCCGCTGCTTGGTGCGTAGCGTTAGACTGCTGAGTCTCCATGAGAGCAAATCAAAAATACTTAAGGGAAGCCTACGCATTTTGAATACTTATCGAGGAGCTCTGAGCACTGAACCTAGCAAATCAGCTGGAAAGGACGAATTACACACGATCAATTGACCGATTCTCTGAATAAAGTTGCTCTCACTCTCCTGGTTTGTTGCAAACTTGTGCGAGATACAGCTTTAAATTATTGAGAGGGGTCAGAAGCTGATACGCATCAAAAAGAGAGCGATTTTTAGAACAGGCACTGCTGTCCCTCACAAGCGGACGACAGCGGCGCTAGTGTAGCAGCGGCACGAGTGTAGCAGACGACAGCGGCGCGAGTCCCTAAGCTGACGTCGGAGCCAGGGGGCGCCACTCAAACATCTCACCGCCAAAAAGCTTCATTCGTTTCAAAGCTACAATTGAAACATATATGTGGTAAAGAACGAGGTGAAGGCGGACATGGAGATAGAATCATCCGACAGCTTAACTCGTTATAATGCATTTTATAATAGATACGTACGAACTCGAGTTAAAAACGGGTTTGGGTTAAAGGGACTCTGCAACACTTCCGATAAACTCTTTCCTTCGCGTCTGGAAGCACTGTGAAAGCTAAACTTATCGCCAGTGTGGGGAGGCAGTGGGTGATTTGCTCGTCGCAGAAGACCCGCCTTGCGTTTCTGCCTTGCTATTGTGGCTTTTTTTTTTTTTTTCTAAAGTGGCTATCGAAAGCGTTTATTGCTGCGACTGAAAGAAAGCCGGCCAATGGCTCCTGCATTGCTGTAATGATTAATTTGAGCGCTTAAAGAACGCTAGGACCACGAAAGAGAGAAAACCTTCCTGGCCAAGTTTCTAGCCTACCTGATGGGCATATAGCAGTAATTTTTGGCTGAGGTGCTTTGTGACCCCATATTCTAAGTACCGGATGTGTTTGCTGACTACGTTCTGAAAGCATTTAGGATTTTTTTTTTTTTTTAAATTAAGAAAAGTGTTGCAGGGTCCCTTTAATCGTTACTGCAGCAGGTAGCAACGTTTGCGTTAATGGTATTCCAGAGGTTCCGAAGGATAGACAATGTGCTGGCATATGTCGCGGAGTGTCAGCTAGCCGACCAGCAGTCGACCAGGAGAGAAACGTAAGACATCGGATGGACAAATTGAGGCGCAATACGGCAGCTTCTGCCCCTAAAACGCTAAACGAAGTGCAGTTCGACGACACAAAGAGAAAGGTCTGGAGGCGGGCTCCAGGAGCCACGGTGCCCTTTCCAGAACCCCATAGACAAAGCCCTTGATAGACAAAAACTCCTGCAAGGTCCACTGCTATATATATATATACAGATAGGCCTCATAGCCGTTCTTTGAGCCTCCGTAATGAAATGTAATTAAAACTCGCTCGGACAATATACAGGCAAAGGAGAGAAGGGGTTTCCCGCCGGGCTGCTACGTCGTCCGGGCGGACACATACGTCCGGGCCGTTCCGCCTGGCTTTCTTTTGTTTCTTCTGTGCTGTTCCTCTTTTTGTCGCTGTCGATTTTCATGAGGAACAGTAATTAATGCACACCAAGTACAGGTCTTATCCCTGTAAGCCCTCGTCTAGGAAATCTTTCCCGGCTGAAGCAGTGAAAGGCGTTCCAACCATTGTTTATCAGCGCACTACGGTCTGCGAGGATTAGGGCGCTTTCAAGAAGAAAGAATGCGCGAAATGTTGCAACGGCGCCAAGCAAAAGTTAATTCTTCTAAACCAGCAGACCCTCCGCTTAATATATGCACGGTTTTACTAACTTACGTAACGTGTTTTCTGCGCTCATAAAATCCTGTGCTGGGTAACCGAATAAGCTTAATGGCGACTATTCGCTGCAGGTTTTTACAGCACGCTGTACCGGACCTCTTGGAATAAGTAATTAAACCTGTTCTTACGGGATTTCTGGGCGAAGATGGGCGGAAGTTAGGGTAAGCCACCAAATGACTAACCACATTACGCACTCAACGGACATAACTGCACATTACCGTCCATTACTGTTATACAATATATTTCGCGTCATTCGCGTTGATGTACGAGCCTTTTTTAGTGCTCTTCACCGGTGGCACTATAGCATGTTTTTGTTTTTTTTTTTCTTTTTGGGGAGGGAGAGCATTACATGCACCATTAAGTGAAAATCTGGCTTCGGTGGTGGCGTCCTCACTCGATGGTACCGAAAAATGGCCTGTGGCGAAAATAATAAAAACACATTGACGTCATTGACGCCGCTGAGAAGAGCTTCTTGCTGGTCTAGTTGGTGAATAGTTGCCATGATTTGAAGCGCACCAAAAAACACGGACGAAGAAACAGAGTAGATGAGACAGGCGCTAACTTCCAACTACTTTATTCGGCTACGCATGTCCTTATATTCCCTAGGAAAAGAGAGGGCGAGAAAGAAGGATCGTACACATACACAGATGATGACAATAATAGATGTGTTTGCACCACGTTTTTTTTTTTTTTTTCAGAAAGCCCATTTCGCTATTGTACAGAGAAATCGAGGTATCACGTACACAGTCAATCGCTCTCTTCCTGATATAATACGCTTCGGCTAATTCCCTCGCCTCCCTGCTCTTGCTTTTGTTTAGTATTTTTATCTCACTGAAACGTGGCTCACAACCTCAGGCACGAGAGTCGGTGGGAAAATGTGCCTCCATTATCTTTGCCAAGCGACAAACATAAATATCTATTATTGTTATTATCTGTGTATGTGTGCGATCCTTCTTTCTCGCCCTCCCATTTTCCTGTGGAATAAAGCACATGCGTAGCCGAATAAAGTAGTTGGAAGTTAGCGCCTGTCTGGTCTACTCGGTTTCTTCGTCCGTGTTTTTCGTTGCGCTTCAAATCATGACAGTCATCGACGTCATTTACTTCATTGACGTCAAACTTTTCACGTCATAATTTTGAGGCAGGTTCTCGGAAAACAAATTATTTATGGCTTTGAAAAAAACCGCGCACATTTTGTTCTGGGTGCAGGGGTTCCAACCCCAAGCCTACGTGATGCGAGTCGAGCCCACATTTTCTGCGTCACAGGCCGTTTTTATTTTATTGGACGGAAGACATGCGCCATTTATACGTTTAGGGAGGAAGACAAACACGCCATAAGCGGTATGAAGAGTGATTTGTAATCTCAGAAAGTTCAGACCTCGAAAGTTCACAGCGAAATTCAAGCAGCTGGGGAAGTCGCTTTCTTTCGGCAGCGTGCAGTCATGGACAAAGGAAATTGGCGTATTCATGGGAGGCTGTGGCCGTTATTACACCAGGGTGGCCTGGTGACGGATTGCGTTACCGGCAATGGCCGGCGGGGTCAGGTTTCAATTCCATCAATACGTGGATTTTTTTTTTAATCCGGAGGGAATTGTCCGGCACCGGGATTCGAACCACGGTCCTTCTGCACGCGAGGCGGATGCTCTACCTCTACGCCACCGCTGCACCAGCCAACACAATGCGACAAATGAAATGCGAACACAAAAATATGAACCATAACGCGCAAAACAGAAAAATACTGTTCGTTGAGGTCCAATAATAGCACGCTATTGGTATATTTGGAAAGCCACATTTCCCAACTTTATTTTTCTGACTAAGTCACGTGTCATTTTGACTTGCATGGAGACAAGTCACACTATTTGTGTGTTCCGGTTCATATTTTCGTGTTCTAGGCTGAGCCGGAAACGCGCAAGCCGCAACAAATCCAATGTACAAGCTTACGTCCCGAGCGAGGCTGAAAATTTTTATGCCGTAAAGCTAGAAAAACACCTTTCTTTCTTGCTGTCATAAAATATTTTTGTCACATTTAAATATAAAGCTTATCTTCGAATTCTTTGTGGTCGAGAAGGCTTAAGATTGGCCTAGAAAATTTTGACAATGGGTGCACATGGTACGTACCCATGCACATTTGAATTGTTTCCCGAGAAAGTGATTTTGTTGAAAGAAGAGGATCTGTATGACAGTCAATCATACGCCACTTACACAAACTAAACAGCCCCATACGATGGGAGACGTCATATGAAACTGCACTGCTTTTTGTTTCCATCAGAAGAAATGGAATTACGTACGAAATAGTTTATATATCTTTAGTTTCCGCTGTAAGATGACGCTGCGTCTTTACGCAGCCCGTAACGATGGTCCATAGGTTCAGGTTAATTATACAACCGACAGTTTACAGACCACGGTACGAATTGATTGATTGATTGATTGATTGATTGATTGATTGATTGATTGATTGATTGATTGATTGATTGATTGATTGATTGATTGATTGATTGATTGATTGTAAGGTTTAACGCGCTGACGCAGCGCAGGCGATGAGGCGCGCCGTAGGAGGGCTCCGGATTAATTTTGACCACCTGGGGATTTTTAAACCTGCTCCGAAATCTCGTACACACGGGCATTTTTTGCTTTTCGTGTCCATCAGAAAAACTTACACAAACTAAACAGCCCCATAAGATGGGAGACGTCACATGAAACTGCACTGTTTTTTTTTTTTCATCAGAAGAAATGGAATTACGTACGGAATAGTTCATATATATTTACTTTCCGCTACAGGATGACGCCGCCTCTTTACACAGCCCAAAACAATGGTCCAGAGGTTCAGGTTGATTACACAACCGACAATTTAAAGACCACAGTAAGAGAGAGAGAGAGAGAGAGAGAGAGAGAGAGAGAGGAGAGAGAGAGAGAGAGAGAGAGAGAGAGAGAGAGAGAGGAGGGAGAGGAGAGAGAGAGAGAGAGAGCTTTTATTGAGCCACTGGTTTAGGGAAACGTGGTGGCCGCCGGTTGGAGGTCGGCGGCGACGCTGGCAGCTCGTTCCACCAAGGCGATCTGAACGCCCGGGTCGGAGCTACCCAGCGCACCCTCCCATTGCTCGTCACGGGTGATTAAAGGGAAGGGATTGGATGGACAGGCCCACATAGAGTGGGGAAGTGTGGCGCGCTCGCCACATGCGGGGCAATGAGGTGTTGGGTAGAGGAAAGGGTGGATGTGATGGAGCACCGCCCTGCAGGGAAAGGAATGAACTTGCAGAAGTCGCCAGGTGCGCGCTTGCTCATGGCTGAGCTGGGGATGCACCGGGGGGTATTTTCGGCGGGCGAGGCGATAATGCGTGAGTATGTCATGATACGTAATTAGGCGGTCTCTGGCTGATCGGGCCCCGTGGTAAGGAACTAGGCTGGCTCCCGCTCGGATTCTGAATCCTCGAGCCGCGACATGGGCCGCCTCGTTCCCCCCAAGTCCCGAGTGCGCCGGGGTCCATAGCAGTTCTACCTGGGAAGTTGGAGGATTTTGAGCGATAATTTTGAGCGCCAGTGGCGAAATGTTAAACAAGCAGAGTTAACAGGCCTTACATGTTCACCTAGCAAGTCCTAGCTGCTCGTCTTACCACCTAAAAGAGCAGCCCGCACAACGTCAGATGTCTACATCGGTATTAGTGGTTATTCAGTCCCGGAAGCTCACACAATAAATGTTCTCGGGATCCTTATACAACGGAATCGAACCAATACACAATATGTCACCCAGTTAACTAAGCATGTTGTCCAAACAATTGGTCTCATAAAAAGGATTGCCAACCGCCGGCATGAGTGGTGTGAGAGTGAGAGATTGCGACTCATTCAGGCCTTCGTGATCAGCAGAATAACATACTCCCTCCCCTACCCTCATGCCAGTGCTGCTGAGTTTCAGAAAATCAATTGCCTCATCAGAAAAGCCTACAAAGTGGCACTTCAGATACCCTTGTACTCTTCCGCTGCCAGATTAGACCGTCTGGGTATCCATAATAATGCCGAGGAGCTTGTGGAGGCGCACCTGACAGGACAAATAGCCCGCCTATCCACTACCTCAACCGGTCTGCACATCCTAGACCGACTCGGTATTCGTGCGCCTACTTTGCCCGCTCATAAATCCCCCATTCTTCGCGCTGTTCACGCTTCGACTTGTCGTCCGTCGTGTGCCACGCAACATGCACCCTGTGTATCATGCGGGTCGCAGAATGCAACGAGCGCAGGCTCTTCAGCGACACCTACCTGTAAGATCGGATATCTTATACGTGGACGCGGCAGAATACCTTCACCACGATGCTTATGCTCTGGCCATCGTGAATGGGCCGGACGATGTCTCGTTATGCTCCCTTACTGTTCGCACCCTTTGCCATGCCACGGCGGAAGAGGCGGCAATTGCGCTCGCCCTGTCACAAAGGCCGACCCCCACGATCGTAATCTCTGATTCAAAGACGACCACAATACGAAATGCCCCTTAGGATGCGGCCACACATTAACCGGAAACTTTGATGTGCGTAATTCAGAGAGGAAGTGACTTCGCAGCCGCCTGAATACACATGCGTCTAATACACAATATAACAGTGCCGTCCATAATATGCAAGCGTGGCTGACAATGCTTTGACAGGGAAAGCAACTTTTACAGCAATACGCGAGTTATTTTCTTACTAGAGAGATTAAACCAGTATTCTAGTGAAAAATGAACTCTGAGGAAGTAATATGTCCACAACATCTTTAATAAATCACCAGGAAGCCGTAGACACCGTTGGTCCTATACAGGAGCGAATAAAAATGCGAATATACACACAAAGTGGCGGCGCTAGCCTCAAAAACAGGTAGTCCGCATTTTTTTTTCTTTTTACAACAGTACAGAAAGAAACGAGTTGATGAATCAAAATGTTGCCAAGCTGTCCTGATTCTAAGGCGAGGATTAATGGTACCTTTAATAATGATAAATGATAGCGTGGCCTCCACATGAAGATGACGAATATTCTTAGCGGCGCTTGCGTTTCCCTCCTAGCGCGATGCAGGACTTGGACCAGAACAAGGTCAGAAAAAAGAAAAAAGAAACCGTGTACACTTGTGCACGGAGAAATATAGGCAACTCTTTTTCCATCCATGGCTTCTGCGTCTTGCCTTTGTGTCCCAAAAGCTCTGACTCCAACTGAGGTCCGCTGTTCCCTATGAGATAAAGCGGAACTCCGAGGTACTGAAGTTCTTTCCAACCCCACGAATTTTCTCCAAAGAACCAGTGGCTGAGCCAAAATTCCTTCGACTCCTTACAATGCAAGGTAGCGCCAGACACTCCGCAACACGCCTTTGTCAAACTGAGGGCTTGAAGAACACTTCTTTGTCATTAAAAAGTACGAAATCCTTGACCTCAGGGTGCGCCAGTGAGAAACGCTTCACATTTGCATTGGGAATGATACTGAGGCAAACCGGTTCGAGGTACAATTTTACGGTACCTGTCTCGGTCTCTCTGCAGACGTACAGAGGCGCCGGTAAATCACCAGGTGCCGTACCGGAACCGGTTCTCCGCTCGTATAATTTCCAAGAAGAAGCCGCCCTGGTACGGTTCGTGATGGCCTACCAAAGAGATTTGCGCATGCGCACGTACCCTTATTGCGTACCGGGTGCCATGCACGGCTTGGTTTTCGGTCTACTATAATGTCTAAAGTCAAGCGTCCGTTAATGTGTGTCGCCAGTTACCAGCATTTCCTTCTGCAAAACAACGGCCGCGACGGTTTTATGCTCCGAAGTCCTGCTTTCCCCGCCACTCATTGCGTACCGGCCATCCCTGTTTTGAAATAGGTATTCATGGTGAAAACGTTTTTGTGACCTTCGGTGAATTTTGGCTCAACCGGCCACAAATTGGCCTCGGAAAGAAAGTAAGACTTTCTTGTCTACGCAATCAAAGCTGCTCGAACGTGAGAAGTCCACAGAGAACGACAGAAAAAGAGAAACATAGAACAACACCTGCGCGTAGCAGCTCCCGCGCAGCATCAAATAACCGAATAAAAAAACCAGCATAGGCGCGGTAAAGATTAAAGACTTATACTAACAAAGGATGACAACGACTCAAAGGTATACACACCGCAAGGTGGAAAAAAGCAATCAGAGCCCCTTTCATCTAATGAGAAGAATGGTTGAAACACGAAGCTTTCTCTGGGCGAGATGAAGTGAACTGGCGTTCGCGATTGATTTGTTCGAATTCCATTTAATTCGAAGCTCGAGTAGCTTAGAGTATAAGTAATCCCAACTGCTTGGACAGTGTCAGAGTGGCGCAATCGGATAGACGTCGGCTTTATAACGCAGGTACCCAGGCTCGATTTCGACCACGGGAAGCGTTTTTTAGATGCGAAGCATCTCGTGCTCCGGGCTGTGTCCCTCCCTCCCTCGTTGTCGTTGACCGCCGTACGCACTCTACTGCGCATGCGCGTCTCTTCAGCCCCGTGAGCGTTTGGGCTGACGTCAGCGCAGTCCACTATAAAAAGAAATAGTTAGGCAGCGCCCGGTTTAGATCCCACGACTCTCTGGCCGCAACGGGAGGTACGTGGCGCTCTTCCCACTGCGCTACAAACCGACACCGGAGCATGTGCTACGAATGCGCCTTATGTCATTCACTCATTCAAACTACGTCAAGAAGCTACCGATACAACGAAGGCACGCGAAGCTGAACGTCAACGGAAACGACGAACTGAAAACTAATGGGAACTTCAGTCGACCCCATGGCTGCTTCGCATACTACTCAGGGTTTCCCTAGGGGAAGATGGTGTAATTTTTTAGAGTAGCTTCGCGTTTAATCATCATCATCATCATCATCATCATTGGCCCTTTGTGGGAACTCGTTGTGTAAAGTTGGCCTTTCTGCAGTGCGTTCTGGTGTTATGATCTACGGCGCAAGTGAAGATAACAAAGCTACGCTTTAAAAATAACTTCTGTTGACAGAAGGGACAACCTCTTCCCGCTTCTATTTAACATGACTAATGATCGTTGACCAACGGCAGCTGTCTGTCGTGAACCTAGACTACGCCCTTTGCAAGTCAACCGCTTGAAATCGAAGATCTGCGATTTTCCGCCGAGAGTTAATGATGAACCTTAGTGTATGGTAGAAAAATTATTGTTTTGGACGTATTTGTCGCCTCACTTCTGCCTCTTCTTCTTCATCACTGTCATCCTCTATTCACTGTTCACCCTCTTTTCCCCCCTTCTTCTCACGCAAAGAGTAGCAAGACCTCTCCGTGTTCTTTTGCTGTAGTTTATTTATTTATTTATTTATTTATTTATTTATTTATTTATTTATTTATTTATTTATTTATTTATTTGAACATACTGCAGCCCCTGCGGGGCTATAACAGGAGTGGGGACAATTTACAACGTTTCTGTTCAGTCACGGGTGTACAGAAGTCGTGCATAAAAATACAGTAATTAAAAAAGTACAGAAAAAGTGCACAGACATATGCTCGCATAGCAATAAAGAAGGTATTCGTATTTATACAACATTTCCACACATGCTTTACACCATTGACTACGTACTCTGCGCACGGGCACATCAAAGAGCACATACAATAGATATAGACCATGCAGAAACCACTGAAAATACAATGCGTGTTAGAGAAAAAAAAATGCATTGGTTAGTTCCCTTGAAGTGCACTCAAAAATTTATTCGAAGGGAGGGAACGTGCGTGGCCTGGCAAAGAATTCCAAAGTTCTATCGTGCGCGGAAAAAAACTAAATTTTAATGTGTCAGTGCGTGGGTGGTAAGGGGAAACGTTCAAGTGATGGTTGCTTCCTGTTGTTGACGGGTTAGCTAGGGTTACATATCCGGCAGATGACAAGCGATACCAAGCGTGAATGATGCGGTGGAAAGTTGTCGTTGTTCTTTCAACAAAATTACTTTCCCTCTCTCTTGGTATCCAAGGTGCGCTGGGACGGGCTGGCATGAAGTTAGTTATGAGCTCAGTTAGAGCTCAGTTAGTTACGAGAGCCTCCACAGCTCAGTTCGGAGTTTTTTTATGCATATAAAAGTGAGGACGCGTTTAATATGCAGAAGGTGCATCGTTTCACGCGTTTTAGAATGTCGTAATTTGTGCGCGAAAATTCGGTTCTGGTTTCACTACGAAAAAGTCTTAATAACCAGCATTAATGTACTTTCAGGCTCATTAGGTTTCAGCGCGCGTAATGCACGCCGAAATTTCCTAACAGCGCGAAAACGAAGTTTACAAACACGCGTAGTCACTGAGGTTTAGCCAGATAATTTTCATCACGTCCGCTTATGGAAAGCCCCGCCAGTTTCGAATAACACCAGTCACACGCTGTGCGCTGCACGTACATACATCGCCGTAGATGACCATGCGCCGGCCGCCAGCCCATCTAGAAATACCCTGCAGCTGTCGCAATGTTTCGGCAATTATCTTCAGGCACAGGCCGGTGGAAGCCACTGCCAAGCACGTATCGAAAGACGTGCAACTGTATTAGACAGATTTTCGTAATAACGAAATGGCTCATTGCAGATACATATTGATTAAAAATTCCTGCAAAACTTTTAGGGGCGAAGCTCCTCTTGCTCGGGCCCTGTCCCGTACCTTGTTGCTGCCGTACACAGCAGAATGATGATGATTGTGGCAGGATCCCCCTAGGGATTGGCCAACCAAAGATTGGCCGAAGAGGTCAAAACGTTCAACGCGTTTGTTGCTACCCAACAAGGAGGAGAGGAAGAAGACGAGGTTGTCGTTCGTCGCCTGCGAGCTGAAGACACGTACCGGGGGTACACGACACAAGACGCTCTGCAGAAGGCGACGGCCAAGGTGGCTAAAATGTCACCAGTCGAATTCGCCAACTTACCCATGGAGATTCTCATCGTTCAAAACAACCCCTACATAACCACCACAAACATCGACCTTGTCGACGGGTTTGTCAACGGAGTGGTAGAAAGCTTGACGTGTCGAGTCTTTATATGATGTGTGGGCGAATGTTTCACGGTTTTACCGATAAGCATTTTAGCTTCGCCCCTCTCATCATCATTCACTTCGTGGAGATGGCGGGATTTTTTTATCTCGCGCGCACGTTTTCTAGCCAGAAGATTTCCATTTCAGGCTGCAGCCAATTTTGTATCAATAAATGTTTCTGCAAACTGTGAACGTATAAGTAGGGTTGTTCATTTTAGTTTTTTTTTTTTTTAAATCGGGGGGTAAAAATCGGGTCCTATTTTTCGAGCTGATATTCCGGGAGAAATCGGATGTTTCTGTGTAACCATTCCGAAATTCGGGTTTTTTTTTCTTTTAGGGTGAAACTGATATATGTTCTAAGTTTATTTTAATACACTCAGTTTGTTTTGGAGGGTATCACAAACTTTTTAAGTCTAACTGGTTAAAATTTCAAGCTTTAACGAGTTCTCTTTAAAAGAGAACTTCAAGGTTCTCTTTAAAATGCTTTCCGAAATTTGGGGTTTGTTTGGAAAAATAATGGCAGTAAATAGCATTGATAACTTCTAGCAAATGAAGGCTTCATTTGCTAGAAGTTGGTCTCCAATTGTCCCCTCATCCTTGTTTACGTTTAATTATTGTGATCCGCTTGCGCAACATGTCGGTCGTCATTCGAGACCTGTCTGATCGCTAAGCGTATCATCTCAACTGGGAGGAAGTTCCCTAGACAACACAACTTCTAATAGCTATAAGCACAACAATGTCAGGGTAGCATTTGCCAGCCTCACGTCGCGGGTGCTAGAGTCATTCCAATGCTCAATGAGTTCGGAAGGTGTGTTTGTGCTCTTGCTTCCAGCAAGTACGGGTTGAAAGCGGCGGAACGTCAGACCACAATTGTGCAGATCGCTCCTTTGAAAAGGTTCATTCGGGGAGAAATTGGGTTTGACCCGAACCTCCTGAAACATGTTCGGGGTGTAAGAATCGGGAAAAATCGAATTTACGCGAAAACGAACAACCCTACGAATAAGGGAGAAATTGGGTTCAGTTCGATTTTTTTTTTTTTTTAAACGTCGTTTGCAAGAATATATCGGGCTTTGAGGGAGACCTACAATGTCGAGTTTCACACGAAGGACCGTAAAATACGATGTGGATTTCTTGCACCAGTTCTTCTTTTTTTATTGGTACTTTCATCAAAACGTGTATCTCCTGTTCCAGTTTTGTATTTGGTTGAGGTATAGGCGAAACATGAATGCTTAGCAAAAACAGCGCGGCTATACGCTTTCCCACGTTCGCAGGTACTCCCCTAAGGCATCACGCTGGTGGCAACACCCACTACGGAAATAGATGTCTATAAAGTTGTCAAGTTGTCGCCGTTGTTCCTTCCTTTCTTCATTTTTATGCCGCTGGTCGTACGATTCTCTGCGTTTCGTAAGTTGTCGATTTCGTTACACAAGACTCGTAACAGGAGATTTCCGCGGGTCGTCAATCATCATTTTGTATCCCGGTATTTCTTCATGTTTTTTTTTAATGCATTGTCGACACAACCTGTCCGGCTATTTTACTTTGCGCCTTTGAATACATATGGTGCCTCCCTTTAATTTCGTTCACTCTCTCTCTCTCTCTCTCTCTCTGCTTATGTTGCAGACACTTGAGCTTTATTGCGTTTCCGTCTTTCGCACTTACGAAACCCTCGTATTTTCCCGGCCTGCTTTTAAGCGGTTCACATTTCTGAGCAATTTACGAGTTGTTACGCAAGAAGTCCTCACAGTACAATTAAACCTGGATGTAACGAATTCGCTACGCTGATGATCCCTTGTGGTTTGCACTTTTTTTCTGAAAAATCGGCTGGACTAATGCACTAATCTGGCGAACTTCGCCCGCAGCGCAAACTGGCGTGCGTCTACAGTGTCACTGTGGTGTCCGTTAGATTCTAGGCCTGCCAGTCGGCGTGTATACTAGCGAGTCTCCACTGCTCTATGTGGTGTCGGTTGGTCGGCGAGTAGTTCTGCTGCCAGAAAACGAAATGGTTCGTCTTTTCAAGACAAGCTCGCAATTTTAAATGCCATCCTCGCCGGCAAGAACGAATAACGTCGCCACCCGATACAGTATCTCCGCTAGCTCCCTCTCAGCAATTTCGAATGTGGCCAAGAGTGCCAAGTTCGCGAAAAGGCGCCCTTTGAGCACATATTTGGCTCTTGAAACGGGTCAAGACACCAAAAAAAAAATGTCAAAAGGCAAAAGTTATACCTAAGTTAGGATTGTGAATACTGGGGTTAGGTGACCCTGCCTCTTGGGAGTGCTGTGTAGTGACTAAGTTCGTGGGAAAGTATTAACTGGAAACCTTCATGTAACGAAAAATAGCGAATATTTGTCAGCTTCGTTATATCCATGTTTGACTGTACTCGAATCAAAGTAAGTAAAATATACAGAAGAACTTATGGGGAAAATGGCATAGCTTCCTGGTTACCAGTGACAGGAACAGGCAAAACAGGTGCCACCGAAAACACGTGCGATGATGTTAACATATTGCTATAGTTCGCGCCGTCGACTTCAGTCACTTCACTGTCGCCACGAGTCATAAACTTCATTTCTTATTTCGCTGCTAATAAAAAATACAGAAGCATTAAAAATTATAGAAGAAACGACAATCCTAATTAACGGTAATATTCAACAATACTAACCCCTCAAATATTTTGTCATAATTTCACACACACACGCAGGCACAAAATCAGCGGCAAATAAGGCGATGATAACTTTTAAATCTTGTGTATTTATCTGGTGTTCTGTATTGAGGTTTCTTTCTGGGTAATTATCTCGTGTAATTACCTTTTTTACATTTGTTTTTTTTTATTTTAAATCCAAACATACAATTACAATGTATTTTTCTTTACCCGTTTTTCCTTGGTGGTACGGGAAGGGTCTCTACGCATAAGCCCGTTTAATAAATTAAAGTTCGCCAAAACTACATGAAGCATCACTCTTTTACGCGTACGACGGTATCGCCGATATACTACTGTCATAACCGGTTTATTTTTCCTTGAACTCGACGAACGACAGTCTTTCCCAACCAACTGGTACATCCAAGCAGAGACACCATCGCATCCTTAAATTTTCAAGCTCATTTTAGACGCTAACAGAAATGGGTGCGCGAAAATGTAACGACTTACCTTGGAGGTACGGAATGAGCTTGCACATGGCGGCTCCCAGCACAAAATTCCTGAGAATGCTTCCGACAAGCGTCGTAGGCATGCAGAATACTCCGAGGAGCAAGTCGCTCACCGCGAGGTTCAGCAAAAACACGTTGGTGACTGTCCTCATTCTCCTCCGCTGCACCAACGTCAGAATCACGAGCGAGTTCCCGACCACGGCACACACGAAGATGACGGCGTACAGCAAAATCCTGAATGCCGTCTCGAAGTTGATGCCCGGCCAGCAGTTGTGTCCCGAACGGCCGCAAACGGAGTCTGCTAACGCCGCCGCTGCTGCCGTCTCGTTAGGCAGCGCGTAGCTGCGATTCGACTCCATGCCGGCACCGATTTGACCGTTTTCCACTGGTCAACCCATTGCTGGTCAGTCCGGCAAGGCTAGCGACACCGCGCTGTTAGGTTACGAAGCCCCGTTTTCACTGCGCCCACTTATTTGCGAAAGCGCAGAGGCCGGATGATTGCACCCGAAGCGCATCCACGCTGGCAGACGATCACGCGCACACCGGGAAGAGCAGACGACGCGACCACCACCCAAGCACGCGCACCACAGTGCGCCAGCAGACGACACGAACTTCTCCGCCAAAACGGCGAATTTGAAGCGCGTGCCGCGTATGGTAGTGCGCCGCTGGCGCCATCTCAGTGGTTGTGGCGTGAACGACACGGCATCAGGGCCGTTTTGGCGCGTGATTCGCCGCAGGCGAGCTGCCTATCGCGCGCAATTAAGATGCGGGGAAGTTTTCTTGGCGCCGTTTCACGGATGTCGTTAAAAACTTTCTAACACGCGGCACCACCGTGGCTGCCGCTGCCCGTTCGACTGCCACCAGAATAAATTAACAGTCTTTCCTTCGCCACCGAGCCTTTCCTCCAGCTCTCACTCGGTACATTGGAGACTCTTCCCGGTAGCAACTGGCTCGTGCCAAAAATTTCAAAAAAAGGCAATAATGAAATCTGCAGTCGGATTCTTGACAAAAAAAAAAAAAAAAGTCATGCCTATGGCTGTAGCTCACTACTTGTAATGCGTTCAATTTGGGTGATTGTCACGGAAGCACAACATGCTCCCTTTATGCGCACCCGATGTGGCATAGTGGTACTGATCGGCCCTCGCGCGGAATTCGGAGTGTTATCCGTTTCAAAATCGACAGTTTTGCGCGGTGCTGCAAGAGAGGCAGTACGGTGGCCTTTCCGATGCTGGTTTTATCAGCTTCTCCACTGGAAGCGCTCTTTTCTGAAACAGGCCCGACTCAGAATTTCGCCACTTCGTATTAAGGCTAACTCGCGTCTTCTACACTCTTATACCGCGCCTGGTTATCTTCAAAAGAACGAATGAGTGATATCGTATTCCATATACGATTGGTCAATTTAGCCGGCTGAGTTAGGCGAAAATGCTTCCTGCTACCTCTTATCCGAATGTAGTATAAATTACAATAAATTTTCTTACCGACATCACAAATCCCCAATTTCTTAATGCCTAGCGCGAGCACAGACGCCAATGGCGGCTCGGTGTAGAATAAGAACTACCGCCCGCATTTTAAAACTAAATCTAAAGCGAGGAATAACGCGACCCCTATGACAATACGCCTACAAGAAGAAACGAGGCAGAATGAAAGGCGGGAATCCTAACCATCGCAATCGGTCTCGCTGGGAGAAAAAAAAAATCACCGAGGAAGCTCACGTAAGATTTGAAAGTAGCGAAGCTGTACGCAACCTTCACGACCATCACGACGATTTAGGTCCACGATTGATAATTTGATTGTAGGGTTTAACACGCCGACGCAACGCAGGCGATGAGGCGCGCCGTAGTGGAGGGCCCCGGATTAATTTTGACCACCTGGGGATCTTTAACGTGCGCCGAAATCTCGTACACACGGGCGTTTTTGCTTTTCGCCCCCATCGGGTCCACGATTCCATCCTATTTTCTTCGTATGCGCTGCCGCAACGACCTTTACTCTCTTATTGTTGCTACGAGTGCGAGCTTCTTTCTTTTTTTTTTTTGGGGGGGGGGGGGGGGGGTGGAGTGATAATCATTGGATATCACCTTGAAGGGACGTACGCTGTCACATGTATTTCTCGTTCCTAGCAAGTGTTGCCACGATTACGCCAAACGCTGGAGTTTTTTTTTTTTTTTTTTTAAGTACACTGGCCAATCTCCCTAAGTGAGTGTGCTTGGCTCGGCAAACGTGAGCCGGGGACGCTGGGCTGTCGCGGCGAGGCGTGCACACACAAGCGCTCGGCATTGTCTTTGTTTTTTAAAGACGATAGTCTTTCTTGGGCTACTTAAACCCAGAAATTTTGGTCTGTCTGTATGTCTGTCTGTCTGTCTGTCCGTCTGTCTGTCTGTAACTCGATTCAGACACCCGGCCAAAGTAAAATGATTACTGCGCAATAGTCTTATATACTCACAGACAAATGTAAACGTCTAAGCCCGGTTTATATGTTCATACTTGTCAACTTTGATGAACAAGAACAAGACATTACGCGAATATAAGACCGGAAATTAGTACACAAGGGATATTTACAGTGTTCCTTTATTAAAAAAATAATGGATGCTTGGGTTTTCGATAGCAAATGATATTCTACATTTACTGAATGAAACCGCCGCCTTCTGGCGGCATATGAAAAATTACGCGGCAACAGCAGCGAAAGGTTCCATTAGCTAGGTTCCACGTTCTGCTTGGAACGCACGTGGAGCACGGCCACGCGGCTCTATAAACCTTCTAGTCGGCCGCCTCCATTCACGCGCGTCTCCGCCGTACTGCAGCGCTGGCATCGAGGAACCCGGCCTGTAGCAGTGGAACTCGGTAAATTCAAATCGCCTTGCGCAAACCTTTAGTGTGTTTACCTTGGGATGAGCGCGACGGTACAGGAGCAGCATGAGCCCTCATTCACACAGCCGTCACCTTCTCCGTCACGGCACCGTCACGACAACAAAAAGCGACGTTGACGGAACGGAGAAGTGTTCAGACTGGATCTACACGGGAGCTTTCCGTCAGGTTACAGGGTCGTCTGCCTAGTGATCAGTTTAGCCTAGAAATGAGCGTTTTTAATCCGAACAGTAAATAAAACGGTTTGTGCTCACTTTTCGCGAAATTTAGCCGTAAAAATGTGTTTTCTGATTAGCTGGTTTAGCGCGGGGCATGGTCCCGTCACGTTGACGTGACGGAAACGTAGAGCTCGGCCTCCCGTCACCGTCGCACCGTTTTCGGCGAAAAATCGGTCGAAAAACGGCGCCCATGACGGAAGACGGTGACGGGACGGTGACGTGACGGGGTGAAAAACGGCTGTGGGAATGAGGGCTGAGACGTGAGCGGGAAAGCAAAGGGGGGCATGTCCTTGGCAAATGTCTACAAAGACCATCGTCTTTTGATGACATTTGCAACGAAGGAGCAGATACGAGGCCAATTTTTTAACTACCGGGCGGTAGCCGCGATCCACGTGCGCACGGGCGCGCGCTCACGTGCGCTCGGCATTTCAACTTGCTATTGTCAACTGCAGACACGAAAAATAACGATTTGCTAAACAGCGTCGCTGTTAAAAAAATATCACCGCGTATCTGCTAGGTTCGCAGCAAGGGTCGTCACTGCCACATAACTACCTCTCCTCTCTCCTCCGCCCACATCTCACGCTGTTTCCCTCCTGCCTCGGTCCTCCAATGATAAACGCAATGGAGGTTTGCTTAATAATTCAGTTATTTTCGTGTCCGCACTGCTGGCGCGCCGTCTGTTGGGACCTTTTGTTACTGTTTGCTTGAAGCTCGAGCCACGAGCTCTAGGCTTGAGCGCGAACCATTTTAAGTACAGAGCACTTCAGTGGCTCTTGTAGTAATAGCTCGCTGTAACGCTCGATGTGAAGCGGCTGCCGGAATCAAGCGGCGCAGCGAGATAACGGACCCAAGTAGAGCCCGGCGTACCCGTAGTAGGGCGTCCCGCAGAGGATTTGAAAACCAAGCAGTTTAAATAGTCATGACCATTCGAACCTCGTGAACCGCTGCGTTTGTCATACACCTCCCCGTTGTTTAGCGCAAAGAAAACTGCAGGTACATTTCAGGCAAAATATACGTAATTAACCGGCAGCGCCCGCGTTCATTTAGTTAGGAACGCTCGTCGGGTTGGTTTTTACGATAGTCAGCGAAAAAAAGTGGCAGTGCAACGCCGGCACATGCGGGAGGAAAAGCAAGCAGGAACAGAACAGAACTCCCCCTGACGCTGTTTCAGGCAGGGGGCGCGCGAGCACAGCGGAGGCGGGAAAAGTGGGTGGTAGCACCGAACGGATAACGGCGCTACAGCTCATTATGATGAATCACTGCTCTGCACTTCCGACAGCTTTCACGTTGAATGTAACTGTTTCATTATTGTAATTTGTGCTTAAAAGATTGCACTTAACGTGTTTTTTTTGTGTGGGTGTGCGTTTGCTACCCCAAAATTAGGTTTACGTGTATTTCTATTAAAAGGTCACTGCTAGTATCCGTTATGTATATATTTTCTTGCTTTAAATATGCCTAATGTTTTTTTGTGTGTGTAAACAATGTTGGCAGCTATTAACTATGCTACCAGATGCAGTAATTGGAAAATGCTTTGCCTATCAAACGTCTCGTTTAAGCATTCTCTTAACTTTTGTCCGGGCAGCTAGACCCGGCGCAGAATTCTGTTTGGGGATGGTCTGTTTGCAGGTCTTTCAGCAACATCATGCGCCTTCAAAGGCTGTTCCATCTTAACCTAACTTAACGTATCCTACACATAGCCCATGCCTGAACCTAAAACTAACCCATACCTGAAATAACGTAATTTAAAGGGATCCCTGCAACCCCTTTTTCAACTTTTTTGAAATCTTAAATGCTTGCAGAACGTAGTCATCCAACACACCCAGTACTTAGATTAGGGGGCCGCAAAGTACCTCAGCCAAAAATTCCTGCTCTATGCCCATCAGATAACTTCTAAACTCGCTCAAAAGATTCTTTTCTTTTTCCCGGTCCTGACGTTCTTCGACGGCTCGAATTCCGTCACCTAAGGCCACGTAGCTGCTGTTGGCCGGTTTTCCTTCAGTTGCAGCAATGAACGCTTTTCGATAGCAACTTCAAAAAAAAAAAACCACAAAACCAAACAAGAAATGGAAGGCGTATTTGTTGCGACGAGCAAATGACAGAGTGCCGCTCTGTGCTGGCGATAACTATAGCTTTCGCTGTGGTTCCAGACGCTAAGGAAAGAGTGAAAGCGCTTATCGAAAGTGTTGCAGGGTCCCTTTAACCTATTCAAGCAACCGTTTTTACTTTTGTATTTAATTGCACTCCAAATAGTTTGATGCGCCGGGACGACCTGCAAGACGGCTCTTCCTTCTGTTTGCGGCTTACAGGGGGAGAAATGAGCAACTCTGCGCTTCTGGAATGAAACCGCAAAGGCGCCAATTTGAAGCTCCATATACTGCTGCCCCCGTCAAATCCAGCGGCATTTTTGAAAACGGACGCAAGCTCAGGATCCGCACCAGGGATGGAATTGTCAGTTTTGCCCATTTCATGACCGTTTCAAAGTGTCCACTTCGAGCGAGCCCTGATTAGCTGAAAGCAGACGATCAGGAGTGACGTAGCAAAAGTGTCCCACTTCGAGCGAGCCCTGATTAGCTGAAAGCAGACGATCAGGAAGTGACGTAGCAAAAGTGTCCACTTCGAGAGAGCCCTGATTAGCTGAAAAGCAGACGATTAGGAGTGACGTAGCACAAGCGAGGTGGGGTGTCGGCGTCTGCACATGTGATTGACTACGCCAATGCAATACGTCATAGCTGAAACGGTCGCGAAATAGACATTTCTAAACGATCAAACTCAGAATTCCGCACAACACCTACGGTACAACAACAGCTGCGCCGGCATTCAAGCCTATTCTCGTTCATCACTGCGCCATGCGTGGGCAGCTTGTCTGTGAATGATCCGCTTTCACAAGCAAAAAAATCAAACTTTTTTTAATGTGTTATCATTCTTCGCCGCGGACTAAAACTGTTGCCAGGGTACCCAGCATTAGCTTTCGAATGCTGGTTACCCTATATACGCACATACAGACCAGCGGAAGCTTTTGTCAAGAAACTTACATCTCAGAGCATGCTCTTCCGCAAGATTCGTCTATCAACCTCGCCTAAGCTTGCCGTGGTACCGTATATTCATTGCTTATCGCATGACTTTAAAAAACTTACACCATCTTCCCGTGGGGAACCATGATCAGGATGCGAGCATCATGGGGGTTCCGTGTGGTTCCATTGTGTTGCCGTTATGTTGAGTGATCTGGTGTTTAGTAGCGCCAGAGGGAATTCCGCGTCCGGGTCCACACCGGTGGCAAAGGCACGCAAGTACTGTTGTGTGACGGTGAGTAGGCGGCTGGTTCTCGAGGCGCCGAAACTCGTCCATCACGTTCTTGTCGTTGTTGTCGTCTCTGTGGTAGAATCGGTAGTTTCCGTCAGCGTTGGTGAGGTAAAGATTGTTGACGCTGGTGCACCGGCTGACAGCAACGTACACGCCCTCCTCTTCGCAAGCTTTGTGTTGTTGCTGTTGTTGTTGTTGTTGTTTTGTTGTTGCGCCTTTAGATATGGCACATACCCAATTAGGGGATCAGCCAATCAACAGAGGCAGGGTAAAATAAATGGAATTCTTATCTAATCGCGAGACGCTTAGGAAAAATAATTTAGACCGGTTGGAAAGTGTATTGAAAAAAACAAACTGGAAAATCAGAGCGAGGGTGACCAATCGCAATCATAAAGAGAATCGTTTGGAATTTTCAATGTAGCGCAGGAGGGCAGAGCATACATCCCGGCGGCAGAACCCCATTTCGGATGCCCCGAACGATAGTATAGCCGGCACTGTTAGGGATATCTTCAAACTGTAAAGTGGCACCTCCAGGGACTGACGTGCTGACGTCTCAGTCGGGAAAAACGTCGGCATGTCAAAAGGTAGTGTTCGACAGACTCGTCTTCGTTGCAATAGCTGCACAGAGCTCTTGGCGCCAGACGAGACCTGTGTAAGTACCTACTTAACTGGGGTACTCGACAACTTGAGGCTTTAGTAACCATCTCTAAGTTGCGTGAAGGGCACCATCAGTTTCCATGAGAATTTAAGATGATTAAAATCTAATAATGATAACAAAACCGATTCTTGCTGTTCTTGGAGTTGCAGCATCCTACGGTACCCAGCAGCGGTTAATAAAGGTGTCGGCCCTACGACGTCTACTACAGGCCCAAAAAGTGGTATCCTTGCTAGAGAGTCGGCAGTCTCGTTGAGTGTGATCCCCGCTATGAACAGGAACCCAATGAAGGTTAATTTCAGTGAAGTGAGGTGGCAGGAGTGGCCGAAACGTCCGCAGGAGGGGAGTGTTCTTTAGGAGAAGAAAGGGCTAAGCATACAGAGAAAGAATCTGAAATTATGATTGGATATGTAATTGATACATCTAGCTTTCGTAGCGCCAGGACAATTGCCAGGAATTCCACGGAGAATATGGGGTAAAATCAACCAGACGAACCGAAAAGGTCCAGTTAACGGAAAGGGGAAATTCCTATACCGGATTTTTCTTCGCGTTGAGAGGCATCTGTATATATTTATAGCACCTTGGCTGCATGGAGGCCAAATAATCTTCGAGTAGACGATTGAGCAGACGAGCTGGTAAAAGTTTAGCATTTTGGGGGAAAATGTTCCGGAAATTGATAGAAGAGGAGAACTCCTGTTAGTATATGGAATAACCTGATTTATTGCTACACCCAATGGAGAAAGGAAGCTCTGTAGCAAAGTGCTTTGTGGACATAAGGGCCTGGGCCATTGGGGCACCAGAAAAGCACCTGGTTCAGCAATAAAGATAAACTGCTCCCTGTTCACCTAAGAGCTATAAGCTCTCAGAAAATTTTCCACAGTAAGTATTCGGAGCCTATTAAGCAGAGGAGGAACGCGCGCTTCCAAGTAAACTACTGCATTTGCTACATACTTAGGCAACCCTAAGCAGCAGCGAAGAGCCTGGATCTCCACAATAACCAGACGATGAAGCTTATACGCCGCGGACCCAGCGAATAACACGCACCCAAACTCTAAATGGGGCGAACGTACATTCTGTATATGATAAGGAGG